>OZ010792.1:77591748-77947106 GCA_963932465.1 Maratus speciosus
GTTGAACTCAGAATTAATTAGAGGAAAACTGGAAATTGTTTTAATCCCTTCAGTTTAGTTCTAAAATGAACGTACTATGTTTTCTTCCCTGTACTTGGTGAACATTAGAAAATATGTACATAATTATTTTCGAAAAACACGTTTCTTTTAATTACCTTAACAATATCTCAAAATAGCTAACTCTATAAAAAATATTGTCGATACAAAAGTTTTAGAGCTTAAAATTCTTAATAAAATGAGTACCCACATTAATATTTTTCTTTAACATTAAGGTCGTAATTCTATTTCCAAAATTTTGCCTTAATTGGTAATCAAGAGTTTGAAGCCAAGAGAGACCAAGTTAACTTTACAATATCTCAAAATAGTTAACACTATCAAAAACATTATCAATACAAATGTTGTAGGGATTAAAATTCTGAATAAAATGTGTACCCACATTAATATTTTTGTTCAACAATAAAGTCGCAATTGCAATTCTATTTCAAAATTTTACTTTAATTGCTAATCAAGAGTGTGAAGCCAGGAGAGACAAAGTTACCTTAACAATATCTCAAAACAGCTAACTCTATGAAAACATTGTCAGCACAACTGTTGTAGAACTTAAAATTCTTAACAAAATGAGTACCCACATTAATGTTTTTATTCATAATTAAGGTTGCGATTCTATTTCAAAATTTGCCTTAATCGCTAATTAAGAGCTCGAAGCCAGGAAAGACCAAATTAACTTAACAATTTCTCAAAACAGTTAACGCTATCAAAAACATTGTCAATGCAAATGTTGTAAAGCCTAAAATTCTAAATAAAATGAGTACCCACATTGATATTTTTGTTCAATATTAAGTCCGCAATTCTATTTGAAACTTTTGCCTTAATCGCTAATCAGTAGTTTGAAGCCAGGAGAGACCAAGCTGTCAGTCCACCCTGCTTCCAGTTTTTATATACATGAATTTTTGTTAACTTCTGACCTATGTCGAAGGGATTAAAACAATTTCTAGCTTTCCCCAAATTAGTTTCAAATAATGAGCCCAAAATAATGAGCTAAAATAATTACAAAAACATCGTAAATGCTTCAATAATAAAAAATAAATAAAAATAAAAATACTTGTATATAAAAATTAGAAGCAAGGTGGACTGATAACCGAGTTTGTTCTGGCTTCAAGATCTTGATTAGCGATTTAGGCTAAACTTTAAAGCAGAATTGTGAGCTTAATGTTTAACAAAAATATTGTGTGGGTACTCATTTTATTCAGAACATTTAAGCTCTACAACATTTGTATTGACAATGTTTTTGATAGAGTTAGTTTTTTTTAGATATTGTTATGGTAATAAAAAAAAAACGTTTTTTCGACTATAAATCTGTACATATTTGCTAACGCTCACCTACTACGAAGGGGAAAACTTAGTATATTCATTCTAGACCTAAACTAAATGGATTAAAACAATTTCCAGCTTTCCCCTAATTAATTCCGAATTCGGCCTTTTTCCCTCCCTTACCACTGGGCTATAACACAAAGGCTACGGGGTAATTATGAACATCTATGTTTGTACCAAGATGGTATAATACAAAAAAAAATACCAAGTTCGTACGCAATTTTTGTTCAACAATAAGTCCATACACACATTACCGTAGTCATCAACCGTCGAGGTTTATTAGACCTAAACTAAATGGATTAAAACAATTTCCAGCTTTCCCCTAATTAATTCCGAATTCGGCCTTTTTCCCTCCCTTACCACTGGGCTATAACACAAAGGCTACGGGGTAATTATGAACATCTATTTTTGTACCAAGATGGTATAATACAAAAAAAAAATACCAAGTTCGTACGCAACTTTTGTTCAACAATAAGTCCATACACACATTACCGTAGTCATCAACCGTCGAGGTTTATGCACCCTCGACGAGTTGCACATCGCTTTCCCACACATTTCACGTTATTTTCTTTGTGAAAATATGTCAGAACATCTTGGCTACAAGAAAATTTGTGCACAATGGGAAGTGATGATGACTGCAGTGAACAACTGGCTTAATACGAGACTGGCGGTAACCGAGTACAACGTAGAGATTGTAAAGCTCCTGACCAGGTATGACAAATGCCTAAATGTAGGGGTTGAATGTGGGGAGAAGTAAAGTAAGCTTCACTTATGTAGGAAAATATTTTTTTGAGGAAACGTTTGTTTTTAAAGTTTTTACAGTCAAACTGTCTTTATTTGGTGGATCACCCTCGTACATACCTCGTAAGTACTAATATGTCTTCAAAGTTTCATAAATTTTTGAATTTGCTTGTTCGGAACATTTCCTTACTAGAAAACAGCAACCAAATTTCTTTTTAAATACGTTCATAATTCATATTTTCACGAGTATTTCAGAACTTTTAAACCATAATGTATTAAATTAAATTATTTTTATTCTAAAATGGTAAAAAAAATTATGAATTCCATGAAAAAGTCTTTAAAATGAGGCGTAATTTGTTACATTTGGAATTGATGTTAACTTAGAAAATAGCATTATTCGCTCATAATTCATTTTTTCAAGAATTTTTCAGAATGATGTGTATATTTAATTATATCTATAATCTCTATTAAATCAAAATGCTTTTATTCTAAAATGGTAAAAAAGTTATTAATAGTAATTAATAACAGTGAAAAGATTTAAAAAAACCACCTGAAGCCTGAAATATTCAAATAGGACATTTATTGGCCTTTTTCTGTATAAAGGCGCATCAAAGAACATATTCAATAAAATTTTCTATCGCATCTTATTAGGACTATTAGATATAGGATAATTATGACATAAGCACTAATAGGTCACCCTGCCATTTTCTTCTTAGTTTTTAACTGTAGTTTTAGACTTAAAAAGCAAAAACGAACACAGTCCATTTTACTCGTAACTGTGGAACGTGGAAAATTCAAATTGGGTAAAGTAATAAAGACTATTGACCCACACATTTACAGATTATTAAACATTCACAAATATATTTAGGAAAAATATAGAGGTGCTAATTAAGTTACTTGGAAAAAAATCTTTTCTTTGTATATCGTGTGAAAGCTTTAGTAACGCTGAACTCAAAGATACATTTATTTTAATTTTAGGTATTATATTTTCAGAGATATCAATATTGCACAAAATCCCTATAAATTCATATTTAATTAATTAATTTTAATTGGCAAAATCCTGTTAAAATTTATTAAATGACTGTGTAAATCTTCTAATGTAGTTTTAAAAATACACGAAAAGTGCTTTAGAAGATAAAATTTTCATGAATTCATAATTTGGGACACAAAGGGTTAAACAAACTTTGTTTGAAAATATATTTGTGATCTATTCCACCCATTTTCAACCTACGGCTTGCGGGCCGCGTTTTGCCTCGAAGGCCTTTTATGCGCGGCCCAAGACACATATCATTAATCCATATTTATAAAATTTTGAAATATGTATAAAAAGGCATTTTTAAAGCCTTTACTATTGTTTTATGTATTTTTAGTACTAACTGCAGTACCAGCAACCGTAGCTTCTCCCCACCCTTCACCCCATCGTCTTGTCACTCCAATCCGCATATTTACACTGGTGTGCAAAAATTAAGGACGAAGCAGATAAATTAGCATAAAAGCCAATAAAGGTTTACAGAACGGCCTGAAATACCAATCAAGAGACCGACCTGGGCCAGATGTAGTAAGGCATGTGCATTTATGGTATATGACGTAAGATGAGGAGGTCGGAAGGGCATAAAGCACATAGACGGTGGACGCTCTGCAATTCGGCGAAATTTATTGCGCAGTGTACAGGGATTTCAACGACGGTTTGTTGCTACTACTTTGTGATATGGCCAACAGGCAATCCAGAAGATGTCATCTGGATGACTTTATCCGAGGTTACATCATTTTGAGGTTGGAAGACGGTTGAAGTGTGACAAGTGTGACAGAGGAGTTCGGGATAGCTCACAGCATCGTTTATCGAGCTTGGACAGCATTTCAAACGAGCATTAGAAACAGCTCTCCGAACGTTCAGCAGTGGTCACCCATGAGCAACAACAATGGCGGACGACCGTTATATTGTCATAGAGACAAAAAGAATCAGGCGGCAGTCGGTTGGAAAAATCGCAAGGCACATGGAACATACTACTTGGACATCGCATATCACATTTCACCGTGGCCAGGAGGATGCGAAATGATGGTCTATTCGCATGACGACCAGTGCAGTGTGTACCATTAATGCATGTTCATAGAAGACGCCGGCCGGTCTCTGTGGTGCCAGGAATACAAGAACTGGACACAACAGGATTGGGGTCGAGTGCTCTTTACGAATGAGAGCCGATTTAGTCTGATGAACAATTCTGGACGTATACACATCTGGAGAGAGCAGGGAACGCGCAAGCACCCTTCCAACATCATTGAAAGGGACCGTTTTTCAGGTGCCGGGGTTCTCGTTTGAGACTTTATCATGCTTGGTTGACGTACGAACCTCCACGTCCTCCAAGGAGGTTCAGTCACTGGTGTCCGCAATTGTACCAAGATTCTCTTGCCTCACGTGCGTCTGTTTAGAGGTGCTGTGGGTCCGAACTTCCTCTTCATGGACGACAACGCTACACCTCATTGTACAGAGCTCTTGGAGAGTGAAGATATTCAACGCATAGGTTGGCCTGCAAGGTCCCCGAACCTCAATTCCATAGAACACGTGTGGGACCTTCTCGGGAGACGCTTGAGAGCACGTGACCAGGCGCCAGCAACGATTCCACAGCTGACATTGGCGTTACACTGAAAAAAATGAAGTACTCAAAAATGAGTAAATCGATGTACTCATATCGAATTGAGTATGTTTGGATCAAAAATGAACCTATGCTTTCTCAATTTTGATACATCACATGTTATCAAACCCAAACGAAACGATAATTTTGTACTTTGTAGTGGTTTATTTCATTCATGGCGGCTTAAAAGACGTTCTTTAATCGGAAAACAATTTAATATACCGTGGAAATCGGAGGTATAGTATTACATTTTTATTGATCTGAAGGAACTATATCCCGTATCTCCTTTATAATGCGTAAGGTTACATATTGGGCGATTCTCAAAAGGTGGGCACTGGACACACGTCATAACTAGCCTTTCAAACATAACTTTAATAATCATTGACTTTATTTTTTTTTATTATTATTATTTTTTTTTTACACTGAGTTTTTAATTCTATTCAGAGACAGAAAATGACATAATTTATTGTAAAAGCTTTGTATAAATATCTTAACATTTTATTATTTTATGTTAAAGAGGCCAATTTCGGACATTCGTAACGTTAACTGCTCCAATGTACCACCAAGAAAAAGAGTTTTAACTTTTTTCCAGGTGGTTCTAATGGTAAACAACGAATGCATAAAGGAAACGGATGATTTTTTGATAATTTCGTTAAGAGATGGCAGGCTGATTTATTGCTTTTTTGAAGATAGAAGGACTTTTCTATAAAGAATTTTTCTGTATTTTGTTATGTCCGAAAGTAACGTACGTAACAAAGCATTTGATTTTATTATTATTATTACTGGATAACAAAAAGTTAATTATACATATATATATGTTTATAGGACACATTTACTACATTCTTAGCCTTAAGAATTTTTTAAATACTAAGAGCAACGTCCAAAATCTGTAACGTACGTACGAAAAAATTTCCAAAATTTGTGACGTACACAACTGCTAATTAAATGCTTTAATAATTAATTTTCCAGAATAGTTGCTGTCTTTTAATGTTTGTGTATAATTTTGTAGACATACTATTAAAAATATTTATATATTATATTTATAGACAAAATACTATACTATTTAAAAAAAATTTGCCTTAAATTTGAAAATTTGGAAAATTACATATAGTTAACGTTTAATGATCCCACCTTTTGAGAATCTCCCTGTTGTGTTGTTGTTTATCGGTGCTTCGTAAATTCGGTCTGGTCTGTGAGCTAAGTGAGATGGATTTGTTCCTGAAAACAAAAATTAGAAAAATGGGATTTTCAATATTTCGCTGGCAATTTTGAAAGTAAGTGCTCTCTGTTAAATATTCAATATATATATTTTTTTTTTCTTGTTTAATGTAATCAGTTGTACCTTCTGTAAACATTATATTAATGTGAATATTAAATTATGCACAGTATTTTAAAATGTTTTAAAAGTGCTTGCAAACAATGCTCTTGTCATAAAAGTAATTGTTTAGCGTATCTTGATAACAATTTTGCTATTTTTTCTTAGTAAACTAGGGGTTCCCCCCCCCCCCCCGTTCAGACACCTCAGTCTCTAAAAGCACGCTAATTTGATCGGCTTTAAAAAGATTTTGGAAGATTGAATTATAATTTTAAAAACAGTGGCGATCTCCCTTATAAATGGGTTTCTATTCCTTTTTCTTTGATTGGGGAATTTTAAGGAAAAATCAGCTGCTGTTAAAAGACACAATGGCTGTTTTTGTCTTTGATTAAATAAAATCAGTTAAACATTTCAAAATAAGCTAATATATAAAATATATATGCTTCAAAATAAGCAAATCATCAAAATGTAAATATATTTTACAAATACCAGTGCCTTCTTTACCAACGACACAGAAGGTTAACGAATCTTAACTAAACCATTTAAACAATTTCTTTATTTTCTGCTTCACAGATTTTTCTCTTTCAAATCATATTTTTTGTTGATGACACTTCATTTTCAGCTTGTAATCTTTTTTTTTTATTATTAAATTACTAAATAGTCGTTCGAAAACAGTCTAAACGCATTCAATAAAATTAATCTTATTAATATAATCTCAAAATATCAAATTAATGTCTCGCGCAATTTTTAAATTTAAACTATTTTGCAATATTACTTTTTGTTCATTTTACGTAATAAGTGTAATGTGACGTAAATGTGGCGTAATTTCTCCTATTTAAGACTTCTAACACATGTTAAAATTAACGTGTAAATATAGTTTTTATGAAGTAGGGGAGACTAGGGTGGGTTGACCATACGGGAGGCTTGACCCACCCATCAGTTTTCATATTTAAAATAATTTCAGAATTTTACCAATAGGTGTCAACCAAAGCTATTGGAATGCTCAAACAACAGTCTTTGTTTCATACAGCTAATCGAAATAGGTGTGGAAAAATCAAATGGGGAGCGTTTTCAACCTAAAAAGTGCGTTTTTTAGAAATAATTTGTAAGCTTTTTTCAGATAAAATATATCATACAAATTTAATTAAGTAGGTTTAAAGTAATGCAGAAATAACGAGCTTTCATTCCACATATAAAGATTGTACCATAAGTTAGGCTTAACATAACAATATGCTATTATTTAGAAAAGTGGTATGTGGGGAGGTTTGACCCAGTCAATGTGAGGGTGGGTTGACCAGATGCTCGAGGTTCCCTTAATTAAGTGGTTTTGGCAATCTGTTTATTATACACTGTGCATAATGAAAAGGGTTATATATAAAAAAGAATATATATTTATCCTGTAAAGCTACTGTAAAATGGGGTGATGGAAAAGAAAGTGTTTGAAACTGCTTAAAGAAAGATGTAAAAAATTGCTGTAGTATCCACTGCAAGAAAATACTTAATGAAATATAAATGGGAAAGTTGATAGGAACTTTTCTCCATCTAAATATTACTTAAAATAGGTAAATAGAAACAGTGGAAAAGAATAGAAAGTATGAAAACAGCAGTCTTAACCATTTCAGGGACAGCGGCATGCTTATGAAACCACTTAATTTTATTTCCCAAACGCCAGAATGACACCAGAATTTTACTAAAATGTTTTCCATTTAATATGTATGTGAAATATAGCCTTTTTCTTATTTCCAAATAAATTTGTTCGTAAATTCTGGTGCCAGTCATTTATTTCAACATTTTAGTACTGAAAGTACTTTGCTCCCGAAAGGCCTAAACGATGTTAATAATAAGTTAAGTGCCCAATGCGGCTGCAAAAGAAAATAGCATTGATCGAAAAACTTCAGGAAGGCAAGTAGACAAATTTCACCAGGATGAATAAAGTTAGATGAAGCCAAACTATGTGACAACTATGTTGTTAGGTCGAGTGTCACAAAAAGTAGGACAAGGAGACAAGAAAAAAAAAAAAAAAAAAAAAAAAAAGGCGGGACAGTGTTTCCTAAATCCAGACATATTCATACATGAAACCCTATGAAAACGGAACCTGTCTCTACCGGAATATTGTCTTAAATGTTAAAATTTCATTTTCCCTGCCGTACAATTATATATGCTCAGACAAAATCATGTTTAAAACAAATGTTTTCTCCTATGACTTGCGATTGCGTCATGTTTTCAAAAATATTTTTTTAATAATTAAAGCATGTAGCATAAAGTTATTCTGTTTTTTTTTTAAACTGATTTTATTCTCTTCTCAAATATTTCAATATAATGCAAAGTGGGTCAAGCCTCCCATATAGTGGGTCAACCCTCCCGTATGTGGGGAGCCTTGACCCATTATTTTGTCATGAATAAAATCCTTCATTTTTCAAATTTCTTATATATTACACTTATGTAGCAATTTTATTTTGATAACTGATTGTATAACGAATAAAATGATATATAAAACTTTATTCTACGTTCAATATTTAAAAAATAAAAAATCATTTTGTAAAAAGTGGGTCAACCCTCCCTAGTCTCCCCTAATTTTCAATAAGTTCCTGCTTTTCATACGTAATTATTTAATTCTAATTTGAAAGTTTTTTCTCTGTTAATAATAGTCACGTGTAAATAAAATGCGCTTTTTATACAGTTGGCAACAGTTTAAATTAATACCATTTTCTAAAATAAGTAAAAATTATCTCTCGAAATGCTGAAAATTTGAATTTAAAATGGAAATAAAACCTCAAAAAATGCGTCAAGGCAGTCTGCTCACCGGGAAATTCTAACGTATAAAATGATCTAAAAATGAATTAATTCCCTTGTATAGTTTTTGCTCCTATAAAACTTTTTTAATGGAACGATTTTGTCCAACTTTAGCATTAAATATATCTTAAAATAATTATTCGATTTGAAAACTGTCTACATCAGCGTGTTTATCAAACATTTCTCTATAATACCGCCGATTTTAATATTTTTGTATGCAATATTTTTCTTGATATTAACGGAAAAAGACCTTCGGTCACAAAAAAATCAAAACCGGCGGCGGCGGTGACAGCGTAAGTTACTTTTTTTTTAGAATAGAGAGATAATCAGTTAAATGTTTCTTGTTAATAATTTTCAGCGGAAAATAAATGTCAGAACATTTTTACTTTAATCTGTAGTAAAGTGTCACGAGGAGGGGGGGGGGGGAGACTTTGGCAAGAAAAATATTTTTTTCCATTTAACTTATTTTAGTTTTGAAAGTGTTTTATAAAATGTGTGTATTTTAGCTCAGTATCTTATTTTGGTTTCGCACGTGTTACTAATCGGTCATCTTGGACGCCATCTTGATTTGCTTCATATTTTTATAACAGAAGCGTTGTTTTCAAACACTTTTAAAATACTGTTCATAATTTAATATGTGCATTAATGTAATATTTACTGAAAGTGCAGCTGATTGCATAAAATAAGAAAAAAAAAATGCAATGAATGTTTAACAAAGCGCATTTACTTTCAAGTTCTTATTTGAATACATACATGGGATCAGAAATGAGTATACATAAACATATTTGGATACATACATAAGATCAAAAATGAATACATAACGGTTCACATTTGAACACAGGGGCGCGCCGACCTATTGTGCAATGTGTGCGGCGCACACAGGCGCCAGGATTGTAAAGGCGCCAATTCAAGCGAGGAAAAAATATTTAAAAATGCATATTTTTTAATTTTATTAAAATTATTCTTCAAATTTTAATTATATTTTATAGATTTATCTCATATAAATAAATTACTTAGAATTACTTAAATGTTATTAATCTTTAAAAGAATGTGATACATTAATCAATTAAATTCAGAGCATAATTAACTTGAAATTTAAATTGAAGCATTACAAAAAACTTGAGCATTTGTTAGCATTCCATCCAATTTTAGATCTATTTTTAACTGTTTTATTGAAAAAAAAAATTGCGCGGCAAAAAATATACTTGAAAAAGAAGAATTTTAGTTTCAAGTTTTCATGCATTTTATGTCCCATGTTTAAATAGTAGTCTAAACTTGATAGTCAATGACTTTATGAATGTTAATCATGAAGCATGAAACTACAGTCATTTAGGGTAACTTTGAACCATGGGTTGTAACTTTGTACCACCTCCTATTTTTCAATATTTTTTACTCCAAAAGACCAAATAAACTCCAGAACTGTGCTCTGTTGGCAAGGTTCTAAATTGGGATTTCTAATCTTTATTTTAGAAAATAAATTAGCAACATTATCCGCAATTAACTGCATCATCTAACTATTTTTGTGAAGCACTCTGTTTTCAAGTTAATTTTGAATGCTGTTTTGAAGTTTTTGTAATCCAATTAAATTTTCATAGTAAGTTACAATATACTCATTTATAAGACATATTATTGCCTAAATGTTGTAAATGTGTTAATATTTTGTGATTATTTATTTATTAATAGTTAATAAAATGTAAATTAAGAAGGTACTAACATTTTAGCACATTTTCAGGGTAACTTTGAGTCGGCTCAAAGTTATACTGATGTTTATAATTTACTGATTATCGGCGCTACTGTCAAAAATTTCCCATATTTGGACGTATAATTTATATAAATGCCGAAAGTATGCATTAGATATAACATGTAAATATTTTCACAAATATGTAAAATACATAATTTTCATGTAAAGGCGCTTTTCGGGGCGGAGCTACTCAAATTTGACATTTCATACATTCCACATTTTTTTTTTCTTGTTTGAATAATACTACTAGTATGTATTACTGTAACTATGGATATATTATTGAGTTAAAACATTGAAAATTGTTTTTCACTGCATTTTTATGTTTTATATGAACAATAAACAGGTTTTTTTTTTTTTTTTTTTTTGGAATATTCATGGTTCTCTTCTTCCAATTTTCTTATGCATAATATTTGTTGTAATATCATAAATGTGATGTTGGGAAATGTAAATTCGGAGTCTTTACATATCTGAAAACATTTTTGGGGGTTTACAGTTGTCCTAACTATAATACTTTTTTAATAATGAATTATTTTAGAAAATATTTATCATATTGTGCAAAGTTACCCTAAATGGCTGGGTAACTTTGAACCAGGTTAAAATTCATTTTTTATTGCTTTTATCCTTATTATTCCTTAATTTTTGATAGTCAAACAATAATTTAGGATCATTTCTTCTCTTTTATGCACCTAGTTGCAGCAATATTTTTAAAATAAGAGTGTGGTATATGAAAATAGAGAAAATGCGGATCAAAGTTACCCTGATTTTTACTATAGCATGCAAAATATTCTTTTTCTTTTCTGTTTATCAGCGGAATATTTTAACTACTCATTTAGCTGTAAATCAGCTTGAAGCCACTTTATGAAATTTGAAATATGGTTTTCGATTTTTTGGGGTTTTTTTTTTTTTTTATAAACGGCATAAATTGTTTTATTTTCTAACCTTTGTACTCCCCATTTATGTATTTTTTCTTTGAGATATTCGTTTAATAATTTCTTTATATATAAGCTTATAATTAATATATTTTGTAATATTTCATTTCTACACGCTGATAAGTTTTTATAAAACGATAGTTTTTCGGGGCGGGACATAGGGCGCAAGTGAAGTTTTGCACACAGGCGCCGAACACCACTGGCGCGCCGCTGTTTGAACACATCCATGGAATCAAAAATGAGTACGTGTGTTTCTCAATTTTGAGTGCATTTGGATTGGAGCTATTTTGAGTATGTGACATATTCAAAAATGAGTACTTTTTACTCAATTTTGAGAACCCATTTTTTTCAGTGTACAAGAGGAATTGAAGTCGATGCCTCAACAACCTCGCCCTCAGCATGGACAGGCGTCGTAAATCCTGCATCGCCGTTAGGAGTGACCATATCCGCTATTAAAGACTGATTTGTTCTTGCCAGGTGCCTATCAGATGGACAGGACATTTCTGTCTTCTCTGCAGTTGTGTTCCAAGTTACTTTTCAATAAAGTGCTTTTGTATTCTTTTGATTCTTTGTTTAGATGGTTTTGAACACGTCTACCATATTTTCACATCTTGGAGATCTTATGGTAGGATTTTTGTCGATGTGGAAAACTTCTGAAGGACGTTATACTGGAAAAATCATCTCGTCCTTAATTTTTGCACACCAATGTATATTTCAATCGTTATTTGTCATAAATTGAAAGCATTTTTTTTTTTTTTTTTTTTTTTTTTTTTTTTTTTTTTTTTTTTTTTTTTTTTTTAGCAAAATAAAAATTTTAAATATATCTATATGCATAAACTTAGCTGTCAACTATTCCTCTTTCATCACTCCTTCCGAATAGAAATCTTTGCCTAATTTTAATGTTAATTAATTGCAGAATTCTGCGATTAAATATGGTAAGAATTATGATTCGGAAATAGTGTTAGCCCAAAAAAGGAATAGTTCGCAGCTGTGCATTTTTATGAAAAACGGAATGAAATTTACAGAAATTAATATTTATAAGCTGAAGAATCGAACATCATTTTTCAGTTTCCTATAAAAAGTGCATATCTTAAATTATAATCAATTCCTTCTGCATAACAATCTTTCGTGATGAGTCCCTGAAAATCAGATCAAATTAAAAATTTGACACCGTTATCAGAAAGATTCGATGCTTTTATAGAAAAAGAGGAAACACTGCTCGATTGCTTTTTATCAGAATAACAATACATGGCAACTATATCTACTTACAAATGAAAGTGACTTCGAAAATGTGCAGCTTTCATGGGCAGCTTTCATGATAAACATATCAACATGTCGCCGCCATCGATGCCAGACATAAATTTGCAAATAACTCTAGAATTAAAAAAACAAACACGATTTCTGTTTTCACTTTATCCTGATCAAAACAGCACTAAAATGATTTGAAAAGGAATGTGTAATTTTAAGGGGTGAAAATTTCCTTTTTTTCTATACATGAAAATGTAAAATTTTGAATGTAAGACAAATTGAGCTCGAGCCCGTCGAAGACTTGAGCCCGTTTCATTTTCATCTCGTACGCGCGACACATTACGTCACATATATAAGGGTTTTGATAGAAAAGAATGCAAAAGCTTTGAAATAGGAGGGAAAAGACAGGGTAATTTAGGCTTCGGTTTTTCGGTAACGCTATTGCACTGGGCTCCGGAGCGCTGTACTTGTGAACTCCGGTGAATTCCGACCAATATGGCGCAAATTAAGCCCTGTGGGGAGTTTTCTTAAACGATAAAGTTGCTTATTGCTTTCAATCGCCTGAAAGCAGCCTAGTCGTGGAGAAAACCTCCTTGTAGCAATTGTTACGTTGAACAATAGAACTATGATTTATTATTAGTCACTAATCATTTGCTAAAAAAAAATAGATGTTATGCCTATTGTATATATTGTACCCAAATTATGGAAAATGAACTTATCTTTTATTGAACGGGTTTCATAGACACCTGTTGCATGTTAGATAAGTAATTTTGTGAGGAAGATTAAATGTCTTAAGAAAATCATAGGAAAACCATATGTGTGATACATCCACAACTTGACAATCAACAAGCACATTGATACTCAGCCTCGACTTACTAATCTTGAAATTTATATAGTAATTATAATGTAGGTAATTTTATAAAGATGATATTCACACAAAAGAACGATTTTGTAGAACTTTCCAAATAAAGGTTATTTGTAAATTAAAAAGCATTTATGTTTATATACAGGGTGATCAGAAAATGAGTATACATTTGAAAAATTAGTAATTCACGGAATAATGTAGGTAGAGAGGTAAAAACTGACACACATGCTTGGAATAACATGGGGTTTTATTGTAACCACAAAAAGAAAAGTTCAAAAGATGGCCGACAGACGGCGCTTCATGTGATAAGAAAAGCAATAATTAGCATAACAAATTACGACAAAGCAAAGACGATGTTCTTCAGAACAAATACTCAACATGTCCACCGTCATCCCTCAACAATAGCTCTAATCGAGGGACAATGTTCTGCGCAGCACTGTACAACATATCTGTAGTTATGGTGAGAAATTGCCGTTGGATGTTGTCTTTTAGCATCTCTATTGATGTCGGTCGATCGCGGTAGACTTGCGACTTCATGTAACCCCAGAGCCAAAAATCACACGGACTGAGATCTGGGGACCCGGGGGCGTGGGAGTGGGGTCATACGTGAGGAAAAGGGCGGCTCACCACGCGATCATCACCAAACGACGTGCGTAAGAGATCTTTCACACGTCTAGCAATATGGGGTGGAACGCCATCCTGCATAGAAATCGTACTTTCCATCGGGCGTTTATCAGCCAGGCTAGGGATGATTTGATTCTGTAACATATCGGTGTATCTCACCCATCACGCTAACAGTTATAAAACCAGAATCACGCATTTTCTGGAAGAACAAAGGCCCCATAACGGTAGATGTGGTAAATCCACACCACAACGTGATTTTCTCGTCGTGCAGTGGAGTTTGTACGAAAGTTCTAGGATTTTCGATAGTCCAAATTCTGCAGTTGTGGGGGTTGACAGACCCCTCGGAGTGTGAAATAAGGGCTTCGTCGGTCCACAACATGTTAGACAACCAATCGTCATCTTCCGCCATCTTTTGAAACGCCCACACCGCAAATGCTCTCCGCTTCACAAATTCGCCAAGATGACGCTAGATTTTGTACCGATAGCATCGGAGGATAATTAGTGCTACCCAAACAGTAGTGTATGAATGCCAGTGCGACTTCACGAGCGCTCACTTTCCCATGCGTAGACAAACCCACTACAATCTCTATTACTTTCTGAACAGTCTGAGCAACATTAGCACTTGTGCTCGGTCGGCCACTACGTGGCCCATCGTCAAAACAACCCGTGGCTTCGAGCTTCGAAATCATTCTCTTCACAGCTGCAATTTGTCATATGACCTTTACTCGTTCGAATATCGACTCGATCGACGCCCCTTCCTATGGCGATAGGATCGTAAAGCTGCAGTAGCAGATTTCCCATTTTGATAGTAGAGCTTCACTAACATTGCCTTTTCTAGTAACGTCAACATGCTGCGATTGCTGGTGCATCTGATTCTTTCGACTTCGACTTCGAACACCTTTTTAACCGAGGCCCCTGTGGACAACTCCACACATCCCCGGGATCAGAATATGTGAGAAATGGCAGGTGAGTAAACTAAGACCTGGATGGTAGCAATAAAATTAAGGGGGGGGGAATAAAAAATAAAAAAGGAGGAGAAAAACCTGACAAGCGGGATCTGATTCTCTCTCTCATTACAGCTACTTTTATACGCGATTCTCAGCAGCGTCACTGACATTCTGCTGTACAGCGCCATCTGTCAGCCATTTTTTCAACTTTTTTGTGTGGTTACAATAAAACCGCATAGCATATCATTCTAAGCATATGTGTCAATTTTCACCTCTCTACCTACAGTATTCCGTGAATTATTAATTTTTCAAATGTATAATCATTTTCTGATCACCCTATCTCAACCATTCTATACTATACTATCTCAGCCAGTCAGCACGCTTAAATAAGCTTCATTTTGAAGATTTAAGAATAGTTATATATAAATCACACACGCCAAAAAATAACAAAATACAAAAATTAGCGTGCATTTCACAGGATGTATGCCCAGTAGTGTAGTCGAAGGGAGACGCGAGGGGACGGCGTCCCCTCACTTTTTTAATTTATCTAGAGCGTCCCCTTACTTTTTATTTTCAAGGGGGACGCTCGAGACACTGGAGGACGCTGACTCCCAATTTCATTAATTTTTTTTAAAGGATGAGCACACCAATAAGTTGACAATCTTTTGAAATAAGGCATTGATTTTTAATAGTTCCAACAACGTTGTAATGGTGTCGGATCACTTGTTCGTTCCATCTGTTCGTTTTTTAACTTCCGGAAGTTTGTTTAAATCGCGACAAAACGTTATGCATATTTTTGAAGTTCACTGTAGTCCTATCGATATTGTAAATGATCTGTAGACCATCAATATTTCGTTTACAAGAGAACAAAAAAGAGTTATTTTATATTACGGTTTATGAGTGGAACTTGTTCGAAATACACATTAAAGAAGTTATAATATAACGAAAACGACATACAGTATTGAAATTCATTACAAAACGTTCCCTGTCGAAAATAGCATTTATCGTTCGTTTAACACAACATTAAAACAATTTTGGAAACCCATGATCTATTAATGGTAATTGTTTGAAATACATTTTGATAACTTTACATTTTTTCGAACTGAAAATAATTCATGTGTACGTCAGTAAGGATCATTGCTGCATGTTTGCATTGAAAAAAATAGCACGTGAAACATTTATACAAGACCACGCACACATTATCAATTATGGTTTCAGTAGGTCTTTTAATTAATAACAGTAATTTAATTTTAATGAAAAATCTGTTTAATATTCTAATGCTAATCATTAATGGTTCACCCTTATCTAAGTGCCTAACACAATCTTACTCGAAATTTAGAAAGAGAAAAATCATAGAATGACTACGAACACAAAATCTAGAAACGCATAAAAATGTGAGAACTTTTATGATAACAAGTATTTCTCTGGAATTTTTTTAGAGGGGAAAAGTAATGCATAATATTAACACTAGAACGTCCAGCTGGTGCCGTGCCAGTTCGACACCGATCAATTGACAAAATGTCGATTCGAACCAGAATTTTTTTCGTAAAATTAATTAAATTGTAACTAGAGAAAACTCGGTTTAATAAAAAAGTGAAATTATTTTAAATAAACCTTCTGGTGTTAAAATGTTTTTATTAAGATTGGGTAAAATTTCCGGATGTTCTAGAGTTAAACTGCGACAGAATTGAATAAACTGCCATTGTTTTAAGTTAATTTCCCTTTAATTTAAATCTATACTAATAAAAGAATGTTTCACTCTGTGTGTCTGTGCGTATGTCAGCGATGGCTAGCGAAATCTAGCGCACGTAAAAGTCTGAAAATTTGGGAGCGGTAGTCGGAGGTAGATCCTGAAGTTCAAATTTTTAATTTTTTGATTATTAACAGAAATATTAATTAAAAATCACAACGAACCAGGGATGTAGTGGAGGGTATACGGGGGTATACGCCGTATACCCTCTGGATTTTTTTAAGGAACACCGTATGCCCTCTGTTTCTCAAGAAATCTTTATAGTATATACACTCTAGGGTATACGCTCTGTTTTGAGCGTATACCCTCTGCTTAGAGCGTATACCCTCTGTTTTTTTTACGACTACACCACTGCAACGAACTCTCATCTCTTTCATTCTAAGCCGGCAAAAGCGCTCGCGCATGCCCAGAACCCGATATGCACAGCAGAAAGAAATGAAGAACCGAACGCAGAGAATTTTTGGGGGGTTTGTCATCTTTTTTTTTTTTTTTTTTTTTTTTTTTTTTTTTTAACTTCCATCGGCTAAACCGTTTAGTATAGAAAAAAAGAAGACATGTTTTGAAAGATCATACTTTTGCATCTTAAACGGCATCAGTTAAAAAATATATCATTATTAACCCTTTGAAAAAAAAATTTCAAAAAGGTTCGTTTTCGCAGTTCTCTTTTTTTCCCGTACGGCATGCTTCCTTAGGGACCAATTTCAGAGGTAGAGGTTAACAAAAAATACATCTGCTGAGACCTTCTCTTCGACAATGCAGTAGGTTTTCAAAACTACTAACGTTAATTCTTTTTAAAAGTTTGCGACTGCAGGTCACTTTGCGCCTTATGGGGGTTTTTAATCTTAAAATTTCACAGAATTCGGACGATAAGAACTTTTTTCTCTGTTATGTTAATGGGACCGAGGCGAAAACAAGAAAAATAGCGAGAAGAAAACGTATTTTTTTTTTTTTTTCAGCTAGACATAGACGCATGCATACGCACATGCAGAGAAAATCGTTGTAAAAATATAGGAAAGCCGATTCAGTAGAGCTCAAAAAGTAAAGATATGCCAAAATTTCACAGTGTTTTTTTACTGTCGTGATTTCAATACTTTCCATAAACCATACATGTCCGTAAAGTAAAAATGCAATTATTTTCAATGCTTTCAGGGACAACAGTTATTCTACGATCTACGACTATTTTCAAAATAAATAATTCAAAACAAATTCTAACAAAAATCTCGCTGCATGAATTGGTGATACTGAAGTACGATTTCTATTCCAGAAATTTTCAGACACGAAATAAGGTTTCTATTTTTTTTTTTTAAATTCAAGCTATTTAACGACCAACAGAGAAGAAACTTTAATTAAATTAATTTTAATTAAATTTTAATTTTTTAAGTTTTAATTTAATTTTTCAGTTTTCAATTTTTCTCAGGAATTAAAAATGAAAAGCAAGGTTCAAAATCAAGTTTGCCTTATGGGTGATACAGATCATAATGTTTAAGACTATGAGCGTTCCCCCACTTCTTTCTCCAGGACTACACCACTGGGTATGCCAAATATGAAATGCGCAATATTATGAAAAATTGCTCAATATTATCAATTTATATCTTTAATATATTCAATCAAAGTGTGTTACAGTCATTTTAAAGCAAAAAGGCCTTTTTATTTAGATAAGTTTTACCTTCTCGTCTAACTTGACTCAACTAAAAACCAAAGTGTCTTTTGGAGTGACAGAAAATAAGTGAATTAAGAATAGATACACAAGCAATCATCATAAAACAGAGCACAATCACCTTTAACTAGCCTTCTTATTACCCTCTCCAAAAGGCCAAGTGCACTGAAGCGTAATGAAACCCTCAACAGTGACAGTGTTATATTTCAGAAATAAAAAAAACATGCCGAATGAAAAAAAAATACTACAAATAAGCGAGCTGACAAACGAAATCAGATAAGATTTAAACAAAAGACTTTTTCTGTCATAAAATACTAAGCAATCAAACGAATTTAACAATATTTAAATGATAACTTTTTTATCATAAAATAGTAGCAATCAAACGAAATTAACAATGCAGTCAATATCCTTTTATTTACTGACGGTACTTATAAGTACCCTTAAAATAACTTGTTATAAAATTCATTTAATACATCGATTAGTTGTAACACAGTTTAGAATGAGTTATAGATACGTTACTTTATCTTGTTCCAAAAGCATTATTTGTTTCACAAAACACAAATATTTTTAAAAGGATGATTTCTTTTGTCTTTGCATCTTTTCAGCTTTCTTGGCGTTGGGGGATTTTTCAATTCGGAAATACAGGGTGTTTATAAAGTCCCGGACCCATTTTGATGTTTAATAACTCATAAAATAATAAAGATAGATTAAAATTAATAACATAAATGGTTAGATAGACTCAAAAAGTTTCATGACCCTTGTCAATGAACTTCCACGTGTGCCCCCTTCGTCGCACGGAGGATATCAAGTCGATAGTCAATTTCACGCCAGGTAGCGGCAAGCATGTCGATAGTCAATTTCGCGCCAGGTAACGGCAAGCATGTCGGCATCCACAGAGGCTATTGCGGTTGTAATTTAAGTCATCAATGTTCGACACTCTCCGGCTGTAAACATTGTCCTCTACAAATCCCCAAAGGAAAAAGTCCAGCGGCGTTATATCAGGTGATCTGGGTGGCCAAGGAATTGGACCTCCTCGCCCAATCCATCCTGCTTTCTCTTGTGGTGTATGCATTCTCCTTAATATCCGCTCGAATAAAACATCACATACAAAAGTAACATAGAACAAGCACATCAAAAGTAAACATAACATTGCAATAGTTGCCAAAAACAAAAGAGAGAAAAATGCAATTAATAAGCAGACGATATTTAGAAAAGTACAGATATTTAGACTGGAAAATGAAATTATCTGAAACTAACAACACGCGCAGACGATATTTACAAAAGTAAAGATATTCAAACCTGAAAAGGAAAAATATATAAGTTATTCCATCAATAAATGCCATAAGTTTGTTTATATCTTTATTATTTTATGAGTTATTAAACATCAAAATGGGTCCGGGACTTTATAAACACCCTGTATTTCTATTGTAAGAGCATTATATTTGTACATTTCCTAATACTACAAAATACTTAGAAAAAGATTTAAAATAAAAGATTTGAGTGGGGTTATAAATGATTATGTAAATCTTCTAATGCAGTTTAAACAATTCACGAAAAATGCTTTAGAAGGTAAAATTTTCATGAGTTGATAATTCAGTACATCAAGGGATATCTAAAAGAGTAATGGGAAAATTCAAGAAATGAAAATCTCTGGAGAAAAGTGTACCTTGTAAATGTTCCATAGATTATAAGCAGCTTGCTAAAAATTTGTAATGGTGCATTTTATTTTTCTTTGAAGACAGTGTGCTAAATTAGCATTTTGTAAACAGTAGTTATTGAACATTTACCACTTATTTCACTTATGCTTTAAATAGCTACGTGAAGCAATTGTTACTTTAGGAACTCCTTTTCATAAAGGCACTAAGTAACCAATGACGGATCCAAGGGGAGATCACAAGGGTCATGACCCCCCTCTGAACACCAACAAAAATATTCTAAAGATCATTTTCATAATGAAATATACAGTAGAGTCCCGCTTAACCCAGTTTCCTCTTTAACCGAGTTATTTTCTTCTGATGGACTGATGGCTTCTATTATTATGAAACAGCCATTATACATGAAGTGTTAGATGAAAATGAAAGAGCAGTCGTAAAAAGTTACTCTCTTAAAAAAATTCAGCGATTTTAACTCCGACTGAGTGTATTTTCACTCCTTTCCAGTATTGAAAATGCACTTATCCAATAGGAGTGAATTTCATCCATCTTGCGGAGTGGTTTTTTTCATTCCTTTTTGATAAGCTGTTTTCGCTCTTTTTTCGACTAAATTAATAGGCAAAACGAGTGACTGCACTCATTATTGACAAGTCATTTTTAAACCACTTTTTTTTGTCAAATTTAATAGGCAAAATAAGTAATTTCCCTCTTATTTTCAGAATTTTTTTTATAATTTTATTTTTTAACATATATAACTCCCCAGTTTGCAAAATGTGTTATTTTTAAAACTCTATTTTGGTTTATTTTAATCCAGATGCAGAAGAACAGAAGAAATTTTGTTTTTCATTTCCGAAAGATAAATTAATAAAAGATGGTTCGCGCTATAACAAGACAAGATTTTTTAACTTGTCAATATCCTGAAGTACGCTGTTTTTACTTTATTTTTCTTATTATGGTTTTCTTCTTTTTAGTATTTTCACATTGTATATATAATTTTAACGTTATTAGTTTTAATCCGGAAGTGTCGATTTCTTTAATTATTTCTGATATTATTATATGTTCTTAATATATTTTGCTTATGACACAGATAAATAATTATGGAATATAGAATTCATGTGTTACATAACTGCAGACTTTTTTTTAGTTAAACTTTTGAATATGAACAGAGCGAAGTATAACACAAAAATAAAAATTCACAAAATCATAATTAAAAAAATAACTAGTTGTGTCATAAAATAAATTAATCATATTTTTAACTAATCTATTATTTTTTGATACTTTTTTAAATTATCTTTTACATTTCGTACTATTTACATAATACTGTGTCAATTAAAAAAATAATAAATAAAGTGTAGATGTGTACAACTATCTAACTGAACACAGTTTATTAAATACTTGTACTTACTGAAACATAAAAAAAAATAGAACATATATTATAAGTTAATAATAATTTAATAATTTTTATAATCATGGGTTGTGTTCCGCAAATATTTCTGAGTGTCATGAGCAAAGTAGTATATTAATAATCAATAATATAAGCACAAAATGATATATGTTTAATAATGTAAATACCAATTAGTGTAATTTTACACAATTTGAATACGAGAAAACTACATATCTAAGCGCATTTTATTGATTATAAAAATTATTTAACAGTTGCATTAAAAAAAAAAAAGAAAAAAAAAGTAATTTAAGAAATTCATGTTTCCGGTTTTAAAGTAATAACGTTAAATAACGCAAAAATCATATATACAATGTGAAATTACAACAAGGAATGGCGAAGGAATTACAAGAAAGATAAAGTAAAACAGCGTACTTTACCTTAGAATTTTCAGTATTAGTAAAATCCTAGAATCGCCGGTAGCCATCTTGCCCTCATAGCATGAATGGTCACAGTGACGTCATTGTGACGTCACTGTAAGTCACTGTGGTCACGTCACATCTGTGACTAAAATGCCACCACTCAGTGATGTCACATTGTGACTGAGATGTGAACTTCTTAGAAAACTTTAAACAATTATAAAAATTCTTCAAAACATGTTACTTATTGTAAAATTTTATTTTTCCGGCAATTAAAAAAATATTGTAACGTCACTGTTATGTCACTGCATGTAACGTACGTCACGTCATATATGTGACAAAAAAACCACCATATTGTAAATCACAGTGTGACAAAAATATTAACTTCAAAAATTTTTGAAAATGAAGAGAAATATTTAAAACATGCCCTAGTTACAGCGGCATAAGGAAGGAATATTAATGGACAGCAAATAGTAAATTCGGACACGAAAAGAAGGGGGAGGGGAGAAAAAGAAAAATGCACGGTACAAGTATCAACAAACTAGATTCCCATGCTATATTTTATCAATTTGATATCTAAGAAGTGAAAGTATACTTTTTTCATGATTTCAATTTTATCTAGCATTGCAATTTAATATAATAATACATCACGGATTGTTATTATTATAAAAGTATTTCTTAGAAAAATGCTATGTGCTGGAGCAATTTGAAACATATTTAGAATTAGAAATATTAAATCTATACACTTTACATATTTAGTTTGCAGGGAGGAAATTTTTTAACTTTTTTGGCGACCACTGGTCGAAACACTTCTGTGATTTCAAACTAAACATTTTCTATTACAGTTAAGTCTGCAGATTTTAATGAGCACGCAGGAAGAATCTTCAGAGTTTAGTCATATATGCATTTATTGCTTTATAATTTGCATTCAAGTCATATTTTTTTCCTGTTAATCTACTTTTAGTAACTGTTTTTTTTTTAAAAAATTTACTTCTTTCAGCCTTTTTAAATAAAATTAGCCTTTTCCGAAAAAAAAAATATATATATATATACAAAATTTATGCAAAACACATGATATAATTAATTTTTCGCATTTCCAATTTGTGTTTTAGAGGTATGACTTTTAAAAAAGTTATTTTACAAATTGTTTTATTCTGCAGAAAATTAACATAAAAAGATTGACAGATTGACAAAGAAAAATTTTTTATCCTCGAAAACATTTTTTTTATTTATTAAGAAGATAATTTTTATTTATTACGCATGAAACAAACTTTACTTAAAAAAAGGGGGGTGGTATTATTACCATTAAATTTATTTTTACACATTTTAAAAATTTAAGCAGTGTTTTATCTAATAAACTTCCGTTTTCAAATGAATTTTTTTGAAACTGATAAAAAAGAAATGGTAGAATGCATTGTAAAATTCTTCAAATAGAAAATTTTAAATACAGACTAACTCATAAAACTATTCCGCCTGAAAGTTAGGACTGCAAAAATAAACATTAAAATCAGCTGCTGAAGATCGTCTGCGTCGGATATAACCGCAACCGCAGGGTAAACAGAGAACTTTTTGTAATACACGCCGGAAAAGAACATGACCAAGTCTACAATGTCAGCTTTTGTTTTTGCTTTTTTAAATGTAAGAGAAAGACGTCTGCCATTTTCGGGCAAAAATACTCGGATATTATTAATTTACAGCAAAAAAAAGGTAAGTCTTATTTAATTTAAATTTTTTATTTCTGTTTGTATATTACGAGTATGAATTAAATAGTTTTATATTATACATATAGAAAGTGACTGATCTGGAATTGTTTTGAAGCGAAATTTTCCTAATCGACACTATTTTGTAAAATGTGTTAATCGGCCATCGCTCAAAAAAAAAAAAAAAAAAAAAAAAAAAAAAAAAAAAAAAAAAAAATCATGTCTACATTCATAGTGGGGTGAATATAAACATTAATTTGCAGTTACTTGAGATTGAGACAGTGATGTGGAATTTTTTTCGGCTTCTTATTTTTTTTCTGATTACTAACACTCATATAACAGTATTTATCGTCATTATTGTTTTGGAGTTAAATATTATATTCGAATAGTATGATATTACGAAACTGTTTCAGTTTAGAAATTAACATTATAGTGGGAAAATGTCTTTTTACATATTATAATAGCGTAACTTTTGAAAGATTTTTTTTTTTTTTTTTTTTGCTAATAATATTTAAAATTATTATTTAAAATCCTGAATCTTCATACCAATGTTTTCAGATTTAACATTTGCCAAAATTATAAAATAATAGGAATTCCTTATAACATATGGAAAGATTTTTGAGAAATTGCTAAATCTAATAATGCATTTAATTCATCAATAGATGAATTAAATGCATTAGTTAGTTGTTGTTTAATAGTACAATTAAAAATACTAATTATTATTTTTAGTGTTTTTCAAATTGGTATATTTATTTATTTATTTTTAATTGTATCTAAGCATTTTTTTTCTATTTGCGATTTTAATCAAACATTTAATTATAGACATTCAGAATCAGTTATTAAATTTTCTTCGATTGTAAACTCATTTTCTACGTTTTCGATACACATAAATATTAGCATTAAAGGTGTTAAAAAGCAGAAAAAACAACGTTTAAAATGCACAAATAATATATGAAAAGCAGCAAACAGCTGTTTCGAATCTACTAGCGAGATTCTTCTTCAGTGCAAAAGGAACAGCGTGCTAGAAAAAGCAAGGCTGAGCAAAATCATAGACAGAGACGCGCTGGCTTTTATACCCTATGCGGGTGGCGAAGGCGCCGAAACAACCAATGAGAGAGAAGCAGTGGAAACGACTGGGTGGACAAGTAGCGACATCTACCGGAGAAGTAGAGAAAAGAAACCAAAAAAGGAGGAATTAAATTAACGCTTTCCAAATACTTGGAAAATCTGGAGTACTAGATAAATCATTGACTAAAGAGTGAGAATTTTTAATGATATGGTAAGCTTCCCAAAAATCAAGATCAAGGTTAGAAGAACATTTTTGGATAATGATGGCTGAGGAAAAATCGAACCTATGTTGAGAAGACCAAGAATGTTGAGCAATAGAAGAACGTTTGAGCTCCTGATTTTTAACATAACCTTCATGCTCTTTTAAACGAAATCTAAGAGCACGTTTAGTCTGACCAATATAAGAAAGACCACACTGACAAGAGATCTGGTAAATGCCCCAATTATCTAGGCGATCAACGGGGTGTTTGAGATTTGAAAAAGGGATTTTATTAACAGGAGAAAAAATAACTTTAAAATCAAACCTTCTTAGGATTTTAGCAACTTGCTGACTGATTTTAGGAAAAAATGGTAATACAACTGAAGTATTAGAGTTGGAATTGGAATGCTTTTCAGAATGGTCGGATTTCGTCAATTTCTTATAAATAGAATCGATAATATTAGAGGAATAACCACGATCGACAGCAATAGCTTTGAGGTAATTAAGTTCAGCACTAAGTAACTGAGGAGTGGAACAAATATTAGTAGCCCGAAAAACAAAAGTATTGAAAGCAGCGAATTTCTGGTTAGGGGGATGAGAAGAATACCTGTGAGGTGGGAGACTGACAGCAAAAGGTTTACGAAAGACGGTAGTCTGAAAGCCATTTTCACAACGAATAACAAGGACATCCAGGAAAGAAAGACAGTTATTGGTCTCAATTTCAGAGGTAAATTGAATGCAGGGATCAATGGAATTCATAATAGGGAGAATATGATTAATATCCGAATTCATTTCAATCAGGACATAAACATCATCAACATAACGAACATAGAACGGAAATTTTAAGATTTCAAAAAGCTTGACCTCAAAATAGTGCATATAAATATCGCATAAAATTGGACTAAGAGGATTACCCATAGCCAAACCGTCAATCATACGGAAGAAATTACCATTGAAAACAAAAGTATTTTGCGACAAGCAAGCGCGAGTGAGAAGTATAAGTTCCTCGATTTCAAAATAAGAGAAATGGAATTCACAAAGCCTTTTCTTGAGGCAATCTAAAGCCCCCTCAACCGGAACGTTTGTAAATAATGATTTAACATCAAAAGAAACCATCATGTGACCCTGCGGCTTAAAATTATGAAGTTTTTTAACAAAATCAAAAGAATTCTTAACAGTGAAACAGTTACTGCTCAAAAGTGGGGAAAAAACAGAAACTAAATATTTGGCAAGCTTGTAAGAAGCTGTACCGATACTAGAGACAATAGGTCTAAAAGGAATGTCAGGTTTATGGACCTTGGGTAAAGCATAAAACCTGGCACAATGCGCAATAGACGGAATAAGGGACTTCTTAAAGTTAGCAGGAATAATGGAAGAAGACTTAATGGCAGACTTAATAGAGTTAATTTCACTAGTGGAAGGGTCTTTGCGGATATCCACATACGGACCATCATTAATTAATTTATGGGTTTTTTCCAAATACGTAGATTTGTCGAGAAGAACAATCTGACCACCTTTGTCGGCCTTGGTAATAATTAAGTTTGGATCAGAACGCAAATTTTTCAGACATTGTTTAACAGGATGTTTAAGATTGGGTTTATAAACATTAGAATTGAAATCAACAGTATTGGCAATGAGATGCCTAATAGACTCTTTCTGAGAAGAAGATAGAGCGCTATGCTTAAAGGCTCTTTCAATAGGAGCAATAAGATTAGGTAAAGAAGGAATAGCAGAGACAGAAAAATTGTTATTCAATTTGAGAGCATCGAGCTGATTGTTACTTAATGGAACACTAGAAAGATTGACAACAGCATTTTGGTTAACAAGAGGCAAATTACTGCAGTTATTAGCGACAGAACTTCCACAAAGCGTATTAAATTTCTTCTTTAAAACCGAACAATGAACAGAAGAAGCTGTGAGAACTCTGCTCCATGACCTTCTGTCAATGGACTGAAAATCAGGAGTAGAATTAGCGAGGCTGATATGTAAAGAATATAACTCGCGCTCTATATGAGCAATTTTGTGGCGAGTCTCTTGAATCAAAGCTCTTAAAAGAGCTAATTTAGAACGAAATAAGACCTTCTCAATCCTATTTGAAGAAAATAAATTACAACGAATGGAAATGAATTTAGGAATAACCTTCTTACGCCTACAATCAAGTAGGAAATGTAAGTGTTCCAAAAACCTGTACTTTTTTAATCGTAAATTACAAAACCTATTGATTTGAGACATTGCGAAAAAAAAAAAAAAAAAAAAATTACAGTAGAATAAAGGCCCGTTAACGCCAAATACATAAAAATAGCAAATAAAGCCTTTGTGCAACAATATTAAAAAGCAGAAAAAACAACGTTTAAAATGCACAAATAATATATGAAAAGCAGCAAACAGCTGTTCTTCTAAATGTTCTTCTAACCTTGATCTTGATTTTTGGGAAGCTTACCATATCATTAAAAATTCTCACTCTTTAGTCAATGATTTATCTAGTACTCCAGATTTTCCAAGTATTTGGAAAGCGTTAATTTAATTCCTCCTTTTTTGGTTTCTTTTCTCTACTTCTCCGGTAGATGTCGCTACTTGTCCACCCAGTCGTTTCCACTGCTTCTCTCTCATTGGTTGTTTCGGCGCCTTCGCCACCCGCATAGGGTATAAAAGCCAGCGCGTCTCTGTCTATGATTTTGCTCAGCCTTGCTTTTTCTAGCACGCTGTTCCTTTTGCACTGAAGAAGAATCTCGCTAGTAGATTCGAAACAGCTGTTTGCTGCTTTTCATATATTATTTGTGCATTTTAAACGTTGTTTTTTCTGCTTTTTAATATTGTTGCACAAAGGCTTTATTTGCTATTTTTACATTAAAGGTGTATTCGAAAAAATATTTTTCCACCTTCAACAGCTCGATATTTTCTGAGACATTTTCAGACTCATCTTTAAAAGTAAAAACATGAAACTTGCTGAGGTGATTTTTGAAGAGATGTTTAAGAGGCCGTGTGATTTCATTTTCCCCTCAATTCATTAGAATTTAAGTTTTAAATAATTATTTTCTCAGTAAGACCTTTTTTTTTTTTTTTCATTCCCAGATCTTCCGCTGTGAAAAATTCTGTTCAAAACGCCTACTTTGACAGCATTTTTTAAAAATAATTTCTGCATTTATCAAAAAATCGAGAAGCACGGCACATTAGGTAGTTTCTAAATAAGAGAATTTTTCAGTTTGATGCGTTTGAGAACAAAAAGGAATTTAAAAATGAATCAGAAAATAAGCAGTTTGGATTGAAATACACCCTTAAAAAATAAAATATTATATTTAAGCATTGAAATAAAGTGTTTTTCATGCCTGATAGGAAGCTTATAGATTAAACTGCTTTAGTATATATTTTTTAAAGTTCATTATTTTACTTTTATAGTTCCTTTCAATCATTTATTTTACTTTTATATTTCCTTTTTAACACCTTTCAACAAAGTTGAAAAGTGTTTATGACTTTGGTTTGTCTAGCCGTCTGTCCGCGCTCTAACTCTCGTAAATATACTCAGATTGCTCTGAAATTTTTAGATGTTATTCACCTTTACCATAGCACGGTCCCTATGTGTAACGACGTTTGTAGCATGTTTAGTTCATTTACAGGTACAGTCAAAAGTATTCCGTTACATTACGGCCTATGGGAAAAAATCGTTTCAAAGGTTTTTTCATGATTTTACACGTTTTCATACAAAAAAAAATTGATATGCATTTATGAAACGTACTAAAATATGCATTCTAAAGAATACGAGATGCAAAGAATAGTTATTGTTCATTTACAGGGCTAAAAAGAAGTTCCAATACATAATGATATAGCGGTGGAGGGAATTGTTTGAGGCGTACTTTAACTATGTTAATCTATTTCATATATAATGAAAATGATATACGTCGCTGAGGTTTACATACTATACATTTTTCATGTAGAATATGAAGTGTATATAGCATTTACAGGCACACACAATATAGTTCAGATACTATATTGTATCCGAAGTACTGTTCATTTGTGATGATTGCTGGAAATACATTTTTAATTATGATATGCGCTTTTATGATTCACTATATTTATGCACAGTATATGGTGTATATAAATGCTATAATTCATATACAGGGCTACACAAAAGTATTCGCAAGGATTACTGGGTATGAGCGCAAGTTACTTAAAGGTGGTTTTTAAATGAGTTGTGCATTTTTACGCTGAACTGAATTTAATTTACTGTTGTATAATATAGATAAAATGGTATACAGGGTCATGCAAAGAATTGGATACATGGCCGTCTATAAATTATAATTTCTGGAAATGTGATTTCAGCTGTTTTAAGTGTATTTTAGTTTGAATTAAATTTTAACTAAACGGTGGCGTTTAATGAAGGTTCTAGGTCAACTACAGGGTTGTACAAAAGTATTAAAGTATGTTTCCATATATTAGTATAAATTGCTGAAAGAGAGTTTCAACCTGTTATGCGTTTTCTTGCTAAACTAAATTATCCCATTATATAATATATATATCAACCTACAGATCAAATACAGGGCTGTTCAAAAGAATTGGAAAACCTATTTATCTATGGACAGTAACTGCGGAAATGAGTTTTTCAAATGTTTTATGCGTTTTCTAAAATGTTTACTTAGTTCTCTTATTTACCTTATTTCCCTAAATAACGAAGTTTTTTTAAAGCATTCGGGAAGTGTTGGAAAGTGTTTTATAATCTATGCTTAACGCCTGATTTTTCTTACTTGTTTTTTCTATTTCCCAGATCAGTCTTTTCCTATAGAGCATGCCAAATCTATTTAAGCTCATATTCACAAAATACAATTTACACGGAAATAAAAAATTTAAATAAATATGGCTTACGTCGTATTTAATAAAGCAACGATTAATCACAACCACAACACCTTAAAATCTTATACATTCTTAATATCAAGCTTGAACTCAAGATCAAGCTTAGAACTTAATAAAAAAAAGATGTCAGTTGACAAACATTGTTTTTTAAGTGGAAAAATTAAAACTATTTTAGAAGAATAGAACTCCAAAATAGCTATATTTTGCTAAAAAATACGGTAAAAAGATACGATTTTATATCTCAAACAAAACTTTATTTTAAAATTGTCCATTTTAAAATTCATCACAATATTAATGCTTGGAAATTTTTCCACAAAGAAATATTCGGTTTGCATACAATATTTCAAATGAAAATCAAATTTCAAATTAATTGCTTAAAAGGCGCAAAGGCCAACCTAGTGAAAAGAGTCCATGCCGGGACTCGAACCCGTGCCATCAGCATAGCGCACTAACATTCTACAGACTAAACCACATGGAACGACACTCAGCCTGGAAAATTTCTCGCTATTACATGCTGGCAAGGCTACAAAAGCAGCATAAGATGGGATATTTATCGTGAGCCACCGACATGGGGCGAACACGAAACTTAATTAAATTCAGCATCGATTGAAACTATATTAAGACTTCGAAATTTTTCCAGAGAGAAACATTCGCCTTGCATACAATATTACAAATGAAAATCAAATTTCAAATTAAAATTGACTTTTAAGCATGTAATTTGAAATTTGATTTTCATTTGAAATATTGTATGCAAGGCGAATGGTTCTCCCTGTAAAAATTTCCAAGTATTAATATAGATTCAATCGATGCTAGATTGAATTAAGTTTCCTGTTTATTCCATGTCGGTGGCTCACGATAAATATCCCATCTTGTGCTGCTTTTGTAGCCTTGCCAACATGTAATTGTGTGAAATTTTCTAGGCTGGGTATCGTTCCGTGTGGTTTAGTCGGTAGAATGTCAGTGCGTTATATTGATGGCCTGGGTTCGAGTCCCGGCATGGAATCATTTTCACTAGGTTGGTCTTTGCGCCTTTTAAGAAATTAATTTGAAATTTGATTTTCATTTGAAATCATCACAGTGTTTATGACAAGTTCGTCACAAATGACACATATTTCACAAATTGGTCACAATGTGACTTCAAAGCATTGTCGCTTTCGTCACATGTTCGTCACAAAATTAATGCCAAAGTAGTCACAAATGTCACACTTTTCACAAATTAGTCACACTGTGACTTCACAGAGTGGTCACAATGTGACGCCACAAACGACCTCTAAAACGGCCATAACGACCTCGCATTCTAGTCACTATGACGTCACATCGACGTCACGTGACGTCACATCGACGGTCACAAAGTCACAGTGTGACTTCACAACGACGTCGCTGTGACGTCACCATGCCTTACGGGTGGTTTTAGCTGGGAAACAAAAACGAAATTTATTCAGTTCTTTGTGATGATTGCCCCCTACCCCCTGCTTTCATAGCATAATCCATCTATCTTATTCTATACCATTTTTAAACCAATCAAATTATAATTGTAATATTGTTTTTATCATGTAGGTAACGCTAATCTTTGACGTTTGAAACAAACAAGCGACTCCCTTTTCAAAATGGTCTCCCTTTGCCAAACTATATATCGCGTTACACGATTTCAACCAATGGGGAAGCTTCTTAAACCGCTCTTTTAGAGATATTTTTCTGTTCCGATCTGAAATGAGCGGTCCTGGGGATGCTACTCCTAAAAAGGTTATTTGGCAAACCAGTTTTTTTGTGGAAAATGTCTCTTTTTGATAAAACAGATACTCAGAAAGAACAAAAACACGCGTAAAACTTTTCGTCTTTTTGTTGAGTTAATAATTCGTTCTTTTGAATTAAGAGTGTAGAACTCTGATTTTCTGGTCAGAGTGGGGGGGAAAATGGTCTTTTTTTTTTTTTTTTTTTTTTTTTGTCACCTAACACTTCATTTATAATGGCTGTTTCATAATAATGGAATCCATCAGTCCATTAGAAGAAAATGATCCATTCCAAAGGTATAAGTTCGATTGAAAAACTATTAAATACTTTGAGCAGAAAGAAGAGGCTACACCTGCAATTTTCATGACACTAATAGAATCCCATAGCTGACAATGTGTACGGTTTAGTTACCTCTAAAATTGAATACAAATTTTTGCCGTATTTAATCGTTGACAATATTGTTAGACTTTTTAAACTGAATTTTCGGAAGTGGCAGCCAATTGTTCCCTTGTGACGACATTTCTGTGGCTGTCAACTCGTAAAACTTGGCTAAAAAGGCTAACTTTGACAACATTTTCTGAATGAATCTTTACCTATATAAGAAAATGGGAAACTCTTTAATTTCTTGGTATCTGAACAAAACCGGCAAATTTTACATTTTGACGAATATTAATGCAAATCTTTTGTATTTACGAATGAAAATGATTTCGCGAAAGTATCAGAAAAGTAGTTTGGACATGGGAATAGCTTTCAATATAGAAAACTCTCATTAACAGATGCGATCCCCTCCCACCCCAAAAAAAGAAATCCATGACTCCCCTCTAAATGGTGAGCTGGATCCGCCCTTGTAAGTATTATCCTTATATCCATCTCAACGCAGAAAATGCATTTCATTTCACGTAAAATTATTTGACAAAAATTAATCCCTAGAACTTCAAGTAACAAACTTTTCCACTGAAAAGTAAAGAAATTATGTAAGGAGGGCCTATTAAACTTTCAAAAAATCAGTTTTCTGATTTTGTTTTATTCTGGATTTTTAAAAATTTCTTAACAATGTGTAAAAAACACCATTCAAAAATCTGTATTATTTCTTGAGTTATAATCATTCATGGACGGTGACTGCAATTGAAAGTCCGTTCATATTGAAACTTTAAAACGTGTTTTCTCATTTTAGTAAATTTGGAGTTTGCGCGCATTTTTACTTTCAAACTATATAAACTAGAGCTTTAAAAAATTATCCAAATATGCGTTTCTTTTTAATCTTCATGCTAAAACCAAAATAATTCACATAATTTTTGGTTACTTCTTTTTTTTTTTTTTTTTTTTTTTTTTTTTTTGCACTTGAAAAAAACTTGAAAAATTTTGTATTTTTTTTATATATTAAGATTGGTTTGTTGGTTGTATTTATGACGGCCAATTATCTGCACGAGGGATATAGGCCCAGGGGGGGAGTGCCCTTCGTGGGGGTCTTTCTAAGAGAACCTAACCCGTATTAACGCTTGGAAATCCAAGGTTCGAAGAAAACCACGAAAACTCCGAACGATTAGGCCGACGGGCGCGATTGGGATTGAACCCAGCACCTCCCGTCTACCAGATTCGAGAGCAGAACCTCTCAGCCACTGGTGGAGCTTTATATATTGAGCTAAAATTAAATTTTAAACAAGCCTTTTTGTATATATTTTGGTTTTAATTTATAAGTAGGTGTGTTATGATTCTATTTTGTTCAAAAATTGTTTTCTATATGCACAATTTAGAGTTTTATCATGCGTGGCGCAGTACTTAATGACTTTTAATTCACGCAGTAGTGAGATGAATATTTAAATTTAACATTTAAATATTAATTTTGTATATACAACATTTATTTTTCTAGATAATATAGCTAAGAATATATACGTAACTCATTAAAGACTGACGTTGCGTTTTCGCAACATTATGTTTGTGATTTTTTTTTTTTTCTTGGTGAATATTTTTTTCAACAAATTAACTATCACGTATTGTGTATATGACTTTTATTTCGAAAAAAAATAGTTAATTGATTTGAGTTGTAAAAAATAAAAAATATAAATGAAATAGTACGGAATGTTTTGAAAAAAATTATCGATAAATTTCAGATTGTGATCATAGAGGCACTTGAAGAATGAAATAAAATTCAGCAATTCAAGATACGTCTATTGTAGTTACGCTGTGCAGAGTCGGGCAAATTTGTAATTCCAATTATCTGCAATGTAATTACAGTTTAATTGTATGTAATTAATTGTAGTTAAAATTACATGCCGTAAAAAATTATTGCAGCACTGTGACCGGAACCGCCCCCATCCCATTATTTGACAAAATGACTGTGTTTGCATGTGTGTAACTATAATCAATTGCATGCAATTAACCTGTAATTGCACTGCAGATAATTGAGATTACAAATCTGCCCAACTCTGACTCTGTGTAGTGAATGTAATGTATCGCCACATATTAAATGCTTCAAAACTTTTCATATGGCAAAAATGTAGTTGATTTGTACTGTCGTTGCGTTTTTTGCAACAGTATCATATCTCCCTTAAAAACAAAAAATAAATTGTAATATGGCTTTTTTTCTCTTAATTAGTCATTAATATGTATAAAATAAAATTTTATTTCATTTATGTCAAGTATAAGAAGGTGCGGTCCTTAATAGGTTCAGAAAGGGGAAAAAGATCTTAATTGCATATTATTTGTGTTTTGGTACTTTGAAAAAGACGATGTTTTTGATCGTTTCGACAAACTCAAAGGTCCTATGCCCCCTTAACGAAGGAATGTGGAAACTTTTTTAAATTTTAAAAGCAGCCTGAGGGGCCTTCCACAAATGATGTCACGCTTGGAAGGGGGGAGGGGTATTCGTGAAATTGTGCCAGTTTGTGACAAGGGGGTGGGAGGGAGTAAGAAGATATGTGACATCACACATTTTGGTTGAAACAAAAGCATTAAAAATCAGCAGATTAAATTTTGAAGTTATTTTGAAATTAAAGTATTTTGTGTTTATAAAGTAGATTTAAAGCCAAATATATTAAATTCCATTTCAGATTCCAAGACTGTTCTAGACTGTAATTCTAGACTGTTTTCAACTTCTCTTTCGTATTAATATTTTATTACTATTGTATATTAATTATGTTTTTGTTATAAACCTTAATCTTATTTCATACGAAATAAGTACATGAATCATTTTTATTGTTACGCTTACAAATGTCGTTAAAACATATAGTTAAAGTTTGAAATATGATCTATAACGTAGTGCTTTGTTTCTGAACTGCAAGTATTAAAGTTAATTTAAAGCAATATTTTTTATATAAAGCAATATTTTTTTAATATATGTTTAGGTAATATAGCGTGACATGTGACAATGGGGGGGGGGGGGGTATGGTGAAGTGGGACACTTTGTGACAAAGTGGAGAGGGAGGTCAAAAATATTGAAAAAAGTGTGACATTATTTATGGACCGCCCCTGAACTGAACTAAAAAAATTTAACTAAAAATGTGATAATCGGAAGAACTTATGTGTAAAATAATTCTAGACTTTTTTGGTTTATGATAAAAGTATAATAAGGAAAATCATTCAATTTTTCTCCACAAAGTTATCTTAAAAAATGTGTTTTCCTAGACAGAATGCGTAAGAAATGAGAATACATAAGACATGAACGTAAAACATAACACAATCACCTGCAAGTAGCCTTATTTTCTCGTCTACAATGTCAAGTGCACCGAAACATAATTAAATCCTCAACAATGACATCGTTGTGTTTTAGAAAACAAAGAAACATGTCGATGGGGAAAAATATAAATAAGCGAGCTGACAAACGAGATCCGATACGAAAACTGATGTGATCAGTTCAATCCTTTTTCGAAGCATTTCTTTTGGTTTACGCATCAGCGCTTTAGAACAATATTCCGAAGAACATTTTGCTAACAAGAAAAGTTTTAAAGCTCTGATTACAGAAATAGCTTTCTTGTCAAATTACTTTTCGCTGAACAAAACTCGTATCACCTAAGAAACAAAAGATTTTACGAAGCGATGAGAATAAATGACAGGAAATACATGCGTATGTGAAGTCAACCATTTATGAAGAAACCATCATTTAAAAGAAAGTGAAACATACTTAATAACATTTATTAATATATATATAGCGTAGTGTCATTTGAATTAATCCCTGAATAATTACATCAGATTGTATCTGTAACTCGGAGATTACAAAAGAAAAGTCAATTAAAAATAGCATTAGTGAGAAATTTGAAGGTTAGTTGGTTTAAGTCGTTACGGTCATCTTTTTTACTCGAGGGCTAAACAGACTGGAAATGTAAGGGTCAAACGCGGTGTTTTATTAGCAGTTAACACCTTCGCGACGGAAGTCCCTTACACAAGTTTTAATATTTTAGTACCAGCAATTCCAAATAGAAATCTTTGTCTAATCCAGTTACAAATGATCGATAATTAAATAATGCGAAATTTTCCATTAAAAATTATTGGTAAGAAAAATTTAGAATTATACGTACTCTGTACGTCACGCGTACGATACGGTCGTTGCGAAGGGGTTAATATGTAGAATTAGGCATTGAAAACATATTTTAAACTTATTATTTGATAATCCATACTACAAGAGTTTCATAATGATAATTGATACGTTTTGAAATATATGTTTTAATGGTCCAGAAACTAGAAATATTTACCCATAATTCGTTAGTAGTACGAAAGGATTTGAATAAATGAAAGGGAATACATGCAAATGTGAATTTAACTTATTAAAGACGATAAAAAAAATCATTTAAGAAAGCATATGAATAAATTTAAAAATCAAATGTTATATTCTTTTAATAGTTAGTATGCAGTGTTAAGCATTGAAAACATATTTTAAACTTATTATTTGATAATCCATACTACAAGAGTTTCATAATGATAATTGATACGTTTTGAAATATATGTTTTAATGGTCCAGAAACTAGAAATATTTACCCATAATTCGTTAGTAGTACGAAAGGATTTGAATAAATGAAAGGGAATACATGCAAATGTGAATTTAACTTATTAAAGACGATAAAAAAAATCATTTAAGAAAGCATATGAATAAATTTAAAAATCAAATGTTATATTCTTTTAATAGTTAGTATGCAGTGTTAAGCATTGAAAACATACTGTAACCTTTAACTGTTGTTACATAAATTGTCGCCTAGCGACTGTGAGCTGTCTCTGAGATCGCTTGATCGAAAGATAAATAAAATGCTTGATTAACTTATTGTATATCGTTTCTGTACCAATATTTATATCCAGGATCAGGGTTCCCGTTGGCGTTTAACTGATCGTAGCAATTTGGCTAATCAACAAAGAAAAATTATAGCTAATTGGAAAATAATGTTATGAGTAGATTCGTCGTGAAACACTGATTCTAAAAACTTAATTTACTCCCCTCTCTTTTTCCTTATCAATATGAAATCCATTTTTTTTTTTTTTTAATTAATTTTAGAGAAGTTATTGAGCTGAGTTCAACAATCGGTTACAGTCACTACCCAGCAAAGAAAGAAACAGTGGGCCATCAGCTGGAAAAAAAGATGACAACCAGCAGTGTTATCAGCGGTAAAGTGCAAGGGTGCCATTACTTCCCAGCAAAGAAAGAAACAGTGGGCCATCAGCTGGAAAAAAGATGGCAGCCAGCAGTGTTATCAGCGGTAAAGTGCAAGGGTGCCATTACTTAAACCTGTCGAAAAGTATCCGAGCCGAATGCAGCTGGCCCATCAGTGATGACCAACAGCAGGCCAGCATTGGTATGCCATCACATTACTTCAATCCGGCACTTTTCCTGCAGTGCTAGCACCTATCCCACTACTATTCCTTTGCTGGCCCAGCACTTACCCTTACAAAAATTTCTTATAAAATAACAAAGTATTATATGGCTTTTTTTTCTATAAGCTAGTTTCACCAAGAGCTATAGAAACATCTGTAGAAGTATCTATAATAGAAATGTCTATAGAAATATTTGAACTGCATGTGGCCACCCTCCCCAGTACTGACCGCGCTCGATGCTGCTTGGTTTTCGTGATCGGACATGAACAAGTGCTTTCAGCGTACGCTACGATTGCTCGTAGTTTTGAAGCTCTCAACTATTTCAAGTTTGTTTCTTTTGTGATTTACGTTCCCAGTCATTAAACTGGTATAGAAATTATTCTATTGTATAGAAATTCTATGTATTTTATACGCTTTTTTTTATTATTGATTCTGAACTGCGTAAATTATGAAAACCGAAATCCTTTGTAACCTAGTAAAACCAGATTTAAGGAGAAAAAAAAGTGCGTTGAAATAAAGAATTTATTTATTTATTCATTTACTTATTTATTTTGTTGGTGGCAGTTGTGCTATATTTTTTACAGTTTCAAAAAAAAAAAAAAATTAGCTTCACAACTTAAATTGTGTTAAGATATTCATTTCAGATTTGTGTTCAAATACTCAATGTCTTCGATATTCGCAGCGCCACCTAGCGTAAGGGTTCCCAGCAATAATACTGCAAAAGTTCGTGCACTTCCATATAGTGGTGGGCCAGCGCATGAGATAAAATGGATGCCCACCAGAATTTTATCTGATGATTTCCAACAGCAAAGTTGACTGAAGCTGTCCAGCAGTGGTCATGCAGTGGTAGACCATCAGCCAGCACTTCTCCATCATTGCCAGCACCTATCTTGCTGCTGACCAGCAATTTCCTCTTTGCTGGGTAATAAAACAAGTGTACTCTGGATGCACAGTTGCCAACTTCCCGATTTTTTTTTACTACCAGTAAATTCTTACAAAAATGTTAGCTTTATTTAATTGCAGAAATTGTGCGATTGTATAAAACAACTATTTCTGGATAAAAATATGGGTATTAAAAAAATCGGAAAGTTGGAAACTATATCGATGTAATTTGTGAGCGAGAGAACTAAAAAAGTGAAATGGACTTAAGATATGGTCTATAAAAAGTCTGACACATTTTGATGTTTAATAATTCGTTAAAACATGAAGATAGATTTAAATTAATAACATTTATGGTCAGATAGATTCAAAAAGTTTTATGGCCCTTGACAATGAATTTCCACATGTGCCACCCCACATAGCATTTTTAGTTTGCAGAAGTCTTGCTTTGAAAACCTGCAAGGTTGCAGCAAGCTCAGCATGACAAGACTGAAAGGTCATAACAAGACTGAACCAAGATAACGCAAACGCCGAAGTTACCGCACTTTGAACTTGCAGATAACTTGTCGTGCAAGTTACATTCATGCTGTATCCAATTTATTGCAAATTAACTGTAAACAAGTAATCGAAAATACTGCAAACTTACTGCAAAGTAGTAATATTTCTATGCCACAGTAACTATTTACAACTGTTACACTATAAATTTAACCCCTTCGAAAGGGTCCATAGACCTGATCAGGTCTGTTGATGCATACGCACCGTTAAGGTGCATGCATTGTTTTTACCACCATAAACAAGTTAGGGTAATATTTGTACTTTTCAATTCGAGCGTTTTTTTGGTATTTGATAAGTATAGCGTTTAAAAAAAGCGGTGCCAACCTAATAAAATTTCTGCGTATCTGCTGATTGTCTATTCTCTCAACAGAGGGATTTTTGCTTTCGTCACTTTCGTGAATTAAAGAAAGTCTTGCCATCAGTTTCACAACAAACTACTCATGCAAGTGGGTGATGGTATACCTTGCGGGAGATTTTCTGCGAATTTCTGAATTCAAAATTTTCACGGCAAGATAATATCAGAAAAAAACAAACTTGCTGCTAATGTTCATGCTATCTGGGACTTCTCTTGCACAGACTAAGACTTTATGGTGGTTCATCGAAACGAAATCAATAATGCAAACACAGATAAATTACAGAAGAATATACCAGAATGATCCTCCATCGAGAACTAGAAGCATCGTGCAGTGGAGAAAAAGAGTTTCTAGAAACTGGAAGTATCTTAAATAAGAATAGTCACGGACGTCTCTGCACACGGGATGCTGATGTTGAACGTGTCAGAGAGACATTCGTACACAGTCCTAGGAGATCTGTGAGATCAGTGACAAGAGAATTGGCACTTATGGAAATTCATTGACAAGGGCCATAAAACTTTTTGAATCTAACCATTAATACTATTTATTCAAATCTATCTTCATTATTTTATGAATTATTAAACATCAAAATGTGTCAGACCTTTTATAGACACCCTATATATCCACTGATATAATATAAGTACTGTGAAGTACAGAGACAGTACTTATTGAAGAGTATATTGAAGGGTATATTGAAGAGTCATAATGGAAATCTAATAATATTTAATGTAGAATCTTGACTATATAATGAGTTACAAACAATTATATACCTGATTATTATTACAGAACTTGCGGCTTACTAGCCGAATTTATAAGATTACGTCGTACTTTATCCGTGGCTGAGAGCTCTGTCCTCTCCGAAAGCCCGTGAACAGCTCTTTTCATTTACATTAGATTTTTATTCTCAGCGCTTAAATTTGCTGAGGTGTTTCCTTTCTTTGTGGCGACGTTATGTACAGTCGTGGAAAAAAAAAAAGTAAACACCCCCTACTAATTTCTCAACGAATTATCGTAGAAGAAAGTTACTGGTACCAAACGATTGGAAATAAAGTCTACTTTTAAATTATGTATATAAATTTGCTTAGGGGGCCATCTACATATTAAAACGAACCATAGCTTTGTTTTTTTCAATAGCAGTACACAATTCTGACAGCATAAATGAACTCTACACCTTTCAATTAGCCTATAAACAAATTTTTATGCAATTCGTGCCATACGTTTCTAAGAAATTAATTATTTTAAAACGAGCGTATTTTAAGGGCTGTATCCAAATTGAAGTTCCGAACTCGATTATTAACCGAGAGAGCCGCCTTCTTGATTAAGGCACGTTTAAGCGTCAATGAAACCTGTTTGATTACAGGATAGCAGAATAAATTTCAAAAATTATCATACTCACTTCTATCATAGATGGCCCCTTAAACCATCTTTTTGCCGTTTTTTAAGCATAATTTGAAAACTACTTGGAAGAAAAATGTGAAATTTTGGATTTCCATAAAGCAGGATTTAACACTTCTAAATCCATCAAAAAAATTGTATGTTGCAATTCATAATTTTTTCGAATATTAATTTCATAATTCATAATTCATATCATAAAATTATAAAAATTGCAAATTCAACGTATTTATTTTTGGGTACATTAATATTATTGCTACGCAAAAAATTAGCTCATTAGGAGCATAATTTCGGGAAATATAAATAAAAATATGAAAATGTAATTTAACATTAGAAGTACTAAATTTTGAACGTCTATAATTCAAAAACTTATCATTCGAATGACTTGAAATTTGGTTTCTAGGCATATTTTGAACCGAAGATTTGAAATATCTCGTTAAATTTGGGTACTGCTATTAAAAAAAATAAAGTTTGGATTCGTTTTAATATGTATATGGCCCCCTAAGCAAATTTTATACACACCATTTAAAAGTAGACTTTATTTCCAATCGTCCTGTACCAGTAACTTTCGTCTACGATAATTTGTTGAGGAGTTAGTAGGGGGTGTTTACTTTTTTTTTCCACGACTGTACGTCACGGGGATAGGCTCGAGGGAAAGTGCTGAGATCGCCTGTCGCCATGCTACCGGCCTGCGATACCCACATATATATATATATAGCTTAAATGTCATATGACTTATCCTTAATTGTTTGCAGGTTGTATCTTAGTTAAAGATTATAAAAAGAATGTCAATTAAGAATAACATAGGGAGATATTTGAGTTTTTTATTAGTTAGTATGCATTGTTAAACATTGAAAATATACTTTAAACTCACTATTTGGTAATACAAATTTTAGAATACTTTTTAATTGTCCAGAAACTGAAAATGTTTTTGCACAGTTCTTACTTGTTAGGTAGTGCAAAATTGTGGAAATAAATGGCATGAAATCCATAATGTAAGGGCAAATGTAAAGTCGACGTTTATGAAAAACCTTTTAAAAGAAGGAGAAATAGATTTAATAACATTCTCTATACATATTATAAACCTAGTGTTATCTGAATTAATCCGTGTATAATTGCGGATTGCATATCGTTTAACTATGATCAAGATTAAAAAGAATGTTAATGAAGTATTACATAGGGAGATATTTTAAGGCCAAAATGTTATGTTCTTTTAGTAGTTATGTTTTTAAGCATAACTCATTATTTATTTGACTTTTGGAACATTTTTAAATTACCCTGGTAGTAGTGTTACCTGGTTCGGTACGACAAAAAAGCTATTCCCAATCTCTAGGCTACCACGAAAGCCGTTTCATATTTCCCCTGTCTTTGTGGACCCCCAAAGTTTAAAACTGAAATTACTGATAGAAACAGTAATTTCAGTTCACAGTTAAACAGATCACAGCAAAAGAAAAACAGCTTCAGAGAACTGAAACTTGTTTATCTGTTCCCGCCATTTTTTTATGAGTTCACGACCTTGCTGCCGCTTTACCAAAATTGATCTGCTCATACCATCATACGTGGGCCTTATTCTGATCTCTTTAACCTTGTCTATTCCCATAGACACACGTCCATAACTTGGAGCATTTCGTAACAATATTGAAATGCAAATTGTTTTAACTCTTCCCGCCAAATTTCGACGAGAGCTTGACATTTTTTACACCAAAAAGTGCTTATAAGCAAAAAAGAAAAATAGCTTTTTCATTGTAAAAATTATATATAAATGTATCATTCTAAGTAAATTATATATATTTTAATCTTTTTCAGAGAATAATGTTGCTGCATCATGTACCTGTACTGCTTATGTTGCTAGACTTTACCTTTGGCTTCCCAAGAGATAGAACCACAGAAACACCAGATATACCTCTAATAGTCAGTCCAAAGCTGAGAGGTCCTACACACATCAGCGAATTCACCGATCCTGACACTGGACTTAACCCTTTCTTGGATCTGGAGGAGGGGCTTACGTCAATAGGTAGAAACGTCATGGAAGATGAAAGACGGGACGATCAACCGTACTTTGATATCGATCTTGTTGAAGGAGATGTTCCAGACCGTAGATGGAACTTGCAGGAACCTAAAGAACACCTGGACAGAATGCCTGTTCGACGGCCTGAATTCGATTATAAAGACGAAAACGATTTCCAAGTTGTAACGACACAAGGAATTCTCCCAACGCCTCTAACTACTGTTGAATTATTTGTTTCTAAAGAGACGGAAAAGTTAAAAACAAATGTTGTTGAAGAGGAAAAAGATGTTCAATCTGAAGTGGAAAAAGAAGAGAAAGAATCTTTAACAGTTTCACGGAGCACGGTGATTTATGCAACTGTTGCCATTTCTGTCACGACCCTCATTATTGTTTTAGTAGGTGCTTGTTGGTGGAGAAGGAAACTAAAGTCTTCTCGAACTTCATCGACCACGACAGAAAATGGCGAAGTAAAAAGATCGACGAAATAAATAAAATTTTGTGATTTATTTTCTGAGGATTTATTTGTGATATTAAAATATCATTATTTCGATAAGTACCTGTCTGGAAAAGAACTGTAAACACAACTTTTCGGATCTACAGTTTTGCTAAACTAGTTTCAATAGACTGTCAAAACTAGTTTAATCAGACTGATAACTGATACTTTGTAAATATTTATTGTAATGAATTAGAACTTGGAGTGGATGTATTGACATAGGTTTTGAATAATTCATGTATGATATTAACATTTCTCTACATTCTGGCATGAAAATGTACATTTTTCATTACGAATAACGGTTATTAAATTTATTTAAAATATTTTTTCCCAGTGCATCCAAAATAGCTGATTTTTGTAAACAAATGTTTTCAGTGCAATATTTTTTATTTATTTATTTATTACTTTTTTTGACAGCCTATCTCAATATTTTCGAAGGTCTTTGTCGTTGATTGCATTACAGCAAACAAATATTTCTCTAGGATTGATAAAGACTGATGTTCATGTAACTGAATTAAAGACAATAAACTACTCTGGAACTAATTGTTTCACCAAAAATACCACTTACCACTACCATAGTATGCACAATTAAATAATAAAACTTTGTATGAATCACCATAAAATGGTGACTCACCCTTTATGGTGATTCATACAAAGTTTTATTACAGTGGAACTCCAGTTATACGTTTTGCCCGGGACCGGAAAACAAAGCGCAGAACTCAGAAAAACGCACAAATCAATTAATGGTCTACCGGAACCATTTTTTAAAATATACATGAAAATTTACTTTTTATATCGAAAACTGAGATTTTGTAAGTTTTACTGCATCCATTCATAAATTCGCGGAAATGTAACAGAGTAAAAAACAAAGGTACATAAGAGTACACATGAAGTTATTTTATTATAAAAGCCTTATTTAAAATATTTTTTACATGTAGAGAGTATTCAAAAGAAATCAGTGAAATTGCTTTGGTATGTAAATATTTTATCAGAAGGCATTTCAGCAGTTTCCTAAATTTTATTAAAACAATCACTAATCTTGGATTGTTTCTTTTCTCCAGAATCGACACTAAACATTAAACTTTGCATTTTTTTAAAATAATGCAGCCGCTTTTTAGTTATTGCTTGTACTACTGACGAACCATTTTACTGTCAAAAGCCTTCAGAGCGGTTCCGAAGTTTGGCACCGATTGATCGTTCTGAGTGGGATCATCACAAACCGACACATCATCAGTCCGAAGAGTCGGGAGGCAAGACGTAGCAAAAATTCTGAAATTATTTTCATCAAAACATAAAAGTGTGACAAAATTGTATCCGGAAACGCAAACGTAACGTATAACTGAGGGAACCATATAGCTCAAAAATATATACCTCAGCTAATTTTTAATGGCAAACGACCGGGTCGAAACGTATAACTGAGGGAAACGTACAACTCAGGTAACGTATAAGTGGAGTTTTACTGTATTTAATTGTGATTTATCGCCAGTTTTTTCGTGCTGTTCTATCTAAATTATGTACAGTTGTACCAATGATGTCTATAACATAAGTTTAATTTCTTCTTCTAAATAAAGTTTTAGCTTTTTCTCTTCAATTATAAAGTTCTCAAAACTGGATTCGGTTATAGATATGAACAGAGAGCATGACTTTTCATCTTATCCAAACAATATGAAAATTAAAAACTCGGCACCTTATAATGCAGTAATGGCATCATTTGGAAGATTGTAATAGCTCATTTTAAATATTTGAAAGAAAATTATCTGAAGTGTTTTTCATTTATTTTTCAATTACTTAAGTTATATGTATTTCAAATATTGTAGTCGATTTCAATAAGAAAAGAGCTTGCACAGCATTTTAATATATTTATATATTGCAAATATTGTAATCGACTTCAATAAGAAAAGAGCTTGCACAATATTTTAATATATTTATGTATTGCAAATATTGTTATCGATTTCAATAAGAAAAGAGATTGCACAATATTTTAATATATTTATGTATTGCAAATATTGCAGTCGATTTCAATAAGAAAAGAGCGTGCACAGCATTTTAATATATTTATGTATTGCAAATATTGTAATCGATTTCAATAAGAAAAGAGCTTGCACAGCATTTTAATATATTTTTATAATGAATTTAGAAAGCCGCGCATGCCATCCACAAAAGAACCAAAACTGAATTTATATGTAATATGTATGTATGAATGTATATTTCAAAATGCATATTACAGAAAAGGTTTTTTAAATGTAATACGTAGTTTCTTTATCTAATTAGATTTTCAATATTGAACTTCGTTTTTCAATGAAACTTCTTATTTGCTTTTCAAAAGTCATACCTATTTCCATTATTTGACAGTCTTCTTCTACATCTTCATTTATATACGAGGTATATCTTTATTTATAGATGTATTAAGTACAGTACCTTTATAAGAGAATAGCGACAAACTGAACAGAGCACAGGATCATATTCGAAGTTTCTATCCAAACTACGACAGTCCATATTACAGAACTTTTCGTTATGTTCAAGTTCAACACAATGTAAGTGTGAAATAGGCAGGTATTGCAGATTGGTTAAAAATAATTAATAGAAGAATGTAATAACAAAAGCGCACTGTCACTTTAAATAATTGAGTAAAGAAATTATGTAATATAAGGCTAATGTAATTGTTTATATAAATGTATTATTTTTTATAAGGTGAATGAATTTAAAACTTTATAAAGCAACTGAGTCTGATTTCATTTTCTTTAGAGCTAGGTACATGCAGTTACGTGAGAAGGGTAAATACCCAGCGGGTAGGTATTTATTTTTGGGCTATTTTGGACTTTACCCGGGGCTAACGAAAAATACATTAGCCCCGACTTTACCTATGTGACGTCAGTCGCGGGTAAACACAAGAAAAACACCAATAGGCGTGAAGAACATTTTAACACTGCTTCCCCATTGTCCAATAAACAGTATTTTTCGGAGGGTATGTACCCGCACCAGCGTGGCTGTTGCCATTCGTGGTTAAAATAATAATAATAATAAATCCTAATCTTGATAAAAAAATTCTTGAAATCATAGGTAGAATGATTCAACAATTTTTCCAGCTTTCACTTTAGCTAAAGAAAAGTACCCGCATTTTGTCCGTTTGAGTGGCCTTGCCCATCTGAACATTTACGCTTTCCTCTGATATTTTAAGATGCCAGTTAATTAAGCATTTTTTTTAACACAAATGTAACTGGTATATTGAGCACCATCGTACGAAGTAATCGTTTACATGCAACCTTCAGCCGAATTCAAAATAAAGAAGGTAAAAGAACTGATTCCTTGAAATTGCCAGAAAAATCTGAATGGGGAAAGTATTCATATTGGCTTAAACGTTTGATGTTCAAGCTATTTTGAAGTTTGTATTAATGCGAGATTTTTCTTCTAAATATTTTTCGAGCATCAAAGAAATAAGGACTTCTAAATTTTTGTCTCACAACACCAAACAAAGATACTTCTTAAATACACAATAAAAAGAAGCTAATGCAACGCTCTTCGAAAATCTTTCTTCTTCAATCAAAAAAAAAAAAAAAAAAAGCTATCCTACCGGGTGTCCCAAAAAGGACTGACTGATTTTAAAATTCAATAACTTGCAAACGGTGACAGATATTTAAAAAATTCTTGCAGGAGGGTTATGCATAAGGTCAAAAGTTTTATTACAGTGATTTTCAATTTTAGTTCGAATTAGAAACAATAGATGGCGCTGCGATCAACAGACGCTCAATTCAGGCTCGATTTTTGGTACTTCGTGGCCCGGATAATACATTTCCATCTCCTTTTTCAGCATGGAACAAGAAAAAGGACCAGAAATCGAGCCTGTATTTAGCGACTATTGCTTACAGCGCCATCTATTGTTTGTAATTCGAACTAAAATCGAAAATCACTGTAATAAAACTTTTGACCTTATGCATAACCCTCCTGCAAGAATTTTTTAAATATCTGTCACCGTTTGCAAGTTATTGAATTTTAAAATCAGTCAGTCCTTTTTGGGACACCCGGTATGAACTAGTGCGAGAAAAAAAGAAAGTTTTCTTTCGTTCTCGTAGTCGTAATATAAGTAGGATTTAAATCATATCAAGCGAAGCACTTTGTAAGGAGAAACAACGATTTACACAAAAAACTGAAAAATGGGTGATTCAACAAAAATTCGAATTCGGAAAAATTCGTGATTCAACAGATTATGAAACTAGACTATAATACCAGTACCAAGCCGTTTGGAGAAAAGAGTAGAAATGCTGGAATACATTAACGTGAACAAATGAACCAATAAGACATGTGAACTATTTAGAAAGAAAAATTGGAAAACTATTATCCCAAGAAATTGTGGTAGTTAGTGAGGACGCACATCAGCCATACTCAACCTTTTTTTCTCGCGGGCCGCAAACCTATATGACATTAGGCAGGTCGTAACGTACTTAAAACAATTATAAAAAAATAGGGCGTAATTAAAATAGTAAGATAATATAAGTAGTATAAGAAAGAAATATACAAAGTTAATATTATCAGTTGATTTGAAAGTGTGGAAGAAATGTTACCAAAAATTAACACCACTATTTCCAAACAATAAACTTCCTGGTAGATTTCTATTGAAAATACTGTGGAAATGTAAAAATATGCCGAGAAGTTTGTTGTTTCGAAATGGTGGTGTAGAAATTTTTTGTGCTAATTTTCTTTTGCGATAAATATTTAACCCTGAAATGCATTCTTAGTAAATATAAAACATAATATTATAAAAATACAGAATTTCCAAGTTCTAAAGAAAGAAAATTAGGAAATTTTCTCCAATAAATCTACTTTTTGCTAAATGCAAAAACTCTTTTTTTTTTCTAATTATAGAAATATATAGCGCAAACTTAATTCATTTCGAAGAATGTTTGATTAGTGATGAATAATAAATACATACCAGCATTGTAAGCACAAATAGCCCTATATGTAAAAAATAACTTTTGATCAAGAAATCGGCATTTAAGATGTTTTAATATAATTTTAAATTAATTATAAATAACAGAACAGATTTTGTCTTCCAACAGAGAGGGTCTTAAATACTATGCATATCTCAATTAATTTTGTAAAAACCTGGATTAAAGATTATGTGTCTTGGGCCGCACATAAGTGGGCGCCGGGCCACAGGTTGAGTATGGCTGAGCTAAAGAGAAAACTTTTAGGATTTGTATTCGTATGAAAAAAAATTGTCTCCATTTTTAAACCAATTGTAGAACTAATTGAATCCGTTCAATCAAATGAACCTCGCATTCAATTAATATATAAAAAATTTAACAGCATAATGTATTGTCAAAACTACTCCCTGTACCTTTATTGCTAAAAATAACAATTAAGATGAGCGAAGCGGATCCTCTACTAGGCTACACAAATTACATTTTGTCGTACACTTTACAAAAAATCTATTCAGTATTTTGACTTGAAATTAAACATAAAAATAAATTATGACCTGTAGATTTGCACAATATTATTTTTTTTACAGAATAACCTTAAAAATGTTATTATTTTAATTAATTAGGATGAGCGAAGCGAATCTTCTACTAATCTACTCAAATTACATTTTGTCGTACACTTTACAAAAAAACTATTCAGTATTTTGCCTAGAAATTAACCTTAAAAATACATTATGACCTGTAGATTTGCACAATGTTATTTTTTTTTTTTTATTACAGAATAACCTTAAATAATTTATTATTTTAATTAATTTATTTTGCATGTTTTTCCCATGGAACTAATAATAGAGAGGAACTGACATATCCTTAAAATAGTGAAGCATCAACTGTAACCGCTATCGCAGGCGTTGTTTACGGCCGGTGGAAACTTCCACCAGTATGTTCATATAGATATTTTCAACTTCTTTAAACGCCTTAATATTACAAAATTTCAGTCACAAATAATGGTAGAAACAGATTTTCATTTTTACTGGTAGGAATTTGTTTTGGCAATAGTTAGGTACTGCGTTTCCGCCATATTGTGACAACCAGGGAAACAAACTGACAGTTTTAATAAGCATAGTGACACCAGTAAAAACAAACAAAAGTTGTTACGACATTTTTGAGAAAATTTTCCATCAATAAGACGTAGAAATAAGACAAAATTTTCTATTAAATTTTACTGGTGGGATGTTCGCCCTAGTGGTAATCAGAAACTGGAGAACCTATTTTAAAAAAAACAGCCGCCATCTTGTGACAACCTCCTCAGTTACTTCACTCGCAACTGGTACTCGCAACACTGGTACTCACTCGCAACGCACTACATGTCGCCTCCTCTTTATTCATAACTCCATTGTTTTTCCATTACGGATGCATTTTTGAAAAAAAAAATGAAACACGTATATTTTCTAGAAGAAAAATTATTAAATCATGGAGTCAGTACTTATAGATAGAATCATGATTAATTAAATAAATAAAATATATTTTCATTATTCCGCCAAAATATCTCAAAAACTGTTTTTTAAATTTAACTAGCTGTTTAACCCTTTCTATGCACGGGAGTTCATGAATTGAATTCTAAAACCCAAATTAAAAATAGCTATTCGATTTAGTAAAGTATTATATTTTCTACTACTGCTCATTTTTTTAATAAAATTTAATTTTTCATGTTACTATGGCAGCAGGCGATAAAGCTGTATCTTTGAAATAAGGAATAAATAGAATAAAATGTTTTGTTGGAGTTTGTGATAAAATGTTTACGTTTATCTAAAACAAAAATTGTAATAATTAAGCGGAATTAAATAATCTCTAATTATTTGCATGTGAGGTAAAAGAATTATCGTAATACCCGCTGGAGCTTTTTATAATATTGCAGCGTGGCATACGTAATATGTAAGGTAAAAGAATTACCGTAATACCGGCTACAGCTTAAAACTTTACTTAAACTTTCTTATATTAAAAATGTTTGTTATTTGAGAGGAAAATATACATTTTAATAGAATACTTTATTAAGATTGGTTGGAGATGGCGCATATTTTGGCTCTCATTCCTTTTAATCATATAATAGTTTCACGATTTCTTTTGTGAAATTTTTAAAATACTTTTTTTAGGAAAATTATAGCACATTTTTAATGAATTAAAATTTGTGAAAATTCAAGTATTTAATTAAATTAAGTATTTTTTAGTGTTAAGAATTCAAATACACAACTTATTCTTATTATGTGAAATAATTTACGCAGACGAAACTTACGCATTTTAAAAGAATTATATTATGAATTTTTTTTTGTAAAGTGGCAACAAAAAAATTGAAAACAAATAAAATTAAATGTTAAATTCGTTATATAAAGTGTTATTCGAATTCGAAGATTGTAAATTTAACCAAATGAAATATATTTACTATTAAGAAGTAATTACTAATAGTATTATTTTTAATATATTGACCGTTTAAAAACAATTTATGGAATGTGTTAGTCCTATTATAAAGAATGCCAAGAAAACGTACACTTACTGGTCGAAAAGAACGCGAACATGATTTAGCTTTAAGGCAAGAGACTAGATACCAGCGCAAAAAACGACGACATGACGAATCTCTTCTGACAGATAATGCATGTGCTCGGAAATATGATTTAAATTTCGAAGATGCACAAAAAAAATTAAAATTATATTTTTGTAAAATTTGTCATTAACGTTCGTTTGACATGCATATTCAATTTGACGGATCTTGAAAGACTTGCCATAAATGTATAGTAAATAATGAAATAAATATTTTTTCTTTAGCTAATAATATGGATCCAGGTCCACAGCTGGAAATATTGAAGAACTTAACTTTCGTTGAGGAGCAATTAATTGCCCAAGTTCATCCAGTTATTGCTGTTTATCGCATTAAAGGTGGTCAGATTGGATACAGTGGGCAAGTTAATAATTTTCATCAAGATATTACAGAATTTTGTACTTTATTACCTCATTCCATAGATACTATATCACAGTACATCTTTGTTAGAAGACAAGATGGTGAAAAATTCAAAGATTTTATAGTAAATCGTGAAAACGTTAAATCTGCTTTAGAATATCTAAAGGAAAATAATCCTTGGAATCGTTATATTACTATTGATGAAAATAATTTGCAAAGTTTACCCAAAAATGAAAATATTTTTCAGCGAATAATATTCAGTCAAGAGCAACAGCAGATTTATTTACCATAAATTGAAAAAAAACTTGCAGTGTCATTCAGTGAAGTGAATGCAGTGTCATTCCTTGGCCTCAGATAGGTACTAAGCCTATAAATGAATTTTCATGTGATGGATATATTTGTAGAGCTTTTTCTACGTTATTTCCAACAGGAAGAGGTGATCTTAGAGATGCTAGAGTTCGTAAAATTACACCAAAAGAATACTTTAAATTTCTCATGATATATGACGATGGAAGATTTGCACGGCATTCAAGATTTAGATTTTTTGCTTTCAATAGCATAATGCGTTGGACAGCATTACAAAATGGAATTATTTGTATTAAAAAAATTCTCGCCTACCTGATGTTGAAACTGTTGAAAAACTCCAGGAACGGTTGCAGAAAGATCCTACATTGTACAAGTCGATTTTATCTTTCAATGCTAATTTAAGATCAACGAGCTGTTATTGGTTTATCAGATCACGAGAGTTGTTAGACATGGTTGAGAAATTGGGAACTCCTACTGTTTTCATTACACTTAGTGAAGCTGGTTTATACTGGACTGAAATGTATCGCATATATTGATGCAGACTATGTTTACACTAATTGTAACCAAAATTCTGAATTCATCAGAAAATCAAAATTGTTGAATTGCAATCCTTTAATCGTTGCTTACTTTTTTCATAAGCGGTCGGATTTTTTTATGGAACATTTTTTCAAGAAATATTTCAAAGTCAAGGACTTTTGGTTTCGTATTGAGTTTCAACATAGAGGTAGTCCTCATATGCATGGTCTTTTCTGGTTTGAAGGTGTTCCTGATGTAAACAATCTTAGTTCAAATGATGATGAAAAGATACATAAAAATGTAAAATACTCTGACGAATTCATATCGACTTGGCAACCAGATCCTAATCAAGTTTATGATATACATCCATCTAAATTTCATTTTACGGATGTGCCTGATGAAGCTGCTGACTATAATCACTTAATACGTGCAGTACGAATGCATAAATGTTCTAAAGTTTATTGTAAGAGAAAGAAAAAAGATTATTCTGAAGTCACATGCCGTTTCAAATTTCCCAAAGAATGTTCTCACGAAAGTAAAATTCAGTTCCTTACTAATGAACCCGAATACATTTCAAAAAGAAATAGTCCTTATGTAAACAGTCATAGCCCACAAATTTTAAAAATTTGGCGAGCAAGCATGGATTTCCAAGCAGTCATTTCCATTCACGCAGTTCTAAAATATGTATATTTCTAAATATGCTAACAAAGGTGAACCCAGATCAGAAGGGATGAAAGATTTCATCAGACAAACAGTTCAAGAATCACGCGATAATATCAATGTTCAACAGATAATTCAGAAGGTTTTAATAAAAATGAGTGCTGAACGTGATTATTCTGCCCAGTAAATATTTTGGGTGTTAATGGGATGGCCTTTGCATAAGTCATTTCATCAGTTTGTCATCATTAATTTAGCAAGGAGCGCATGGGAACAATTAGATATGAATAAAGAAGATGGAAGCATATCCATTTCAAATATTTTAGAAAAGTACGAACAACGCCCAGTGATATTTGAAAATATGTCATTGCAGAATTATTTCACGAACGTTTATAAAAACGGTGAAAATTTCAGTATAAGAAAAAAACCATTTATCCCCAGAATTATGCCGAAATTGAAATATGATCCCAATAATGTAAATAATGAAAATTCCTATAAGCAACAAGTGATGTTGCATATTCCTTGGCGTGATTTTCAAGTTATGAATCAAAATAATAATTCACGGAAAGTTATATATGCACAGCATTTTGAGAATAATGAAATTCAGAGATTGGATTTAGAATATCTGTTGCAAAATTTAAAAGATTAGGAAGAATTTGAAGAAATTGAATCTACTGAAATAGATCAACCATTTGACTGGATGAATGTCGCTTCAAGACAATATAATGCACAGGATGAATTAGATTTGGGCAGAAGGGACATTGATATAAGGTATAACTGGCATACCATTCAAAGTCAAGATTTGCTTAATAAATTACAGAATTTTATTGAAAATGAAAAAGTGAAAGAGAGTGAAAATAGTGGTTGTGTCACCGTTCCTTCTAATTTGCCAAATTTCGTCTTTTCCGATGAACAGAAAAAAATAATAAATATTTTTGAAGAACAGCTCAATTTCTTGCAAGGTCATAGGCGAGAAATGCCAATAAAAAGAATTGTTGTCCAAGGAAAAGCAGGTTCTGGAAAAAGTACTTTAATACATTACTTCACTGCTCGATTAAATGAAACATTTGGTCCATCTTCTTTTCAATTGCTTGCACCAACTGGTGTTGCCGCAGTCAATATAAATGGATCAACGATTCATTCAAAACTTTTATTGGGACTAAATCAAAAGCTAAGAGATCTTAGTCCATATTCGATTGGTCAACTTCAGGAGGAGTTTCGAAATTGTAAATTTATAATTATAGATGAAATGAGTATGATTGGATCCAGTCTTTTGCGAAAAATAGATTTACGATTACGTAGTGTTGTGCCATCGAAACAAGATAAACCTTTTGGTGGAATGTTCTTATATCTATTTGGAGATATCAAACAACTACCTCCAGTAAAAGACAGGCCTCTTTACAATGACAAAAAATCAAGGAAGTGAGTTTCTTTTGGAAGGACAATTGTTATTTTCTTCGATTATTCAAAAATATTTTTTTTATCATCATCCTTCCGGCAAGATGAAACTCAACAAATATTTTGTAGCATACTTGATCGAATTAGCAATGCAGAATGCACTACTGAAGAATATGAAATATTAATGAATAGAAGCTTACAGTCTCTTTCAAAAAGCGAACAGCATTTGTTTAAAGATGCAATTAGGCTGTTTTCAACGAATAAAGGCGTAAAAGAATATAATAATGAAAAATTAAAAGAACTGCGTCAACCTGTTACCTTGATTCAAGCTCTTGATAATTGTACTAAAGCAAAGTTGGCCGATTCTGAAATGACAAACGGACTTGAACCATTTCTTACTTTATCAATTGGGTCTAAACTAATGCTACGTTCTAATTTGTGGACCGAAAAAGGTTTAGTAAACGGGGCTCTAGGCTATGTAGCAGATATTATTTATGAAGAAAATCACGGGCCACCAAACCAGATGCCGCGAATAATCATGGTTAAATTTGAAAACTACAGTCATTCAACTTATGAGAATGGCTGCGTTCCGATTCCACCAATAACTAAATTCTGGAAAAATGGAAATATAAATTGCTCAAGAAAACAATTTCCTCTGCAGTTAGCTTTTGCAGTTACAATTCATAAATCCCAAGGTTTAACATTAGATAAAGCAGTCGTAGATATTGGGGATAAAGAGATATCAGTTGGCTTAACGTACGTAGCGTTGTCGAGAGTGAAAACCCTTCAAGGTTTAGCATTCAATAGAAAATTTCCTTACGAGAGATTCTACAATATTAAAATTCTCGTATGCTAACATGCAGAAAAAAGAAGAAATTAGAATGAAAAGTTTTACAGTTAATAATTCTTAGTATCAACCAGGGCAGATTTCAAATGTTTTTCCAGAAAATAGGATTTTTAAGAAGTAACCTTCTTCAAGCTCTCTTGGAATATATTATTCTAAGATTGCTGTCAAAGATTATTTGATATGAATTACAAAGATTGGAAACATACCTATTTCAAACCATTTGAGAAACCACCAGAGGCTATTGTAAAATGTAAAAACATCTTTAAAAGAGCTTTTAGTTGAAAATTTAAAAATGTTTTGTAAAATTTTGCTTCGAAAATAGTTTTATTTATACCAGTCTTATATCATAAATAAAAAATTCCGAGAAAATTCTTAGTTATTTTGCTGAATTATATTTCTAAAATTAAAATGCGCCAAAACATAAAATAACGTTCTTGCTTAATAAAGATGCAAAAATAATATAAAAAAATATTGTTACTTTCAAATATTTATCTTATTAAATAATGCTTCGCGAATCCAAACAAAGCATGCTTTTGCTAGTTTATTTTACATGCTTTTCCATTACGGACGCATTTTTGTAAATAAAAAGTGAAACACGTATATTTTCAGAAGAAAAAATAGATCATGGAGTTAGTCATTGTAGATAGAAACATGATTAATTAAATAGTTTCAAGATTTTTTTAATGAAATTTTTAAAATACTTTTTTTATGAAAATTAAAGCATATTTTTAATGAATTAAAATTTGTGAAAATTCAGTTAATTACATCCAATAATAAAAGAATTTTTCAGCGTTAAGAATTCAAATAAACAATTTATTCTTATTATGTGAAAACATTTACGCAGACTATACTTACTCATTTAAAAAATATATATTATGATTTTTTTTTTTTTTTTTTTTTTTTTTGCAAAGTAGCAGCAAAAGAATTGTAAACAAAGAAGATTAATTGTTAAATTCGTTATATCATAAACTAGCTGTTTAACCCGTTCTATGCACGGGAGTTCATGAATTTCATTCTAAAACCATAATTAAAAATAACTATTCGATTTAGTCAAATATTTTACTACTACTGTGCCTTTTTTTAATGAAATTAAGAGCGCGTTCACGGACTCTGGGTTACCCAGGTTTACCAGTGGGAACCCGAAGCGTTCAGAGCCGGCATCACGTGACTTTTCCCCTGGTTTCCCGTAGCGTTCAGGGCCGGAAATTACCCAGATTTCGGGTAACCCACATTACCGGGAAAATTTTGTTGGGTAAATGATCACGTGGTTGGGAAATCTGACTTGTTTACCATTTTTTAGCGTAACTGTAAGTGTTAATCGGAATATCTCTGTTTTGATTAGTTTTATCGCACACTATTTTTGTTTTTTCATATTAAAAAAATAATTATAAAAGCATTTCTGGTCTAAGTTTAGCTTTTAAATAAGTTAGAAGATAAATGTAAATTTTGCATATGGCAAATCAGGTTCAAGCTCAGAAGCAAGAAATTTATTTACTCAATCAAAATACGTTTAACATTAATAAAAACCAAAGGTAGAAAACAGAAATAATTCATTAAATATACTGTAATTACAATTGTGTGTGCCATTTATTTAAAATTTTACTTGTCCATATTTCTTTAGTTGTCAAAATATTCACAGCTCATTATGATTTTAACACAAACTTATCAATAAGGTATAAATTTTAGAAATATTTTGATAAAAAACAAAACAAAAAAAAAACAGAGGCATACTTAAAAAAAAAAGAAGTTACTAAAAATAATAATTTCCAATGGAGATATTTTAAAAATATGAATGCATTATGGACCTATAGGTTTAACATGAGCAAAGCAATTTGAGATCTTACTCATCAACTCCTTAAATATGTATGTTTTTATTATTTAGCCACGGTAATATTTTGGTGCTTCAGAATGAAGAATACATTTTTTATCTAATATTTTTATGATGACATGCCTTGCATATATCCCCATCTTGTTTGTTACCAGAGCAATAACACTATTTGGTTTTATTTTAAAAGATGAAAAAGTGTGGGGAGGCGGGGGGGAGATATATGATGTTTTTAGATAATAAAAGTTTTTAATGTTTTTTTGAAAGTACAAAAGTGTTCTTAAAAGATGCAAAAAGGGTTTGTTGTTGATATTCATATGAGGCTAAGTGTTTTTCAAAGTAAAATGAAAAAAAAAAAAGCATTTTTAAAAGATGAAGAGTTTATGTTGTTTTAAGATGACAATTTTTTTCTTCTAAATTTCTTATACTTTTTATGTTTAATTACATTTATTGTCATCAATGCAGTTATGCGATACAGTTGGTAAGATTTAAAATTAAGTATCGACCAAAACAGGTACTTAAGACCGAAATTGAAATCTAAAACGAATTTCGGTAATCTTCTCTTTTTTTTTTAAACAAAAATCTCCAAAATTTTTTGCAGTAATTAATACACACATAAATATACATAATTATTAATTGATTATATGTGTTTATTAAATATACATAGTTATTAATTAATTATACTTCTGGCCCAAGTTGGCTGTCTGTACCTCTGACCAAAACTTTTTTATTTTCATATAAAATAAAATGTAATTAATTCTTCATTGACACAAAATGATTTTCTAATTTTTCGAATCAAATTAAACTAGTATGTTGTGGCGTGGCCATCACAAAACTTTCTTCTATATAAATCACGTCAATTAAATCATTTAAATAATATAAGAAATTACATCAATTTAGCACCAATTCATATCAAAGTATATCTGAATTTGAAGTTTGATGCAAATTCGTGCATAGTTCTTGAGATAGAGCTATAGTGGAAATTCTGAAAAATGCAGCATAGCAGCGCCACCTGTTGAGTGATTTGCACCAAAACATAAACAGCAGTAATTCATATCAAGGTATACATGAATCTGAAGTTTGTTGAAAATCCAAGCATTAGTTCTTGTGTTAGAGCTATTGCGGAAATCGCAAAAAAATGCAGCATAGCAGGGCCACCTGTTGAGCGATTTACACCAAAATGTATAAAACGTCAATTCATGTCAAGGAATAACAATCTGAAGTTTGATGAAAATCCGTGCATTAATTCTGGAGGTTGAGCTATTGTGGAAATCGTGAAAAATGCTGCATAGCAGCGCCATTCGTTGAGCAATTTACACCAAAAACTAATCAGCACCAATTTATATCGAGGACTAACTGAATATAAATTTTTATTAAATTCCGTTCATTAGTTCTTGAGATAGAGCGACCACAAAATCTGTGTCACACACACTGACATTTTGTAAAAACATGTTTTTCGGGTTCTCTGACCCCTAAAACGTGTAAATCCGTCGAAAACCGGAATTCGAAAATTTTCATGAATCCAATAGTTTCTTCTTGTAAAGATAGAAGAAAGTAAAAAGGTTTTTGTTATAAATACTTCTATTTAGCTTTTATAATGATTTTTGTAAATGATCATCTGTTGTATTAGTGATTTCTCAGAGAGTATTCGAAAGACTTGTGCGGTTTCAAATTTTTCTATTACTGTTGAGTCTACAGCTCTTAATGTGCACATGAAAAGCGTCTTCAAAGTTTACTCCTATATGCATTGCTTGCTTTATAATTTGCCCTCATGTCTTGAGTCAGTCATGAATGATGATTATAAACAGTGAAGTTCATATCCATAAATAATGAGTGTTTCATTAGAGATTGGAGCCGATACAGCTCAAATCAATGAGTAATGTTAAAAATTTCCGAAAGAAGATACGAGATTTTAAAAATAAAGATTGTTTCGGTCAGGCTGAATTTTTGGCAGCATTTTCGCTAAGAACGAGACTGAATTTTCAGTCTATTTTCTCTATTTAAAATACATTTGTTACCTGTTTTCTTTCTTGTACTTGTTTATATATATTTTTTTTAATTTGTAAATATAGCAAAACCAGGGGGAATTCCCCGAGTGAGCGGCCAGACAATATGTCAGGCGCTTACCCGCTCTAGAAATTCTCCATGCGTTTGCCTTTATGTACAATTTATATTTCATAGTGGGTGATTATCAGCTAAACAGTCTTTACAAGAACGACAAGAAACATAAATGAGTTCCTTTTCACTTTTGAGATGGGTGTTGACTGATTAAATACATATCTGGAGCTGGAGGTTGCCAGAGTTCTGGAGCTAGAAGTTGCTGGGCTGTTAAACGGATTGGATTGGGTCGGAAAGATAGCCTACCTTTCTTTTTTACTTTCTTCTATCTTTACAAGAAGAAAGTATTGGATTCGTGAAAATTTTCGACATCCGGTTTTCGACGAATTTATACGTTTTAAAATGTCCTGAACACGATTTGATGGTTTTTAGAAAATATCTGTCTGTCACTCTGTGAGTCTGTATGTGACAAAAATTTTGTGGGCGCTCTATCTCAAGAACTAATGCACGTGCATTTCACAAAACTTTAGATTCAGTTAGACCTTAATATAAACTAGTCCTGATTAGTTTTTGGTGAAAATCGCCCCAAAGGTGGCGCTGCTATGCGGCATTTTTCCCGATTTCAGCAATAGCTATATCTCAAGAACTACTGCACGGATTTTAATAGAACTACAGATACAGTTAGTCCAGGATATAGTTAGCTGCTGATTAGTTTTTGGTGAAAGTCGCCCAACAGGTGGCGCTGCTATGCTGCATTATTCATGATTATCGCAATAGCTCTAACTCAAGAAAAAATGCACGAATTTGCATCAAACTTCAGATTTGAATAGTACCTGATATAAATTAATGCTGTTTAATTTTTGGTGTAAATCTCCCAATAGATGGCGCTGCTGTGCTGCATTTTTCACGATTTCCGCAATAGCTGTATCTCAAGAACAAATGCATGAATTTTCATCAAGCTTCAGATTCAGTCAGTCCTAATATAAAATGGTCCTAATTAGTTTTTGTTGTAAATCGCTCAACTGGTGGCGCTGCTATGTGGATTTTTTTTTACGATTTCCGCAGTAGCTCTATCTTAAAAACTAATGAACGGATTTTCATCAAACTTCAGATTCAGTTAGACGTTAACATAAGTTGTTGATTATTAGATTTTGGTGTAAATTCACCTATCCGGTGGCGCTGATATGCTGTATTTTGCATGATTTACACGATTTTAGCAATAGTCCTATCTCAAGAACTAATGCACAAAATTTCATGTCTTTAGAATCCCCATGATGGGCATAGATTGCCATTTAATTTTGGCCCTGTACTAGAGAATTTTGAAGTATTAACATGCATGAGATAGAAGAAAGTTTTGGGATTGGCATATCCCACTAGTTTTCATGGCTTTTAAACCGCTGACGAAGGCTGTAGGACACTATAATCTTTCTTTTACAGATTTAAAATTAACAATAAATTAACAGTAAATAGGCTAATAATACAATATAATAACATTAGCAGCGGACTTCGGACACCGCATCTGTCGCACATCGTTAAAGACAGCTTTATTAGTTACACATTTCATTTAATTAAAAGCAGATTTTTAAACTTTCATATGAGAATTAGGATATTTTTCCACTATAGGGACCTTGGCGTTTTAGGTAGCTTTCTTTACAAAAAGCTACCTATTGCAGCCGTTCGGAGGAAAGCGATTTCAAAAAATTTTGGTATATTTTCATCGATCATGACCCCCAGACCCCGAAACCACCCTCCGTTCAAAATTGATATATATATATCTGACCTATGTCACACTGTAACTCTCGTATTTATGAACCGATTTGGATGTAATTCGGTGTGTACATAGCACATACGAATGTCTCGACCGAGTTCGTTGGCCAGCTTCATCCGCCATTTTGTTTCAAAATGGCGGCCTTTTAAAAAATTTTAAAAAATTTGAAATTTGAAATGTGGTACCAAAAAATTGAAAATGGAAAAATATTTTTTTCTTATGTATTTGACCATTATACAAAGACTCCGTAGCAGTTTTTGTTTCGTCTATATCTTAAGAAATGGCTGAGTTATAGCATTTTGAATTTCTAGCGAAGGTGACATTTTGAAACGTCCTGAATTTTGTCACGCGATAAAAGGCGTATTTATGAACCGATTTGGATATAACTTCGTTTATACATAGTACAGACCAATGTCTCGACCGAGTTCGTTGGCCAGCTTCATTCGCCATCTTGTTTAAAAATGGCGGCCATTTAAAATTTTAAGAAAAATTTTAATTTGAAATGTGGTACCAAAAAATTGAAAATTGAGAAAATATTTTTTTCTTATGTGTTTGACCTTGATAAAAAGATTCGGGAGCAGTTTTTGTTTCGTCTATATCTTAAAAAATGGCTGAGTTATAGCATTTTGAATTTCTAGCGTGGCTGATATTTTGAAACGTCCTGATTTTTGCCACGTGATAACAGACGTATTTATGAACCGATTTGGATGTACCTTGGTGTGTACATAGTACATACAAATAACTCAACCGAATTCGTTGGCCAGCTTCATCCGCCATGTTGTTTCAAAATGGCAGCTATTTAAAAAAATTTAAATTTAAAATGAGATGCTAAAAAATTGGAAAATGAAAAAGATTTTTTCGTATGTATTTGAACTTAATACAAAGATTCCGGAACAGGTTTTGTTTCGTCTATATCTAAAAAAATGGCTGAGTTATAACATTTTGAATTTCTATTGTGGCTGACATTTTAAAACGACCTGATTTTTGTCACGCGATAACAGGCGTATTTATGAACCGATTACCGATGTAGCTTGGTCTGTACATAGTACATACCAATGTCTCGACCGAGTTCGTTGGCCAGCTTCATTCGCCATCTTGTTTCAAAAGGGTTGCCATTTAAAAAAAAATGTAATTTAAAATTTAAAATGAGGTATTAAAAATTGGAAAATGAAAAAGATTTTTTTTGTGTGTGTTTGGCCTTGATACAAAGATTCTGGAGAAGTTTTTGTTTCTGAAAATTTGTTCTTTTGTTTATATCTTAAAAAGTGGTTGAATTATAGCACTTTGAATTTCTATCATGGCTAACACTTTGAAACGATCTTGTATTTGTCACGCGATACCACACGTATTCGCCTATTTCGATGGAAGAAGGCATGTGGATTGTATACATCAATATCTCGACCAAGTTCGCTGGCCAGCTTCATCAGCCATCTTGTTTCAAAATGGCGGCCATTAAATAAAAAAAATATATTTAAAGTGAGATGCAAAAAAATTAGAAAGTGAAAAAGGTTTCTTTCTTAAGTATTTGACCTTGATATAAGGATTCAGGAGCATTTTTTGATTGTCTTTATCTTAAAAAATTGCTCAGATATAGCAGTTTCAATTTCTAACGTGGGTGACTTTTTGAAAAATCTGATTTTTTGCCTGCGACAGCACTCGTATATATCAACCGATTCCGATGTGAGTGAGCATGTGCACAGCAATTACTAAGGTCTCGACCAAGTTCACTGGTTAGCCTCATCCACCATGTTGTCTTAAAATGGCAGGCACTTTAAGAAATCGCCTAATTTGGCAGCCAAATATAAGTTACTTTAAATAAAAGCAGCTTGGATACAGCTGACTAATTTCGCGAAATTCTCATTCATAATGATTTAGTATTGATAAAATTAGTATTGAATCTCCTACATTCAGTTTCCACTTAATTGAGATTCGTGTGTTTGAATAATATAAGTTGGCTTTTTTAAAATAAGGAATATGAAAGCTACCTCTTCCTCCCGGCACTGGCCGGAAGGACTTTTTTAAAAATCTTGGCGCAATTCGGACTTCAGAAACTGAGATATGTTGCCAAATGATATAAACAACTGTGAAAACAAACCTGATGAACTTTTATGTAATTTATATATGTTATATATATATGTATATACATATAAACATTTTATTTATACACGTATAAAATATTGTTTTTTATATACAAATTATTTATGTTGGTATACAAAAATAAATAAACGGGTTCCTTACGTTAAATAAATTGTATACATATGGAAAAAATTGCTTGTGTATATGACACAGTAGATAGGTTGCCAGAAAATTCGTTATTATCAAATTTCTTTTCTCGTCAAGGCTATTTTCTCTATTTCGCCAAGGCTACTATATCGGAAACATACCGAATTGCGGTTATATTTTGTTATATGTTTTATTGTTTTAATATCGTGAATATATCATAACCTATACTGATTAAAATTTTTAGGTATATTCATTTTTTTCTATTTAACAAACATCTTTGGAAAAGCATATGTATATAAAGTTTTATTCTGTTTGAAATTACGTGACCCCTTCAAAACTTTGTAATCGAGTATTGGCGACCAACATTGGCGCAATTAAATGTGAAGGAACTGTTTACGGCCAAATCAACACCCCCTGTTTTAAGGGTTTAGAGGCGGAAATTCTGTGTTTTCAGATTTTTCTGGTTAATTGTGCTACAAACCCGATTTACTTGTGAAATTTCATGATTCTACGACTTTTAGAAGTACCTAAGTTATTTGATGATGCGAAGTGAGTCAGCGACAAAAAAGCGCTTTTTCGGAATTTAATATTTCGAAAACTACTAAATACATAAACATGAAATCGTGGAATCTTAGTTCAGTTTGATCATACGAACATGTGTATAAAAGAAAAAATTCTATATCTCTCCCTAAAACGACGTTATGAGGGGGTGAAAAGTATGCCGAAATGGTTCAGGAAAAGGTAGCTTACGGCTTGTGCGAACTTGGCGGACGCACTGCCGTGCTCCCAGATATATATATAAACAAAGTAATATAAAAATTTTGTTTTTAAAGTCAATTCCTACTTCGGTCAACAATGAAAAATTTAATATAATCCCTTAAGCTAATATTAGTTTTTATTGCATTAAAATATCTCAATTTGTTGATTTTCTATAAGCAAGTAGGTTTACAATGGAACTCTATGGGAATTTGGCGTAATATTAGAGATATCGCCAAGTTGGCGTCACTTTTGGCGACTCATTTTGGCCGCCAAATTTGGCGATATATCGCCAAGTTGGCGACAACTTGGCGGTATTTGGCGACAGAACAGGGTCCCCCCCCTATGGTAACCCCTTATTGAATATACTTTCATTGATCTTCAATAACCAATGGCCGACATTTTATTTCCCATGCAAAACTAAAATTAATTAATTAAAATTTAATTAATTAATTAATATTTGAAAAAACTGTATTAACATTAATTGTCATCCAGTACAAGTTTAAAAAAATTATTTCAACTTGATAGGATGAATAATGAGTATTTTATTAACGATTGAAAATTTGAACAAGATATATAAATATATATATAAACAAAGTAATATAAAAATTTTGTTTTTAAAGTCAATTCCTACTTAGGTCAACAAAGAAAAATTTAATATAACCCCTTAAGCTAATATTAGTTTTTGTTGCATTAAAATATCTCAATTTGTTGATTTTCTATAAGCAAGTAGGTTTACAATGGAACTCTATGGGAATTTGGCGTAATATTAGAGATATCGCCAAGTTGGTGACAAATTTGGCGGTATTTGGCGACAGAACAGGGTTCCCCCTATGGTAACCCCTTATTGAATATACTTTCACTGATCTTCAATAACCAATGGCCGCCATTTTGTTTCCCATGCAAAACTAAAATTAATTAATTAAAATTTAATTAATTAATTAATATTTGAAAAAACTGTATTAACATCAATTGTCATCCAGTACAAGTTCAAAAAAATTTATTTCAACTTGATAGGATGAATAATGAGTATTTTATTAACGATTGAAAATTTGAACAAGATATATAAATAAATAAATATATATACATAGCTGCCAATTTTTACGCTTTCTTGCTACCACTAAAATTTAATAGAGATTTTCGTTTTGTTTAAACATAAGAATTCGACGATTAAATAAGACAACATTTACTATAATATTTTAGTGGTAAGAGGAAACCGTAAAAGTTGGTAGCTATGTATATACGAGGGTCACTCTGAAATTTTTGAGATACAACTAGGTTTTTAAAGTTATACTTACAAAATTTTAGGTGTGTTCAAAGTAGTCTCTTCCAGCATCAATGCATTTTTGTAGACGAATTTTCCACAGATTAAATGCCTCAAGCCATTCATTTCTTGGAATAGATGAAAAAAATGCATTTATAGCCACATCAATCTCTTCTTCTGAATGAAAACGACGTCCACGTAAGTTCTTTTTTAGATTAAAGAATAACCAAAAGTCACACATAGCTAGATCAGGTGAATACGGCAGATGTTCTATCACTTTAATTCGTTTTTGTTTAAGAAACTCAACTGTTAATCCGGCTGTATGTGAAGATGCATTGTCATGGTGAAGCATTAGTCCCCTAACATTCACTTCTTGTAGAATTTCTGGAAGACATTTAGTGGTATACCAGTTTGCTGTTACTGTCTTCTGTCCTTCCAACTTGATGGATTTGACCAATCCCGTACTTCTGAAGAAAACGGCATACATCACTTTTTTCAGTGCGCGTTGTCTTTTCACCATTGTCGGCGTGGGATCATCTTCAAAGACCCATACTTTGCTTTCTTGACGTGTTGGAACGTAAAAAATGGTATGTACGTTTCATCACCCGTTACAATTTTAGAAATTATGCGGTGGCCACCATCATTTAGCAATTTAAGAGTTTCTTTACTGATTCTGACACGCTCCACTTTTTGATGCTCAGTTAGATTATGGGGAACCCAACGGCAAACTACTTTTTTCCTGTGCAATTCTTCATGAATAATTTTGTGTATGGCTGCGGATCCAATGTTAAGTTCCTTCTGTATCATTTAATAGGTACAGCGATTATCATCCATTAACATTTTTTCGTATGGCAGACACATTATCCGGGATTACTGCCGACGGCGGCCTTCCTGTGTGTTCTTCATCCTGAAGAAAATTGCGACCTCTGCTAAATTCTTTAAACCATCTGAATACAGTAGCAAGAGCTGGAGATTCATCACCAAATGCTAATTTCAACCGTTGAACGCATTCTTCTTGATTTAATCCTGCTTTAAAATCGTAGAAAATCATAGTGCGAAAATGTTCTCGCGTCAACTCCATTTTCTCTTCTGTTTAAAATTTATTCTACGCTAAACAAGTTTAAGTAAGTCAGTAAAAAATCGTCTGCTGTGTTAAAATACTTTGTATTTTAAAATTAAACCGTTATTTTTATTTTGTAAATTCTCGACTGCGCGTATCTCAATCATTTCAGAGTAACCCTCGTATAAATGAATATAGGGAGAGTGTGAACTAATAGTAGGAATTGAAAAAACCCACAACTTTACCCGAAAGTGTTCAGAGCCATTTTAACCCAATATTACACCGAGAAACCAGTATGACGTCATTCCCCAATTTTCCGAGTTACTCGTGTCGCTCTAAATTTATCATGTTACTAAGGCAGCAGACGATAAAAACGATATCGTTGGAATAAGGGAATAAAAAATAATGTTGATGTTTGTGATAAAATGTGTTTCTTTATTTTTAAAAATTTGTAATAATTAAGCGCAATTAAATAATCTGTAATTATTTGCATGTGAGGTAAAAGAGTCATCGTAATACCCGCTAAAGTTTCTTATTATTGCAGAGTGGCATATGTAATATGTATATCTCTAATTATTTGCATGTGAGGTAAAAGAATTATCGTAATACCCGCTACAGCTTTTTAATATTACAGCGTGGCGTACGGCGTACGTAATATGCAATGCGTCTTGTAATAGAAAGATAATTGTTGTGGTAAGAATTTTAGTGTGAATTTTTAATTGTTGGCAGCTGCTATAACGAAAAAAGTTCAAATTTGATAGTTAATTGCTGAAAATTTTGTGGTTTTTTATTAATCAAAATTAAAATATAAATTATTTCGATTCCGGATTGCTTTAGTTGCTTCAGCCGTGTTTTAACCCCTTGAAGGGCGGTGATGCCGTCACGACATCACATAATTTTAATCCCAAATTGCCACACTGGCACCGGAATTTTATGATGAAAATGTCATATTTATTAAGTACGCGAAAATTTACTTTTACTTATTTACAAATAAAATCTCTTGTTAATACTGGTGTCATTAAATTATTTGAACATGTTACGAATACAAGTACCTTGCCCCTGAAAGGGTTAATACGCATGTACATAACATTTCACAATTCTGGCTTCCAAACTGTCGATTTGTATAGCATTACAGATAGACAGACAGACAAATTTTCATTTTTATATATTAGATAAAAAATTCCGAGGCAATTCTTAGTTATTTGGCTGAATTTACATTTCTGAAATTAAAATGCGCCAAACATAAAATAACGTTTTGCTTAATAAAGAGGCAAAATTAATGTAAAAAAATATTGTTACTTTCAAATATTTATCTTATTACTAGGGGCTCGCCCACTGCAAGCTACGCTCGCCAACCCCCGTTCAGACACCACAGAATCTAAAAGCACGCTAACCTGATCGGTTTTAAAAAGATTAGAGAAGTTTGAATTATAATGAAAAAACCTGTAGCGATCTTCCTGTAAACGGGTTTCCATTCATTTCCCTTTGATTGCGAAAATTTAAGGCCGAATCAGTTGCTGTTAAGACATCCTGATTGTTTTCGTGTTTGATTACAGAAGATCAGTTAGACATTTGAAAAGAAGCTAAAATAAAGTGCATTAAGTAAACAGAGTCTTTGCCTCCCGATATTTTTTAACAGCGTTCTAATACGATTGCCATAATACAATTTACTACAATTTACTGCTTTAACCCCTTCAAGGGCGGTGGTTGATTTTTGGACCACTTAATTTTAATTCTGAAATGCCACGTTGGCACCAGAATATAGGAATGAAAATTTTCCTTAAGTAAGTGAATAAAAGCATTTCGAAAAGCATTCGTATTTCGAAATAAATTTGTTTGTAAATTCTGGTGCCATTCACTGATTTCAACATTTTACGAACAGAAGTTCCTTGTCCCTGAAAGGGTTAAACGCATATTAATGTATTTTTTATTTTGAAGTTTCCTTTCTCTTTTAATATTCACGTGTAAATACAATTTTCAAGACATAATTTTCAATATCTTCCTGCTTTTAACACGTACTCATTTAATAGTAATTTTAAAGGTTTTTTTTTTCTGTTTTTAATAGTCATGTGTAAATAAATTTTTAATTGTAAGGAAATATTATTCTTTGCACTGTTTTTAGAATTAAAACAATCTCTATAATAATAGCCTAAGTCATGTGACTATCATCAACAGTTCCGGGCGGATCCCTTGAGCCCACCCATACAAGTTAGCATCCCAGTACAAAATGTAGCTGGGTGCGTGATTAGAATCATACGCAGGTGTATTAGGGATGTTCGCTCTGGCATGTCCATGACTAATCTAACTGATACCACAGCGTATTTCAGTTTCGATCATTAACATCATATCGATGTCGGTCAACAATTCTAACGGTGTTTCAGTAATTTTCAAGGAAGCTTGCCAAACGCGTGAAGGTGCTGTATATAAATGACAAGGATCAATATTGTAATACAGGTGACATAGTTGTCTAAAATTTTCAAAAACATCTGCAAGTAGTACAACATCTGTTTTCACGTAAACATCATGCTATTCACCCAGATTCTGAATTTGAAAAGTGTTCCAGACCTTCTGAGCGTGTTCGAAATAATCTTTATTCATTAGTCAAACTATTAAAAAATGCGGCAGGTGGGGGTAGTTCTTTCTCATCAAATTTTTCAAAGGAGGTAAAATATTCATAAGGGTATACTCCTTTCTTGTGAGCATATGTAAATAACTATTTTGGGGGAAATTTTCTTCAAGTATGGTGAATTGATTGGGTTCAAGGTTTCTTACGAGCTTTTCTAAGGAAGTGGGTAAAAATTGAAAGGAATCTAGAAAAACCATCTGGATAGGACATGTTGGCTTTCTCAATTTAAAATCTATATAGTTTTCCATGGAAGAAGCAATCACATCAATTTCATGATCTCTAAATTTTCCGAGTTTATTCATAATATGATGCCCATCATAGTTTTTCAGGTTCTGGAATATGACAGGGATCGTTTTACATTGCTTGAAATTGAGATTACATGTCACATGAGCTGCTCCTCTGTACGCACCTGGTCATCACGTAATCATGATCCCTTGTCCTTTTTCTGAAGAATTCCTCTTGCAAATGTGGCAATGTCTGGCTGCGTGAAAGTCCAATTCTTGTTGCGGGGAAAGTTGCATTGGTTTTATATTTATTAACTTTTGTCCTAATATGTCTTTTATCTTCATCATCCGGTTTAAAAATGATCTACACAGTCTTTGCCACGATATACTTGAGTCTTCTTCTTACAACTCCTCGGTTCGGACAATATAGCACAAAATTAGCACTCGCCACTCGCCAGGGGTCGAGTAACACTTAAAACTTGGCGATTAACTTTATTGTCCTCACTCGCCAAACTCAATGGGAACCACTCGCCAAACGCGATGGTTGAAAGATCGATGCCAGGGAGGAAAGGGGTGAAATTCGTTCGGAATTTACGGCGTCCAAATCGGCGATTCTTCCGAACGTAAGAAAAGAAAGTAGCAGGGGTGATTCTGTCTCGAATTTTCCGAAAATTTAAGGCATTCGGTTCCGAAAAAAAAAATAAATAAAAACGGTCATCAGTCCGAAAGTTCGGACATAAGAATATCGCTAATTTCGATATGGCCGACAAAAAAAATCAATTTCGTCAATCGTTCGTAGAAAAAAATCACCAATTCCGTAAAAGAATCGCCAAAAAACGTGAATCCCAAGGACCACGTAAAAAACGCGAATTATGTCAAAACATCGCGGAAAAAACGCAAATTTCGTGAAAAGATCGCGGAGAAAATGCAACTTTCGTGACAAGATCGTGGAAAAACGCAAATTTCGTCAAAAAATCGCAGAAAAAACACAAATTCCGTGAAAAGATCGCGGAAAAACCGTAAATTTCGACAAAGAATCACAAAATTCTTCAAAGTATCGCGGAAAAACGCAAATTTCGTGAAAAGATCGCGGAAAAAACGTAAAATTCGTGAAAAGATCGCAGAAAAAAACGCAACTTTCGTGACAAAATTGCGGAGAAAACGCAAATTTCGTCAAAAGATCGCGGAAAAACGCAAATTTCGAGAAAAAATCGCGGAGTAAACTCAAATTTCGTGAAAAGATCGCGGAAAAAACGCAAAATTCGTGAAAAGATCGCAGAAAAACGCAAATTTCAACAAATAATCGCGAAAAAGAATCATAAAATTCTTCAAAGTATTTCGGAAAAACACAAATTTCGAGAAAAGATCGCGGAAAAAACGCAAATTTCGTGTAAAGATCGAGGAAAAACGCAAATTTCGTCAAAGTATCACAGAAAAACGCAAATTTCGTGAAAAGATCGCGGATAAAACGCAAATTTCTTGAAAAGATCGTGGATAAAACGCAAAATTCGTGAAAAGATCGCGGAAAAAACGAAAATTTCGTCAAAAGATCATGGAAAAAACGCAAATTTCATGAAAAGATCGCGGAAAAAACGCAACTCTTTTCAAAAGATCATGAAAAAACACACAAATTTTACAAAAAGATTGCGGAAAAAACACAAATTTCATCAAAAGATCGTGGAAAAAACGCAAATTTCGTCAAAAAATCTTGAAAAAAATGCAAATATTTTCAAAGAATGGCAAAGAAAACCCACAAATTTCGTTAAAAGATTACAAAAAACGCAAATTTCATGAAAAGATCGCGGATAAAACGCAATTTCTTGAAAAGATCGTGGATAAAACGCAAAATTCGTGAAAAGATCGCGGATAAAACGCAAAATGCGTGAAAAAATCGCGGATAAAACGCAAAATTCGTGAAAAGATCGCAGAAAAACGCAAATTTCAACAAATAATCGCGAAAAAGAATCATAAAATTCTTCAAAGTATTTCGGGAAAACACAAATTTCGAGAAAAGATCACGGAAAAAACGCAGATTTCGTGTGAAGATCGCAGAAAAAACGCAAATTTCGTGTAAAGATCGCAGAAAAAATGCAAATTTCGTCAAAAGATCGCGGAATAAAAACGCAAATTTCATCAAAAGATCGCGGAATAAACGTAAATTTCGTGAAAAGATCGCGGAGAAAACGAAAATTTCGTCAAAAGATCATGAAAAAAACACAAATTTCATGAAAAGATCGCGGAAAAAACGCAACTCTTTTCAAAAGATCATGAAAAAAAAACACAAATTTCAAGAAAAGATTGCGAAAAAAACACAAATTTCATCAAAAGATCGTGGAAAAAACGCAAATTTCGTCAAAAAATCTTGAAAAAAATGCAGATATTTTCAAAGAATGGCGAAAAAAACCCACAGAAAAATGCATATTAGTTGGTGCCGGGGAGGGGGGGTGGGGTCGGTGGGGTCCCCCTCTGCTGTAACCTTTCTGAAAATTTCCTGTGAATTTATTTCATTGCAATTAATAGTGAAAATAAAATTTTTCAGTTGAGTGTAATCATATCGAATGGTAAGTAATATATATTAGTAAATTACAATGTTGATAGTTAGAAAAAACACAATTTTGTATGGAGCGTAGATAACTTTGTTACTGACCAGTGATTAAAAAAAACTGGCCAGTGAAAAAAATCAGTGTACTGGCCAGTGGCCAGTGGGTAAAAATGTTAATTTTGACCTATATCCGACAACAACATAAGCATACCCGCATGGGAAATGGTATGTTGTTTTTTCGCTATAGGATGTTGTGGTGGAGGTTGTAGCTGACGCAATAGGTATAAGACATACACAGCATACACAACATAGGGAATCGAATGCTGTAAGTGAGTGCCTGTGAACGATAAAATATGTTCGCCTTCTTTCGACTAGATTATCCTTTGCGCGGTATGCTGCTTGCAGAATTTTGTATGAATATTCAGTAAATCTTCCCTCGAAAAATAGTGGCGACAGCTATAACAATAATATGTAGCTCCATCATGTTTTGAGAGATCCCCAAGCAGTCTTGAAAAACTTCTGATCAGAGTGTAATGAAATTTTTCTCCATGACTAACCAATAATAAGTTGATGACATCAGAATCTTCTTTAGGTGAAATATAGAATGGATACACATCCTGATCCTCATACCCGAACACATTAATCATCAAATAATTAAGCTTCTCGAGAATAGATATCTTCGGAAAGGAAGCAGGATATTCCACATTACCAAGCTTAATCTCACTCTCATAAGGGATATAATAAGAAACACTTTCAGGCTTTTTTGTAAAATCTAAGTTCAGTTTAAAGGCTAAAAGGCACCAAACCAAGCAACTTGCTATCTTCATTTTTAATATTTAACACCGCTTTTTTATTATACAATTTTTTAGGTAAAGCGATATATGAACTTGCAGCAAGAGGATGATATTTAGCAATCTTGAGTTCTAAATGTTGAATGTTTACCCAGAACTTCTTTGCACAAATTCTTCAAAGGATTTTGCTATTTTGGAGAATTCATCTTCAATGTGTTGTGTAATGGTTTCTTCACTAAGTTCAGTCAAACACTGGCAACGGAAATATAAATGGATATCCTCCATCTCCTCCTCCCTTATATCAGTCATACGTTCAAGTGCTATTTTTTCTACCATATACCATTTAATGGCACCTTTAGTCTGAACTTCATCCATTAAACATTCTTGAATTTCAGCTCGTAAGTGGGTATGAAACACAGCTAAATTCCTTTCTTCACGCTTATCAGGGTAAAAATGATTGAAAAATGATAAAGCAGTTGAAAAAATAATTTAAATATTGTCATGCGACTTTACTTACAAGGACTACCTCTATGTTGAAACTCAATACGAAACCAAAAGTCCTTGACTTTGAAATATTTCTTGAAAAAATGTTCCATAAAAAAATCCAACCGCTTATGAAAAAAGTAAGCAACGATTAAAGGATTACAATTCAACAATTTTGATTTTCTGGTGAATTCAGAATTTTGGTTACAATTAGTGTAAAAATAGTCTGCCTCAATAATGCGATAAATTTCAGGCCCGTATAAATCAGCTGCACTAAGTGTAATGAAAACAGTAGTAGTTCCCAATTCCTCAACCATGTCTAACACCTCTCGTGATCTGATAAACCAATAAGAGCTCGATGACCTTAAATTAGCATTGAAAGATAAAATCGACTTGTACAATGTAGGATCTTTCTGCGACCGTTCCCCCTGGATTTTTTCAACTGTTTCAACATCATGTAGGCGAGAATTTTTTTTAATACAAATAATTCCATTTTGTAATGCTGTCCAACTCATTATGCTATTGAAAGCAAAAAATCTAAATCTTGGATGCCGTGCAAATCTTCCATCGTCATATAGCATGAGAAATTTAAAGTATTCTTTTGGTGTAATTTTACGAACTCTAACATCTCTAAGATCACCTCTTCCTGTTGGAAATAACGTAGGAAAAGCTCTACAAATATATCCACCACATGAAAATTCATTTATAGGCTTAGTATCTATCTGAGGCCAAGGAATGACACTGCATTCATCATTTCCTTCTTTAATACCTAACATACTATTTATTGCCTCTCGATTACATCTAAAAGTCACATTTGGGGCTCCGGATTCATATATATTATTTGTCCATGGACATTGATCATCTACAGAATTCAAAGTTTTTTCAACTGATGGTAAATAAATCTGCTGTTGCTCGACTGAGTATTATTCGCTGAAAAATATTTTCATTTTCGGGTAAACTTTGCAAATTATTTTCATCAATAGTAATATAACGATACCAAGGATTATTTTCCTTTAGATATTCTAAAGCAGACTTAACGTTTTCACGATTTACTATAAAATCTTTGAATTCTTCACCATCTTATCTTCTAACAAAGATATACTGTGATATAGTATCTATGGAATGAGGTAATCATTCTATAAATAAAAAAAAGTTTTGATTGGGAAATGGACCAATGAAAATCTGCGTAGATCATCCGGGTATACTGCTACTAGATCGGCATCCATATTTTTTATGACCGGGGGGTCTTTTTTCGTTATTATTAAGAAAACTGTTTCATACAAAATATGAAAATCAGTGGTATTATAGAGAAATGTTTGATAAACATGCTGATGCAGACAGTTTTTAAATCGAATAATTATTTTAAGAGATATTTAATATTAAAGATGGTCAAAATCGTTCCAGTAAAAAGTTTTATAGGAGAAAAACTATACATAGGAATTTAAACATTTTTAGATCATTTTATACATTGGAAGTTCCCGATGTGCAGACTGCAATTATCTTTTTAATTTGACTCATTTTTTGAGGATTTATTTCCATTTTAAATTCAAATTTTCTGCATTTAGAGAGATATTTTTTACACATTTTAGAAAAGGACAATTATTTTAAACTGTTGCCAATTTTAAAAACAGCGCAAAGAATAATATTTCCTTCAAATAAAAAAATTATTTACACGTGGCTATTATAAGCAGAAAAAAACTTTGAAATTAGAATTAAGTGATTACGTGTTAAAAATCGGGAAAATATTGAAAATTATATCATAAAAACTACAGTTACACGTGAATTTTAAAAGAGAAAGAAATTTTTTAAATACTAAATTCATTATTATGCGTTAAAAGCCACAAATGAAGGAAATTACGTCATATTTAAAAAGGCCAAATAAATAAAAGTTGGCAAAACACTTTAAATTAAAAATATATTTGCACGAGACATTTATTTCATATTTTGAGATAATCTTTTCAACTATTATCGTGAATTCTAAATAATATTTCCTTTCTAACAACAAAAGCATTTTCATGTGAATATTAAAAAGAGAAAGGCAACTTTGGTGAAAATTACGTCAGATTTAAAACGATACATTTAAAAGAACTTTCTCATAGCGTTGTTAAAAAGTACCGAGAGACAATTCATTTTACATTAGCTTACTTTCAAATTTTTAACTAATTTTTAACACTTTTCAACAAAGTTGAAAAGTGTTATTGATTTCGGTTTGTCTGTTCGCGCTCTAACTCTCGTAAATATACTCGGATCGCACTGAAACTTTTGGTTATTGACATTTAGCCTAGCACGAACCCTATTTCAAATGAAGTTTGTAGCATGTTTAGTTCATTTGCAGGGACAGTCAAAAGTATTCCGTTACATTACGGCCAATGGGAAAAAATAATTTCAAATGAATTTTAAAGATGTTACACCCTTTCAAACATAATAAAAATATATGCATTTACGAAGTACACTAAAATATGCAGAATATTCTGTAGCATATCCGGTGCAACGAATAGTTACTATTCATTTACAGGGCTACACAAAAGAATTCCATTACAAATGATATAGGGGGAAATTGTTTGCGGCGTATTTTAATTATACAAATTCATATATAATAAAATTGATATACGTCGGTGAGGCTTACTTAAGTTATTTCATGCATAATACGAAGTGCATAGAATTTACAGGAACATACAAAACATTTCAGACAAGTATTTTCTATCCGAAGTACTGTATATTAGCGGCGATGGCAAGGAATGCATTTTTAATTATGATATGCGCTTTTAAGTTTCACTATATTTATGCATACTATATGGTGTGTGTAAATGTTATAGTTGATATAAAGGGCTACGCAAAAGAATTCGTAAAGGTTACTGAGTATGACCGTAAATTGCTGAAAGGTGGGTTTAAAATGTGTTATGCTGAACTGCATGTAGTTTTCTATGAAATGTTTGTAGAATATAGATAAAATGATATACAGGCCACGCAAAGAATTGGATACATGGCCGCCTATAGATGATAAATTTTGGAAATGCGATTTCAGTAGTTTTAAGAGTGATTTAGTTTGAATTAAAGTTTAGCTAAATAGTCGGTTTCCTATTGTTTTTAATGCTAATTTATCATTTTATAGCGAACATCCGAAATCTTAAGAATCGGCTAAAACGAACATTTTTTTCAGTCGACCACTGAATTTGTTAACTTTTCCGTAGTTGTGAAAACAACACTTCGACTCTGATTTCATAAGAAAATGTATGCCGGTCAGTGAAACACAGTGCAAATCAGCGATAAGTCTGTTTATTAAAGGGTAGAAACTAACTCCAGTAGTCAATCTGCAGGTGTGACTAACAAATTAAAGCAACAGTTCAAGGTAAAATGAATTTATTTCCATTTGTCTTCATTTTTAGTTAATTTAATTAGTATTGTGTCAGTTTATTGTAATGGATTTAGTCAATTTAATTAATTAATGAACATTTTTAATAGATTTTATGTATCATTTTGTAAAACATTGTTATTGAATATGCATAGCAACTAATGAGCTACACATTTTGTGAACTATAACATTTTTCTTAACGGTTCGGATGTAGCGAACCACCGGATATAGCGAACAAAACCTTTGGTCCCTTGGAGTTCGTTATAACGGGGTTCGACTGTATATATATATATATATTTTTTTTTTGTGCATCTTCGAAATTTAAAACATATTTCCGAGCACATGCATTATCTGCCAGAAGAGATTCGTCATGTCGCCGTTTTTTGCGCTGGTATCTAGTCACTTGCCTTAAAGCTAAATCATGTTTGCGTTCTTTTCGACTAGTAAGTGTACGTTTTTTCGTCATTCTTTATAATAGAACTAACACATTCCATAAATTGTTTTTAAACGGCCAATATATTAAAAATAATACTAATAGTAATTACTTCTTAATAGTAAATATATTTCATTTGGTTAAAATTTCAACCTTCGAATTCGAATAACACTTTATATAACGAATTTAACATTTAATTTTATTTGTTTACAATTTTTTTGTTGCCACTTTACAAAATAAATAAATAAATAAATAAATAAAATAATATAATTCTTTTAAAATGCGTAAGTTTCGTCTGCGTAAATTATTTCACATAATAAGAATAAGTTGTGTATTTGAATTCTTAACACTAAAAAATACTTAATTTAATTAAATACTTGAATTTTCACAAATTTTAATTCATTAAAAATGTGCTATAATTTTCCTAAAAAAAGTATTTTAAAAATTTCACAAAAGAAATCGTGAAACTATCATATGATTAAAAGGAATGAGAGCCAAAATATGCGCCATCTCCAACCAATCTTAATAAAGTATTCTATTAAAATGTATATTTTCCTCTCAAATAACAAACATTTTTAATACAAGAAAGTTTAATGTAAGTAAAGTTTTAAGCTGTAGCCGGTATTACGGTAATTCTTTTACCTTACATATTACGTATGCCACGCTGCAATATTAAAAAGCTGTAGCCGGCATTGCGATAATTTTTTTTGCCTCACATACAAATAATTAGAGATATACATATTATGTATGCCACGCTGCAATATTAAAAAGCACCAGCGGATATTACGATAATCCTTTTACCTCACATGCAAATAATTAGAGATTATTTATTTCCGCTTAATTATTACAATTTTTTTTTTTTTTTTTTTTTAGATAAACGCAAACATTTTATCACAAACTCCAACAAAACTTTTTATTCTATTTATTCCTTATTCCAAAGATACAGCTTTATCGTCTGCTGCCATAGTAACATGAAAAATTAAATTTTATTAAAAAAATAAGCAGTAGTAGAAAAATATTTTACTGAATCGAATAGTTATTTTTAATTTTGGTTTTAGAATTCAATTCATGAACTCCCATGCATAGAACGGGTTAAACAGCTAGTTAAATTTAAAAAAAAAAGTTTTTGAGATATTTTGGCGGAATAATGAAAATATATTTTATTATTAATCATGATTCTATCTATAAGTACTGACTCCATGATTTATTAATTTTTCTTCTGAAAATATACGTGTTTCATTTTTTTTTTTTTTTTTTTCAAAAATGCATCCGTAATGGAAAAACATGTAAAATAGATTAATTAAAATAATAAATTTTTTAATGTTATTCTGTAAAAAAATTAACATTGTGCAAATCTACATGTCATAATGTATTTTTAAGTTTAATTTCAAGGCAAAATACTGAATAGTTTTTTTGTAAAGTGTACGACAAAATGTAATTCGAGTAGACTAGTAGAGGATTCGCTTCGTTCATCCTAATAATATAATTTAATATAATAATATATATTACAAATTATTAATGTTTATTTATATGTAATTTATAGTTAAATTATATTACTATGAAAATTGTAATATAATTTTGGTAGTAATAGTTTATAATAATGAATAAAAAAAACGCTACATTTAAAAGTATTTCCTGCACAATAAAACATTTCCTGACGATTAAAAAAACACACACGTAATTGTTGAAGTTTTCACTTCTATTGGCACTCCCGGAGGGCCACTGTTTTATTTATTTTTTTTTTTTTTTTTTTTTTTTTTTTTACATGATGAGTGAACGGTTTAAGTGCAACGGAAAACAAGGTAAAAATTTCGTCTTGAATGCTATATATCAAAAGCAATGGTGTAATATAAAAATATACGAAACATTGCACTCAACAAGTCCCAGAAAATTCCATAATTCCCCTTTGGTAGGAAAATTTTTATAGCCCATGTTTTATTAATTTATGAAGTTTAACGTATTAAACAATCGTTACAATACTTTTTTTTAATTTACGCATTTTCACTACCTTACAGATAAAATAAAAATATTGTTTTTTAATGTAAATAACGTAAATCAATTCAATAATATTTATAATATTAACGTATATGAAATAATAATATTACAAATAGGAAAAAAATCCTTTCGACAAATTTTTAGAATTGTATAAATCTAAAAGTTAAAAATAAATAGAGGTACTGACATTACACTCAATAAAATTTTGTTCGATATGAATAAATTGACACTGTTACGGCGTAAATGCCCTCAAATTTATTTGTTTATAATTTAACTCTGTTTATCTTTCATATTGCGAAATATAATTATAAAACTGATTTCTTTTGACAGAAAAAATCTAATCTGTTTATCTAAATTGTTTATAACCCTGAATCAATATTTATGAGTAACATTATGATTTCAAGGTCATGTAATATAGATTTATTTACTTTATAATAATTTTGAATTGATGGTGATTTATTAGTTTTATAATTACTTGGATGTCATTTAAATGAATATTATAGCTATTTAGAAGATTTATAACTGCATATTGTAATTTTTATTTTGATGTTTATTTTATATAATATGTATCATTTTTAAAATGGTCAGTCTTGACTCTGTAACCAAGCAGAGAACATGTAGCATGTCCTGACTCTGTAATCAGAGATGCCAATTGTTAAATCATGGCTCTGTTTAATACAGAGTGTATAGTGGAAGTCCTGACTCTGCAACCAAGCAGAGAACACATTTTTTTTTTTGTATTGGCTCTGTTAAATACGGAGAATTACTATTATGGAACAATTATTAACTTCTAATGATGAATAGAATTTACATACTATTTCAGTTTTATTTAATAAACTATTTAACCTAATTGCTCTCCCATCTCACTTGGATTTTGAAAATTTATTTGTCAGATGAATTTCGGCGCCAACATTTATTTTTGGTGCCGAGTAACCCGGGAAACATTTTTTGGAAATAATAGTGAGCTATTGTGAAAGAGATTTGTGATTAACAACTGTGATTTATTTTTCAACATGTGATTAGTGTGTGATTTATATTTCAACCTGTGATTAGTGTGGAATTATTATTGTGCCATTTGGATTACGACATGCCATCTACATTACCTGGAATTAACAGGTAAGAAAATATTTTTTTCATTTTCTATGAATGGTTAATGTTTTAAAATAAGAATTATTCTTTATTTAAAATGGAAAATCTTGAAAAGCTGAAAGCAAAACGTTCTGTTGAACGAACGAGTTTCACGAAATTAATTACAAAATTAGAAACATTATTAAATGATGACATTGATAATACGAAAACCGATGAATTATTAGAGCTTCAAGAAATATTTCTCTTAAAAGAAACGGCTTTCCAAAGTTTGAATCGTGATATTGAAGCTCAAATATCCGACTTAAAAGAATATGAAAAGGACATTGCTAATAGTGAAAAGTACACTGACCAATTGATCAGTGCTAAATTTAAAATTAAAAATAGATTAAGAAAATGTAAAAAGGATAATGTTTCTATGATAGCAACTAGTCGTGTAAATTCATTGAATGGTTCTGCTAGTGGAACAGAAACGAGTTCTGCCATGAAATTGCCTAAATTAAATGTTCCAAAATTTTCTGGTGAAATCGAAGAATGGGTCGAATTTTTTAACTGTTTTGAAACATCGATACACCAGAATAAATCACTATCTAAGATAGAAAAATTCGCTTATCTAAAATCCTTGTTATGTAATCGGGCCTATAATGTGGTAGAAGGGTTTCCTTTGACAGAACAAAAGTATGATACTTGTATTGATTTATTAAAGGACCGTTTTGGTAAGGTTGATGTTATTATTAATAAACACATGACTAATTTATTAAATATGGAACCAGTTAAAAATTGTTCAAATTTAAATGCATTAAGAAGATTGCATGACATGTGCGAAGTTAATATTAGAAGTTTAAGAAATTTGGGGGTAACATCCAGTTCTTATGGACAATTGCTAAATCCTATTTTGCTAAAGCTATTGCCCCATGAATTAGTGATTGAATATCATAGAAAACGTGATACTAGCAAAGAGTCAGATGTAACCGATCTAATTGCCTTTCTGAAATGTGAAATAGAATGTAGAGAAAAGGCTTTGTCAATGACAAGTTCTAAAAATGATGCATCCTCTTCTTTTGTACATAAAAATAAAACTGAATTTCGTGAAAAGAAAACATCAAATAAATATCAACATGCTAATACCTTAAATGCCACTATTAAAGTTTTTTGTGTATTTTGCAAAGGTAATGATCATTTATCTTCCGAGTGTAAAAATTTAGCTGATGATAAGAAAAGATTAATGTTACGTAAGGAGGGTAGATGTTACAAATGCTTTTTGAAATCGCATTTATCTTCGCAATGCCGCATAAAATTAAAGCCATGTCTAAATTGTAAAAGCACTGAACATAACAAATTATTTTGCTTTAAGAAAAGTTTGAAACTGGAAATTAATGAAAATCAAAATCAAACAGTTGTATCTAATTCTCATTGTAATTTTAGAAATTCTAAGCATGCTGTTTTATTGCAAACATGTTGTGTAACTGCTCAAGGTAATTCTAAATCAAAGGTAGTTCGATTATTACTTGATTCTGCAAGCGAAAAAAGCTTCATAACAAAAGCATTAGCTCGTGAATTAAATTTGCCTGTTTTAAGAAAAGAACATTTAACTGTATTCGCTTTTGGCATGGATCAAGGTCGCGAAGAAGAATATGATGTTTTTAAAATTAAATTGCGAAGTAAAATGAATTATCATCGTTTTATAGATGTTGAGGTGCTAGCTACCGATTTGATAAGTGCAACAACATTGAAGGTTCCCAATTCTGACCCTCTAGTTATAAAATACATTGAAAGTAAAAGATGGAGGTTAGCCGACCCTACGCCCGAGGAATCCGAAGTACAAATTTTACTTGGAGCTGATTATTTCTGGAATGTTCAGAGAGGTGTCGTTGAAGAAATTAATGACCATTTATATGTAGCTAATACACTTTTTGGGTACACAATAGTGGGAAAAATAAACTCTAAAGGTAACGAAACAGTTAATGCTCATCTTGTATCTGTTAATGAAATAGAAAATTTTGATTTGCAAAAGTTTTGGAAACTAGAGTCTTTGGGTATTTGTGATAGTAAAAATGAATTATTTTCACAAAAGGATTTAGATGCTCTTGATTTATTTAATGATAATTTAAATTTTGTAAATGGAAGATATGAAACTAAACTTTTGTGGAAAGTAAATAAAAATGAATTGGAATCCAATTTTGATGTAGCTAAACATAGACTTTGGGGATTAAAATCAAAATTGTGCAAAAATGAATGGTTACTTAAGGAATATGAGAAAATATTAAATGAACAATGTGGTTTGGGTATAATTGAAGAATGTGAGTTTAATAAAGATGAAATAAACACGTATTACATGCCTCACAGACCAGTAATAAGGGAAGATAAATCGACAACTAAAGTAAGAATTGTTTTTGATGCGTCATCCAAAGATAAGGGGGCAAAATCGTTAAACGAGTGCTTATTTCCTGGGCCTAATCTAAATCCTAACATATTGGACATTATTTTAAAATTCCGTCTCCACAAAATTGCTTTCTTGGCCGATATAGAAAAGGCATTCTTGCAAATCCAGATACAACAAGAAGATAGAAATTTTTTGAGGTTCCTGTGGTTTGACAATATCACTAGTAACAATCCCATTTTGAAGGTTTTTCGCATGACCCGTGTAACTTTTGGTGTAACAACTTCACCCTTTTTCCTTTCTGCAACCATCAAACATCACATTGAGGGGTATAAAGATTTGTTTGGAAAAATAGTTAATATGCTGGATACTTCCTTATACGTTGATGACCTGTTTCATGGAGCTGATTCAGTAAATGAAGCTTTTGTTTTATCAAACGGTGCAGAGAAGATATTGAGTGAGGCCAATATGAAACTCAGAAAATTTAAAACCAATTCTTCCGATTTAAAATTTTTATGGAAGGAACATGGAATAAACTTTGAGGAAGACACTCTTGAACAAAATCTTTCGAAGGTATTGGGAATTATATGGATAACAGAAAGTGACACCTTGAAAATAGACATACAACCACTTTTAGTAGAATTTGACCATAAAATTATTACCAAACGTATTGTTTTACAAACTGTGGCAAAAATTTATGATCCTATTGGACTCATTTCCCCTTTCGTGATAAGAATTAAATTTTTAATGCAAGAACTCTGGGAACATGGAATTGACTGGGATTCTACATTACCAGATTCTTTAAGTGGAAAATTCAGAAAATGGCATAATGAAATAAAAGACTTGGTAAATTTTGAAATTCTTAGAAAATATTTTGTAACTATCCCAAAATTAAATCCTGAAACCGCTCAACTTTTCATATTTTCTGATGCTAGTTTAAAGGGGTATGGGTCAGTGGCTTATTTACGTGATTCTTCTTCTTGTGAAACTTCATTTGTAATAGCAAAGTCGAGAGTAGCGCCTCTCAAGAAAATTACATTGCCGCGCATCGAACTTCTTGGAGCACTTACGGCTGCAAGATTAGCGAATTATTTAAAGGAAATATTTAAAATTGTGAATGAAAATATATTTTGTCTAAGTGACTCCCAAATTACCTTGCACTGGATTAAAGGAAGTGCTAACAACTGGAAGCCCTTTGTGGCAAACCGCGTACGCGAAATTCAGGAACTTGTTGCTCCTGTACAATGGAAATTTTGTAAAGGAAAGGAAAATCCTGCAGATGTTCTCTCTCGTGGTTGCTCTGCATCTGAATTGATTAATAACGAGGTATGGTTACATGGTCCTAGCTGGCTGAAGGAAGAATCGTTACCAGTATTTCCCCCTGAAACTCAACCTAATCTACCTGATGAAGAGGTCTTGCAAGAACAACGTAAAACGCTTGTTTGCTCCATATCCCAAAATATTCCAGAATTTGAGCTTTTATTTAAATTTTCATCCTGGTCTAAATTAAAACGAATTACGGCTTGGTGCCTCAGATTCATCAAAAATAGTACATGCCCATCTGAACGAGTCTATGGTTTTTTGACTGTTCCAGAACTTGAAAGGGCAACAAATGCTATTGTGAAATTAATTCAAAACCATGAATTCGGAGACGAACTGAAAATTCTAAAATCCAGAAAGATCCTAAATTCTAAAAGCAAACTCCTTCCTTTACATCCATTTCTTGACGAAAATGATATTCTTCGTGTTGGAGGTAGGCTAAAAAATGCAAACTTGTCTGAATATCAAAAACATCAAATCATTCTCCCTAAAAGGCATCATGTTACAGACTTGATAATAAAGTATTTTCATGAGAAACATCTTCATAGCGGGACTCAATTGACAATTTCAGCAATTCGACAAAAATTTTGGATAATTAATGCTAAAGAAGCTGTGAAAAGAGAAATAAGGAAATGTATGAAATGTTTCCGAAATTCATCACACCTTTCATCTCAGTTGATGGGAAATCTGCCATCAGCACGCGTGACACAAGCTCGAGTATTTTCAAGAGTAGGAGTCGACTTAGCCGGCCCCTTTTTGATCAAACCTCGTAAGGGACGTGGTGTGAAACCCTTTAAACATTATGTTTGTCTGTATGTTTGTTTCGTAACAAAAGCTATCCATCTTGAGTTAGTCACTGATCTTACAACTGAAACCTTTCTAGCCTCATTGAAAAGATTCGTGGCTCGACGTGGAAAACCTCTAGAAATATTTTCCGACAGAGGTACAAATTTTGTAGGGGCAGACCGCGAAATAAAGAGAATGATGTCTCTAATTGCTTCTGATGAAAAATTGCACAAGTATCTTACTGACGAAATGATAGTATGGAAATTCAACCCACCTTCCGCCCCTCACTTTGGAGGCCTTTGGGAAGCGGGAATAAAACAAATGAAAAATCATTTGAAGAGAACAATTGGTGATCAGATTTTAACGTATGAAGAATTTTTGACCTTAATTGCACAAATTGAGTCATGCTTAAATTCAAGACCGCTTGTCGCTGAGTCTTCTGATCCAAATGACTTTACGGCTCTGACGCCAGGACATTTTATTATAGGAGCACCCTTGACCTCCTTACCTGAGCCTGATATCTCCTCTACCTATGTAACTCCTTTGGAACGTTGGAAATTGCTACAAAAGATTTTCCAAAGTTTTTGGAAAGGGTGGTCGTCAGACTATCTCTCACAATTGCAGCAACGTACAAAGTGGTTTAGAAGCAACCCGAACTTAAAAATCAATGACTTGGTGTTGATAAAGGAAGAAAACCAGCCCCCATTAAGGTGGAAATTGGGCAGAATAATTGAACTATTTCCTGGGGATGATAATATTGTTCGTGTTGTCAAATTAAAGACTTCTACTGGTGAACTGAAACGCCCTATCACAAAATTGTCTCCTCTACCGATGGACATTTAATATAATAGAATTTTACTTTATTTTAACTAACTTTATTATTATTATTTTTTTCTATGTCTAATTTTTGTAACTTTCTGAACTATTTTGTATATTAATGTCTTTTTCTATTTTTAGTTGTTCCAGAAACTGTTTTTTATAGAAGTAGTAGGATTTAATTGCATTTCATTTTAGTTATACTTAACATTTAAGGTAATATTTTAAATTTGTATTTAATATTTGATTATTTAGTATGTGATAGTGGAAATTTGGTAAGTTATAATTGTTCGATGAACTCCGTTCATGGAGGCGGAGGATGTTACGGCGTAAATGCCCTCAAATTTATTTGTTTATAATTTAACTCTGTTTATCTTTCATATTGCGAAATATAATTATAAAACTGATTTCTTTTGACAGAAAAAATCTAATCTGTTTATCTAAATTGTTTATAACCCTGAATCAATATTTATGAGTAACATTATGATTTCAAGGTCATGTAATATAGATTTATTTACTTTATAATAATTTTGAATTGATGGTGATTTATTAGTTTTATAATTACTTGGATGTCATTTAAATGAATATTATAGCTATTTAGAAGATTTATAACTGCATATTGTAATTTTTATTTTGATGTTTATTTTATATAATATGTATCATTTTTAAAATGGTCAGTCTTGACTCTGTAACCAAGCAGAGAACATGTAGCATGTCCTGACTCTGTAATCAGAGATGCCAATTGTTAAATCATGGCTCTGTTTAATACAGAGTGTATAGTGGAAGTCCTGACTCTGCAACCAAGCAGAGAACACATTTTTTTTTTTTGTATTGGCTCTGTTAAATACGGAGAATTACTATTATGGAACAATTATTAACTTCTAATGATGAATAGAATTTACATACTATTTCAGTTTTATTTAATAAACTATTTAACCTAATTGCTCTCCCATCTCACTTGGATTTTGAAAATTTATTTGTCAGATGAATTTCGGCGCCAACAGACACAATACCTGAATTTGATTTTTTACAATTTAATCTTATAAACTTACATATTTGCATTCTTAACAGAATTTCTAGGTTTTTGTTTTATATTGTTACTCTACAAATTTAAATAAGTGCGAGTAGTCAGTCAAAATTACGTCCATTCCTAATCATATCATAATATTAAAATATTTATTTGCTTAAAAGACGTTATAAAAACGCATTAAAAGTAAATTAAAAACTCTTTATTTGCATGTTTCAACTCATTTTCTGAGTCGTCGTCAGAATGTATAATAGAAAATTACAAATGCATTATGGAAAATGGAAAAAATCATCGAAAATAAACAAGTAATCATGTAACGCGCCCTATATTTTTACGATTTCTCGTGTTCCCTCCAGGGATGTAGTGGAGGGTATACGGGGGTATACGGCGTATACCCTCTGGATTTTTTTAAGGAACAGCGTATACCCTTTGTTTCTCAAGAAAGCTATAGTAGATACACTCTAGGGTATACGCTCTGCCTTGAGCGTATACCCTCTGCTTAGAACGTATACCCTCTGTTTTTTTTACGACTACACCACTGGTTCCCTCTATGTCGCGATGCCGTAATTTATCCAACCATTCAACCCATGAATTCAGGATTCGAAAAGATAATGTATCGTTACAAACTCCTGAACCTCTTAAATAAATTTCAATGGACTCTCTTATGAATAATTGTAAATAAAAATTAGAACTGTAGATGATTTTACTCTCGTTAAAAAGTATGTTAATGTTCTCTATTTGATTTTGCCGGGATAAAGCAGTATTACCTCTATTGTATTTTATGTCCGCTATATGTTTTTTACATCTGATATTGAATTTTCGTTGGGTTATACCTATATAATGATTTTTGATTCCCCCCCCCCCCCGCACCTCTAATAAATGGAATCATATAAACTCCTGAGAGGTCATCTCTATTAATCGGCTCAATTTTAGTATTTAAAAGCATCTTTATTTTCGGAGGCGGCTTCGCGATCAAACATAAGCCAAAATTTCTTAAATGATTTTTTATATGTTTAAAGGGAAATAATTTGCTACAACCCTTTTCATAGTAACTTCATTAATAGTTTTATTTTTAGAAGTATCATAGGAGCTCTGAATCAATTTGTTAATTAATTTTACCTGATAATCATTATCCCCAGCAATACGTTTAATTTTCTCTAATTCATACCCCAGATTTATATCAGAAGAAATCTAGAAAGCACGATTGATTAGGAACCTGAAGATGGATAATTTGTAAAGCAATGGGGTGCATGCATCGGAAGGTATAATGTTTAAATCTGCGATAGGTTTTCGGTAAAATGAACGAATTAATTCATTCCCTTTTCTCTGTAACTCAACATCTAAAAAAGGTAATTTTCCCCCTGTTTCTAGTTCAAAAGTAAACTTCATATTATTGTCAAGTTCATTTAACTGTTGTATGAAACTCATTAACTCATATATATTACCTCGCCAAAGAATAAAAAGTATCGTCTACATAACGCAACCATACTAAAGGAACTACCTCAAAAGTGCTGAAAATTTTAGATTCGAGGGGGCGTAATTTAAATTCCGCCAGAAGGCCAGATATTGGGGGTCCCATCGGAGCACCACATGATTGTGCATAAATAACATTATCAAAAATAAAAAAATTACTTGAAATAATTAAGTTTAAACCACTCTTTAAAGTGTTCTTCATTGGCAGATCAAAGGTTTCTGCATTATCGATAAAATGTTCTAGGTTCTTGGTAACTTCTATTGTATCTATGGATGGATAAAGGGAAACAATGTCCAAACTTGCTAAAATACAGTCTTCAGAGATGTTGAATATCTTGATTTTCTCAATGAAATCTGTAGTAGAGTCCACTGTAAATATGGAAGGAGGCAACAATTTTTGTAGTAGGGGAACGTATGCTTTTTCTAAGAAGTAGGTAGAACTTTGGCATTTTGTCACAATCGGGCGAAGAGAACAATCTTGTTTATGATCTTTCATTTTACCCACTAATCTAGGTATGACAGCTAGTTTGTTTAATCCCAATTTAATTTTCATGAAATCCGGCCATTTTCCTTTTTCAATGATCTCTTTGGTTTTGTCACAAATTTTACGTTATGGGTTATGCTTGACGGTTTCACATTTCATTTTATCGATACAATCTTGCATTTTATTAATGTACTCTGTGCTATTAAGGATGGCCAAGCGATTAGATTTATGAGTCTCGATTATGGAAATATCTTTATATGATCTTATTCTCTTGATGGTTTTAATCTGTTTTCATTTTTTGATCTGTATGATATATTGTCAGGAGTATTAGAACGTTTATTAAATTTATTAGCTGCGCTAAAAAGTATATTCCTTACTTCTTCTCTTCAAGCGGCTCCTAGAGATCATAGAGAAGAAGTAAGGAATATACTTTTTAGCGCAGCTAATGAATTTGATAAAAGTTCTAATACTCCTGTCAATATATCATACAGATCAAAAAATGAAAAACAGATTAAAACCATCAAGAGAATAAGATCATACAAAGATATTTCCATAATCGAGACTGATAAATATAATCGCTTGGCTATCCTTAATAGGAAAGAGTACATTAATAAAATGCAAGATTGTATCGATAAAATGAAATGTAAAACCGTCAAGCATAGCCCATTACGTAAAATTTGTGACAAAACCAAAGAGATCATTGAAAAAGGAAAATGGCCGGATTTCATGAAAATTAAATTCAGATTAAACAAACTAGCTGTCATACCTAGATTAGTGGGTAAAATGAAAGATCATAAAAAAGATTGTCCTCTTCGCCCGATTGTGACAAAATGCCAAGGTCCTACCTACTTCTTAGAAAAAGCATACGTTCCCCTACTACAAAAATTGCTGCCTCCTTCCATATTTACAGTAGACTCTACTACAGATTTCATTGAGAAAATCAAGAAATTCAACATCTCTGAAGACTGTATTTTAGCAAGTTTGGACATTGTTTCCCTTTATTCATCCATAGATACAATAGAAGTTACCAAGAACCTAGAACATTTTATCGATAATGCAGAAACCTTTGATCTGCCCATGAAGAACACTTTAAAGAGTGGTTTAAACTTAATTATTTCAAGTAATTTTTTTTTTTTTTTTTGATAATGTTATTTATGAACAATCATGTGGTGTTCCGATGGGATCCCCAATATCTGGCCTTCTGGCGAAATTTAAAATACGCCACCTCGAATCTAAAATTTTCAGTACTTTTGAGGTAGTTCCTTTAGTATGGTTACGTTATGTAGACGATATTTTTATTGTTTGGCGAGGTAATATAGATGAGTTAATGAGTTTCATGCAACAGTTAAATGAACTTGACAATAATATTAAATTTACTTTTGAACTAGAAACAGGGGGGAAATTACCTTTTCTAGATGTTGAGTTACAGAGAAAAGGGAATGAATTAATTCGCTCAGTTTACCGAAAACCTATCGCAGATTTAAACGTTATACCTTCCGATGTATGAACCCCATTGCTTTACAAATTATCCACCTTCAGGTTCCTAATCAATCGTGCTTTCAAGATTTCTTCGGATATAAATCTGGGGGATGAATTAGAGAAAATTAAACGTATTGCTAGTGATAATGGATATCAGGTAAAATTAATTAACAAATTGATTCAGAGTACCTTTGATACTTCTAAAAATAAAACTATTACTGAAGTTAGGCAGCCTAAGAGAGACTGCTCAGGGCCGACTAGGCCTGCCCCTTAGAGCTTAACGTCTCTCCCGGTATGTTCCCCGACACGTTGGGGCTCGTTAGTGAGTCGAGCCCTGTCCGGCCGTATGCAGACGGACAAACATAAAAGGCTCAAGGGGCGACGCTCAACCGCCAAGGGCGTCTATGCACCACCGACCACAGAACCCAGAATTTATTTGAAAAAGAACAAAGTGGGTTTACAAAAATTAGGCAAATATGAAATGGGTTGTAGCAAATTATTTCCCGGGTTTCTTTGATGAATCATTTAAGAAATTTCGGCTTATGTTTGATCGCGAATCCGCCTCCGAAATTAAAGATGCTTTTAAATACTAAAATTGATCCGATTAATAGAGATAATTTCTCAGGAGTTTATATGATTCCATTTATTAGGGAGGGAGGAATCAAAAATCATTTTATAGGTATAGCCCAACGAAAATCCAATATCAGATGTAAAGAACATATAGCGGACATAAAATACAAAATGTGCATAAAATTTGCTCAGGGGGCCATATACATATTAAAACGAATCCAAACTTCGTTTTTTTCAATGGTAGCACACAAATTTAACGAGATATTTCAAATCTTCAGTTCAAAATATGCCTAGAAACCAAATTTCAAGTCATTCGAATGATAAGTTTTTGAATTATAGACATTCAAAATTGAGTACTTCTAATGTTAAATTACATTTTCATATTTTTATTTATTTCTCCTGAAATTATTCTCCTAATGAGCTAATTTTTTGTGTAGCAATAATACTAATATACCCAAACATAAATACGTTGAATTTGCAATTTTTATAATTTTATGATATGAATTATGAAATTAATATTCGAGAAAATTATGAATTGCAACATACAATTTTTTTGATGAATTTAGATTTATTAAATCCTGCTTTATGGAAATTCAAAATTTCACATTTTTCTTCCAAGTAGTTTTCAAATTATGCTTTAAAAACGGCAAAATGATGGTTTAAGGGGCCGTCTATGATAGAAGTGAGTAAATTTTTGAAATTTATTCTGCTATCCTGTAATCAAACAGGTTTCGTTGACGCTTAAACGTGCCTTGATCAAGAAGGCGGCTCTCTCGGTTAACAATCGAGTTAGGAACTTCAATTTGGATACAGCCCTTAAAATACGCTCGTTTTAAAATAATTAATTTCTCGGAAACTTATGGCACGAATTGCATAAAAATTTGTTTATAGGCTAATTGAAAGGTGTAGAATTCATTTATGTTGTCAGAAGTGTGTACTGCTATTGAAAAAAACAAAGTTATGGTTCGTTTTAATAAGTAGATGGCCCCTTAAACAAATTTTATATATATCATACAAGATAAAGTAAAAAAACTAAAACCCAACTACGACAAAAAACTACGCTGAAAAAGTATAAAAGTACCCCATGAATACAGGTAAAGTCACAAGCAAATGCTAGTAATATATAGATATATTCAAAATGTACAAGTAAAGCGCTTTTGAATGATACCAAACACGGCATATTTATCTTAACTTTATTTTTTGACGTATGACGCTTCCAGTATTTGGTAGTAGTGACGCACATATCCGTCGATGGCAGCAAATGGGTAATGGACCGATTAGTGGATGAGGTCGTTAGTGTAATGTGTAAATGTGTAATGTAGATTGAAGGTTTCATGTATTAAGATGACCTAGGAAGATTTCTTAATCTATCTAATTCTGCTAACGATTGACTGTCATGTGGATTTTTAAGCAACTTATTATGATCCAAGGCACTTATAAACAAACCCTCTATGGTTTTGAAGTGAAGCGCTTTAAAATGATACCAAACACGGCATATCTAGCTTAACTTTATTTTTTTACTCTGTATATTTTGTCCGCTAGAAGGCGCCACATTGAATTTGGTGAAAATCTATATAGCCTATAACCAGCGGACAATTAAGACGCTTCTAATGATATGTCATTTGTCGAATTCTGATTAGTGGTTTAGAAGTTACGAGGGAACAGATGAACATACATACATACATACATACATACATACATACATACATACATACATAGCCTGTCAAAATCATAACCCTCCTTTGGCTTTGCCGTAGTCGGGTAATAAAAGTAGAGTTTATTTCCAATCGTTCGGTACCAGTAACTTTCTTCTACGATAATTTGTTGAGAAGTTAGTAGGGGGTGTTTACTTTTTTTTTTCCACGACTGTACATAAAGAGTTTTTAATTTACTTTTAATGTGCTTTTATAACGTCTTTTAAGCAAATAAATATTTTAATATTATGATATGATTGTTACTCTAATTATCATTTTGTAAGTTAAAGGTGAATGATACAGGTACGATGACAAAAAAAGCAGCTAAATAAATAAAGCATAAATACATCGTCTGCCTCTCTCGCTGTCTCTGCTTCGTTTTAGGAAAGAATAGATGTTCAAAACATAGAGCGTAAACATATTTCTTCAACATAAGTAAATTTCGGAGGCTTGTTAATTCTTCCCTCTTGTCGGTAGTGACGCTAGTACTGTTGCCATTACAGATTTTGCCGTAAATGTCCCATCTTGGTCCCTAATCTATGGTTCTTATCAATACCGTGGATTCCAATAACACTTCTTGACACTTCCAAAGCTGCCAAACACTCATAAGCCTTATTAGACTCTATGAAAGCTGATATCGCAAAATCCACTTAAACTTAACACGTGGTTCAATGTCATAATAGAACTCAAGGACCTTTAAGGCAAGATGCATTCTAAATCCAAAACTCTAGTACCTGAAGGTAGCATGCGTTCCAAATCTATCGACTCCATCTCCTATCGCATTATACATAGCAACTGCGCAACCAGTTACAAACTTAACATATCATTGCAAAAACAACATGACAATCATATTCTTGGAGAATTTTAAAGAAATGACAGAACAGGTTTCATTCATACTCGAATACGGGACACCACGAATACACGCATGCATAATCTTAAAATTCTCTCGACGAATAATTTTAAAACTATTTTTCCATTCGAAGTAAGCAAATTTTCAAGCTCTTTTGAAAATTTGAAATGAGCTATGTCAGAGACTCTCCTCCACTACGCATTTGCCACACGACAAAAGAAAGACCACATCAAACAAGCTGCCTCGCACTCCATTACGTTAGGGTATTTCGAGCTTTAGATAGTCATTATTCAAGCAGCATAAAGAAGGACATTAAGAAATGTTTATCTTAACTCAAGAAGTACATTTTCCCTTTGAATTGCGACAACGTTTTTTTTTTTTTGTTTTTTTTTTCTTTGCTAAGTAATTTTAAAAATAGCAAATAAAGCCTTTGTGCAACAATTATATAAGCCAGGGTATATTAGCCAGCACGTCTATCTCTTTTTGCTCAGCCTTGCTTTTTCTAGAACGCTGTTCCTTTTCCCTATCTTGCACTGAAGAAGAATCTCGCTAGTAGATTCGAAACAGCTATTTGCTGTTTATCATGTATTATTTGTGCATTTTTAAACGTTGGTTTTCTGCTTTTTAAGCAATTTTAATTAAGCTTTCAAAGTAATTTCCTTAAAAAAAAATATTAGTTAAGAACATTCGCTTTTTTTATTATTATTATACTTCTCTGCACCCTCCAAGTTCGCTAACCTCCATTTACAATTTGCAGCCTCTAAAAACATGGTAATGTGCCCGTTTTAAAAATATTACCCTGTTACAGAAGACTGAAAGAAATTATCATGAACAGTTACGATCTTCTGTAATCAGGTTCTCATGCATTTCCGTTTGGTATGAGGCATTTTTCGATTACCATGGCCTTATCCACCACTGTCGCGACAATTGACGGCTGTTTTGGAGATTGATAAGAACAATTACAAATTTGAAAATCAGCTTGTATATGATTTGGTTAAAAATGTCGCTGCCTCTCGGACTACTTTTATAATGACGCTATGGACAATATTCTTTCTTTGTGTTCGAAGTTACAAAACTCCGTAATCTTGGGAATAATATTCAGAACTGCAGAATATTTTATGTTTCGATCGAGTCTTAGATATTTTCAGGAAAAAATATAGCTTATGCATAAATTCTTTTCTCTGTTTTAATGCACCATCATGGATATTTTCATGTTATTTTTAAAATGTAAATTGCTTATTTTAATCAGTAAAGATATACAAATTTTCTAGTATGTATCTATCGAATAGCAATTCGTACAAAATAAAACCAACGCATTTTATCCATTCATTACCTGTATTTCTGCTGCATCAAGTGATGAACTATATGAACAAATTTGCTAGCAGCATTACTTTTACGCCATGTAATTCCCACTGTGACGTCACATGAATATTGCGTATAAGAAAATTGTTTTAATATATGACGTAATTTTCATCATTATATGGATTTCGCATGTAATAATTTTATTATTCTAAGGTTTTCTTTTTAATATCCATGTGCAATCGTATTTTTTATGATGTATTTTTCCCCCACTTCCTGCTTTAACATGTCATAATTTATTTTAAAATTTTCTTTCTGTTTTTAATAGTTACGAGTAAATACATTTTTTTTAATTGAAATAAAGTATTATTCTTTGCCCTTTTTTCCACTTTAACAACAATTGACACAATTATTTTTTTCTAAATATGAAATAAATCTCCATTGAAATAATGAAAATTTGAATAACAAATTTTAAAAAAAATCTAAAAAATTACTAAAATTAAGAAAACAATTGCATACTGCAAAATTGTCAAGCACCTTACTGCAAAAGATGGTAAAACAGCTACAATTTATAGTTTTTGTTCCTATAAAACTTTTTTAACGGAATTATTTTGACCGACTTTAAAATGAAATAACTTTTCAAAAAATTCTTCGATTTAAAAACTGTCTGCTTCAGCATGTTTATCAATCATTTCTCTACAAAGTTACCAACTTTCACATTTTTATATGCAATATTTTTCTGAATATTAGCCTAGAAAGTCCCTGGTCACAAAAAATTAATTTTTTGCACGGCGGCGGTGACAGCGTTAGTTTTTTTTTTTTTTTTTTTTTTTTCAGAATAGGGAGTTGCATAATTATTGCATACTTTATTCATTCAAACATTATAATAGGTATTTCGTTTTTTTTTTAATTTACATAATTTTGATAAAATTTGTTTTTAAAAAAAAGCAATTTCTCTTTTAAAATTATTTTATTAGTTGAGTTAAAGAGTTAAGACAATTCAAGATGATGTATTATTACTATGCTTGAGATTATTCTTTCTGAATCAGTTCATAAAAAACTTCTGTACTTTCTGAAAATCCATAGTTCAATTACCTAGTGATCATGATTTTAAAATGCACTTTTAGTCGTTGTGGAGGACCGCGGAATGTCTGGAGATGCACAGGCACAATTCCCTTGAAGGAGGGGAGCTCGCCATTTAGCGATATTCATCATAGTTTTTAAATTAATATTTTGGATAATTGTCAATTAAAAATCTGAACCTCAGGTGCATTCGGGCCTGCTTTCATCTATTCTCATCCCATTTTTCAGACCTGCGTTGACAATTGTACAGTAGATTTTCTTAGCAATTGGCGACAGGCACATTCACAAACACAAACAAGCATCTTTCTTTTATTAACACTCGTAGATTCAACCCAGGCTTCCCGAGTTACAGAATATAAGTGAACCCCCCCCCCTTTTTTTTTTAATTAATAGTTTTTTTACATGCAATATATGAAACGCAGCAATTATGTATCGAAATACAGTCTTTAAATTTATTAAAAGCCATACTTTCGTATTAGCCTCATGCGAGGAGTTAAAACAGTCGAAAAAATCACGAAAGATCACTTTTACGCAGCCTTTTTAGCTCACAGGCTATCAAAGCCTGAGAGCTTATGTGCCCGCCGGTTCTGTATGTACGTACGTAACGCGATAACTCTTGATAGAAATATCCGATTTGCTTCAAATTTTTTTTCTAGGTTCATTCTGATAAGGCGCTTCCCTGATTAGTTTTTGGGGTTCATTGGTTAAGGATAAAGGGGGGGAAAGGGGGCTAGTCTCCACCCCCCCTTAATTTAGATAAATGGGTTTTTCATGCAGAATTATTCGATTTGCTCCGAATTTGGTATACCGGTTTATTATGTTAAGAAGCTTCCCTGATTAATTTTGGGGGCCATTGGTTAAGGGGAAAGGGAGGCTAGTCACCCCCCCCCCCCTTAATTCAGATAAACGGGTCTTTTATGCAGAATTATTCGATTTGCTCCGAATTTGGTATACCGGTTTATTATGTTAAGGAGCTTCCCTGATTTGTTTTGGGGATTCATTGGTTAAGGATAAAGGAGGGGAAAAGGGGGGCTAGTCCACCCCCCTTAATTTAGATAAATGGGTTTTTTTGCAGGATTATTCGATTTGCTCCAAATTTGGTATACCGGTTTGTTATGTTAAGGAGCTTCCCTGATTAGATTTGGAAGTTCATTGGTTAAGTATAAAGGGGGAAACGGAGGCTAATCCCCCATCACTTATTTTTTTGAGGGGAATTATTCTTTAAAATAAGAGTATAATATACAATTAGTGTAAATAGCCTGAGAGCTCAATTCCATCAGTTTAGCTGGGCACTTTTCTTTTTTATTTATTATGATAATTTCAGTGGTTTAAAGACGGACTTCAATTACAGGTTTTAAATTTGTGTTTTATTTACATTTTATTAATTTAATTATTGCTGAAGTTTTAATTTCATTATGGAATATAAAAGCTGAAAACAAATACTGAACTATTGATATTAATTTAAGTGCAAACAAATTTATCGTCTGCACGTGACAGAGATAGATTTAAAAAAATTCATGTTTAAAAATTATTTTAAAAACCTACAAAATTAGTAAATTGAGATAGTTTTCAAACAAATTGCATTTGAAATTAACGTTTGTTCCCCGTATTCAATGGTGTAAAAACTGAAAATGTGCGATATGTAGAAGTTTAAAAATTGGAGTGAAAGAAAAATTTAATCATCTGGTGTTGCCAACATCAAAATGACATCAGCATTTTATGCACGGACATTAGGGTGTCCTAAAATTCACTGTAAAAAAAATGTTTTTCAAAAAATTTGGGTTTCACCGTCTAAAAAGTTTCTTCTACTCCTATTATTAAAATATGTGAAGTTTTCATTTGAAAAAGATTAAGAGGTCCCTCAAGGTCACACAAGTTCACAGATTTCTGTAAAAATATGGAATTTCAATCAAAAGCATAAGTGACGATCAATTATATAATTTGTTTCCATTATTTAAAAAAAATTAGTATCTATTATAACAAAAAATATAATAAAAAGCATAATTAAATATAAAAATATATTTAATAGCTGCACCTGCTAATTTTATATAATTTTACCGTACCTACTGTAAAGCTTTCGATCAGTTATAGTGCTGTTCTTGTATACAATAACATTGTACCATTTTGGGAAAAATAAAGTTTGCCAATAAGACATAAACAGCATATCTTAGAAAATATTAAAGATTTATATGGCAAACAAGTACGCTTAATGAGACATTGAAGAACGAATAATACAAAAGATCAAGAGAATCAAAGAGCGAAAATCTAGATATGTTATTTGATATAAGTACGCTAATTCAGAACAACTTATTAAAAATGAAGAGGATCGCCATTTTCTCAGATTACAAAGAGAAACTAGAAAAGGTTGTACACTTGTATTGGATCTCCAGACAGAAAGTTTTCTACATGTGAGAAAAGATCAGGTGGACAACAGAAAAAATTTGCAAAGTGACTGAAAGAAGCTGATTCATCTCAAAATTCCTTTGCTTTATCAACCTGCATCTTTTATGTCAACAATGGATGAGACTGAGACTGAAAGTTTAACTCGGAAGACGACTTTAATGATGAATATGCTGCAGAAATTACATCAGAAAAAAAATATTACATTAGAAGCATATATGTAAAGATGAATATAGACTAAGGTCTGTCATAACACCGAAAGTTGCTGCTCCTTTTGACAGGAATAATTTAAGCACAAGAAAGTCAACAATGTTACTTGCATCTGTCTTGAGCATGGCTGGTGGTGGTGATAATGAAGCAGACTGTTCCAAAAGTACTGTTCATCATGAACATCAACACTTATGTAATAAAATTGCACAAGGGATAAAAATGGAGTTTAATGTTTCAAAATGAGTGGTTCATTGGGGTGGAAAGTTATTGCCTGATTTATCAAGTGAAACAAGAAAGGTATACCATTTACAGATGTTAGTTTCCTCGCTAAAAGATAGTAATGCAAAACTTCTTGAATTCCTGAGCAGTTATCTGTACAGCGGAAGCAGCAACTAATGTGTTTTTCGAACTTTTACAGTCATGCAAATGTGATTCTCAGGTTATTGGTATATGCTCCAACACAACTTCCTCCAATGCAGATCAGTTCAAAGGAACATGTGTTCTTCTTGAATAGGTATAAAACTGGAAGAAACCTTCTGAGGTTAGCCTGTTGACACCATGTTTAAAGTGTTACTTTTAGATATATTTAATATATGTCTTGGACCATCGAGTGGAGCTGAAATTATTATATTTAAAAGAATTCGAGAAAAATGGATTGAACTTAACCCCCACAATTCAAAATATCAAAAAACGCAATTGATAGCAGCATCCTACCTTTTGAAAACTTATTATGAATAAACTTTAGACAGTTGCTAAACTTTCTTCTAGAGATAATTACAGAGAACTGTTAAATCTTACCCCTCTTATGATTGGAATAGATGTGAAGAATATTATTTGAAACCAGGTGCTCTCCACAGAGCTCGATGAATGACTATTACTGTTTGATGGAAATGAATCTATAATGCAATCGACATCTCAACAATTTCAAGGCCTTCAGAGGTTCAATCAGTTTGTTCTATGCGTATACATTCAATTACGGTACACATGTCAGTCCATTGTAGATGTACCAGTGTACGACATTTTACTGATACGAAAATTGCACGAATATGATGATATACAACTACACAAAAGAGGATTGAAGGTGATTCTATGTCACTGCTAGTATTTAAGTGAAGAAATTACCACTCTGTTTTCAAAACTTCTTGGTGCCAAGGTTAGTAAAATCAAGGCAAGTACACATGTTAGTAAAATCGGTGAAAAAAAGAATTTGCACTTGTTAAAGAAACTTCCTTTAAAATTTGATGACTTAGATATCTTTTACAGATTCTTTCATACCACACAAACAGATGACAGCTTCCTAAGCATGCCTTTTAAGAAATGGCCAGAAACACAATCTTTTAAAGAAGCTGAAGAAATTGTTAAACATCTGACGTGTGTTAATGACTGTGCTGAGCGAGGCAAAGTATTAATCTAAAGTTTTAATGATGCAACAAAAGATGAACAAAAACAGCGTTTATTGCAGGTAGTTGAAATTCATAGAAAAAACTTCAGTAAGTGCAACCGTAAAGATCTTCAAGATATGTAAAAATTATTAATTATGTTATTTATATAATGGTATGCTATACTTTCCTCTTTATTATCTTCAGCACAGATTAACAGGTGAATTTTGCTGTAAAACACTTTTACATTCCATTTTGAATAAAGTTCGTTTCTTGTCATTTTCTTATATTTTCTACACTAAAGATTACTGATAAGGTATATTTTTTTTTTCAGAAAAGACATATTAAATGCATGTAACATTAAAAATATACATATATTTAAAAAGTAATCGTTGTGTAAGAAACTGTAAAATATTATGGAATTAAAACTATTTTTTTAACTTTTTGGTGATCTTGAGGGACCTTTAAATATTTTTCTTTTGAGCAGAAATTTTAGAGGAGATCTTAAGTACCCCAAAAGAAACTTTTTAGGGGGTGAGAGTTCAAATTTTTTTTTTTTTTTTTTTGGGAGACCCTAACGGACATGTTTGTCCATTTACAATATAGATTGATTGATTAATTATTTAATAAAACATTACATAATTATATATTTTTAAGATATGCATTCTTTTTCTTAATCTTATTCCAGAATTAATATGAATGAATACTTAAACTAGTTGGATGCGACAATCCCAAAACTTTCTTCTATCTTATACATCGTAATACTTCAAAAAGTAGTTACAAATGTTAATACTTCAATATTATTAGTTCAATATTATACCATCTTTGATTTTCATCTTAAATTTCTGCTTCATTCAATTAATCAGACTAAAAACGAGTTAATCTCGATCATGACATTTATTAAAATCAATAGTTTTCCGATATTCTGTTGGACATAAGCTGTTTGCAAATAGACAGCTTAGCAGGATGCAAAGTTTCTGTTGCTGCACGAGCCAGTAATGTACATTTGAACTGTGAAAATTCGAGAAAACACCCCAAAAATCACTATTACAGCAAACCCTTCCAGAGGAATATTTCAAAACTCAAGGAATGAACGTCACGCCTAGAGTATATGCTATAGTTTTATTTGAGAAACAGTGGATATACGGAGCTTCTTTAAAAAAAAAATCCAGAAGGTATACGGCCTATACCCTACACCACACCCCTGCTTTTCAATGGTACAATTATGAAAATGGCACAAAAATCGCTATTGCAGCCCCACCTTCTAGAAGAATATTTCCAAATTGAAGGAGGACTTGCTGGCCATAGTCAACAGCATACACAAAAAATTTTGTTTAATTCTATGCATAACTTCATACACTTTTCGATGGTACAATGGCAACACATGGACAGGCAGACATTTTGTATAAATATGTTTTTTGGGATCTCTGACCCCTACAACTGTAAATCCGTCGAAAACCGGAAGTCGAAAAGAATTTCGATTACAATACTTTCTTCTACTGAAGATAGAAGAAAGTAAAAACATTGCATATTTTTAAGATAAAAAAAACAGCAATAAAGAATTAAGAATGTGCAAATAAAATGGGTATTTCTCTGTTTAATACTTTTCTCTTTGAAAATTTTGTCATTTTAAATTTACTATTTTTTAACACTTACTGATTCATTTATCTTTCAAGAGGTGGGATACGTCATGTGACATCAATGATTTGAAAGCAATATTCCATTTAACTTGTGAAAACTATCATAATTCATCACCAAACTTTAAATTTGCCAAACACATGCAGAAAATGTACAAATACAGTCAACTCTGTGAAAAAAACATAGTTTGGCACAGAAGTTTTTGTGGATTATAGATCACTGTTTTATTTACATATAATTACTTTTAGTCTTGACTACAATATGGTAATATTTATATGAAAACTAAAATGGAAAAAGTACTTTTTTTTTAAATACTGACTCAACGGTAAAATTTAATTTTCAGTTTAAATTGAAGTTTTGGTTTATACACACACACACACACACACACATATATATATATATATATATATATACCGGGTGTCCCAAAAAGGACTGACTGATTTTAAAATTCAATAACTTCCAAACGGTGACAGATATTTAAAAAATTCTTACAGGAGGGTTATGCATAAAGTCAAAAGTTTTATTACAGTGATTTTTGATTTTAGTTCGAATTACAAATAACAGATGGCGCTGTAAGCAATAGTCGCTAAATACAGGTTCGATTTTTGGTCCTTTCTGTTTTTCCATGCAGAAAAAAAAGATGGAAATGTATTATCCGGGCCACGAAGTACCAAAAATCGAGCCTGAATTTAGCCTCTAATGATCACAGCGCCATCTATTGTTTGTAATTCGAACTAAAATTGAAAATCACTGTAAAAAAACTTTTGACTTTATGCATAACCCTCCTGCAAGAATTTTTTTAATATCTGTCACCGTTTGGAAGTTATTGAATTTTAAAATCAGTCAGTCCTTTTTGGGACACCAGGTATATATATATATCCTTCTATATATAAAAAAAAGTTTTGATTTGGAAATGGACCAATGAAAATCTGCGTAGATATTCCGGGTAGATCCACATCCAATTTGAATGCTTAAGCATGGACTATCATCGTTAATATTAAAAAAACTGTTGCATACAAAAATATGAAAATCGGTGGTATTATAGAGAAATGTTTGATAAACATGCTGATGCAGTTTTCAAATCGAAGAATTATTTTAAGAGATATTTAATGCTAAAGTTGGACAAAATCATTCCATTAAAAAAGTTTTATTGAAGCAAAAACTATACATGAGAATTTAATCATTTTTAGATCATTTTATACGTTATAAGTTCCCGGTGTGCAGATTGTATTTATTTTTCTTATTTGACTCATTTTTTGAGGTTTTATTTCAATTTTAAATTCAAATTTCAGCATTTCGAGAGATATTTTTTACAAATTTTAGAAAATGTTATTAATTTAAACCGTTGCCAGTTGTATAAACAGCGCAAACAATATAATGTTTACTTCAAATTAAAAATTTATTTTACACGTGACTATTATAAAGAGAAAATATAAAAAGTAGGAACTCATTGAAAATTAAGACATAAAAATTATAATTACACATGAATTTTAAAAGACAGAATATTGTAAAATAATAAATTCATAAACATGCGTTAGAAGTCTTAAATAGGAGAATTTACATCACATTACACTTATTATATAAAATGAATAAAAAATAATATTGCAAAACAGTTTAAATTTAAAAATTGCTCAAGACATTTATTTGATATTTTAAGATGATCATAATATCATTTCTAACAAAAGTATTTTTACATGAATATTAAAAAGAAAAAAAAAAGTTTGATGAAAATTACGTCAGATTATAATTCTCAGATTCAAATTATAATTCAATCTTCCGAAATCTTTTTAAAGCTGATTAAATTATCGTGCTGTTAGAGTCTGCGGTGTCTGAACGGGGGTTGATGAGCGTAACTCGTAGGGGGCAGAGCCCCCTAGTGTATATATATATATATATATATATATATATATATATATATATATATATATATATATATATTGTATTTTATGAATAGAAGTCTAGTTTTGAAACAAAATGCAACTATAGATAGATGTATTCAGTAAATGACCTTTTTAAACAAAGATTTTGTTGAGACTAATTCAATTATTGTAACAACATATTTCTCCAGCAGCTGTTTTCATCAATGCTTAACTTAAAACAACAATTGTTTATTAAATAGCTTCATTTGGAATGTTTTTAAGCTAAAACAAGGTGGAACTCATCAAAGTTTAACAAAAGAAAACGTTTAAAAAAAAGAGCTGTTACATTGATTTTTAATAAACCTACAAAATTAATTGCAATAAAAAATTCATCAAACACTGGTTAGTTCGACTCTTAAAACAAATATTACTTTAAATTAAAGTTACCAAAATGCCATTGCCTTAACCCCTGCGGGACGAGCGCCTTTTACAGAATTTTTAATCTTTTATCACCAGTTTTTCAAAATGAAATTTTTGCCCAATTGAATCGAGAAAATGCTCAGATTAAATAAGGCAGAATTTTCAATAAAAATTTACTGGTGAGAATAATCACGGATTCTGAGCACCTTATGCAGCACGCATACCGGTTACTCAACCCCAAGGGGTTAAAACTTCAAGTGTTCCAAATTATCAATGGGATCCCCCAAATCAACAAGAATGATTTCACTCTGACACAATCGTAGAATTTTTTCCCGCAAGAAATTTAAACCTTGCATCATTTTCACCATCTCAAAATTTACATATGCACCTCTCACATCGGTATTCACTATTGTAAAAATATTTTTACGGCTACAACTTTGCATATGAGCATTCACACTCTTGACTTGAGGTTCTAATCTCATACTAGCATGTAAAAATTCCAGAAATTTATGCTTTTTTAGATGCATTTTTGGTAAAATATTTAGTTTTATCAAATAAAATGTCAGTTTTTTTAAAAATATGACATCATTTTCTCTCATTTCAATGAAGTATTTTGCATAGCTTCTCATTAGTATTAATGGAAGGAAAAAATATTTAAAAGTAACAGTTTTAAGATGTAAATGCATGTTTTTAAAAGAGTGTCATCATTTTCTGTTCAAATTTTTTAAAGTTATCTTTAACTGTAAAGAGAAAATGGCATCAATAAGGGTATAATCAATAAAAATAAACACTCTTTTCATTGCAACAATGGAAGTTATTCAATTGCTATAATTTTAAATAAATCTCACAAAAAATTAAAAAATGGAAATAAGTTTTAAAAAAATAGCTAGCACGGATACATCTACAAATGAACAGCTTTCATTAAAAAAAATAATTATCAAAATTGGTGCAGTAGAAAGCTCAAGGCCGATGACTTAAAAAACAGCCTTGTTTTTTATAGTTTATTATTTTAGTGTACAGTATCCATCAACTTCTAAAACACATTTTTTTTTTTTTAATTTTTCATGAAATCTCAACCATATTAAATTTGTTCTATGAGTTTGAATGTTAATTGTTATTTACACTGTTTTTATTCCCCCAACCTCACTCCCAAACAGAGAGAGAAAAAAAAAAAGAATGGTACATTTTAGAAAACTGTACATAATTGCAGATTTTAGAAAATGAACTGTACTCCAATATAGTAAAACATATATTAGGACAAGTAGTATGACAAACAATGTTGGAAAAATTAAACTAAATTTGTATAATTAAAAAGAAAATTTATTTTTGATTTACATGCTAGGAACGTATATAAATCACTATATACAATTACAAACTAAAAAAGAAATATTTATATCATTTTTTTAGCAGCAGCTATAGCATTTTCATTAGCAAGTAACTGGAATTCTTGAAATCTTTGTGATAATCTCTGATTCATTTTAAGAAACTTTTGAAGGCAATTTGAAGCACATCTATCCTGCAAAGATGAAAAAAGCATATTTAAATGAAAATTAAGAATACGTAAATGCCAATAGCTTTTGTTTCAGGCATTTTTACAAAAGAAAAAAAAAATTAAATAAAGATAGCTTCATTTTAAATATTAATCATATTTTTACAAAATAATTAAAATCTTTCTAGTTATATTAAAAAATCGTCAAATGAAAATATTTCCCAAGTACTTATTTATACCTTGACTTCTAACCAAAAAATAAAAGTTTTTCAACTGTTTTAGATTAATAAAATGTTTCAACTGGACCCCTTTCACAATGCGTCTTTACAGAATTTTTAGTTTTTTTCCACCAATAATTCTGAATAGGAAATTTTGCCTAATTTAATTGCAGAAATTCTATGATTGAATAAGGCACAATTTTCTATTAAAAATTACTGGTAGGAATAATCAAGGATTCTGAGCACTCTATGTGTCCCATATTTAGGACACTTGTCGCAAAGAAGCTTTATTTATTTATTTTTTTTTTTTGCTTGCAAGAATCCTGAAAAGGAAGATGGAAATAAAAAAATAATAATGCATGTACACAAACGTATTTCTTTATTTTACATTTAATGTAAGCTTTTTCTGTATTATTATTATTTTTTTAATATGATGGGTGCACTTGTTTATCCTTGTTATTTCTTGAATGTTTTTCATTAATTTGCTAAGGTTGAGCTGAATATCCATCTAGCATATTTTTAAAATTTTGTTTTAAAACAATCAATGAAATGACTCATAGACTCATTAAGCAACACTGAACCCAGGGTCCTACTGGCCCACCGGGCAATGAAGTAACTGCCCGGTGCGCCCATTGTCACTTTTTTTTTTTTTTTTTTAAGCACACTTAAAGTTCTGTATTCTGAAAGGCATAAAATTTTCAAAGATTTTCATTTGGAAAATTAAAAAGTAATGCTTTTTATTTTTTAAAGTATAGCATAAGCAAACTATGTGTGATCAAAGACAATTAGATAACCCAATTTCGAGATAACATAAGTTATCGACAATCAGATATGCCATTCTTAAACATTGTGTCCTGACCAGACCTTGTTTCAAAGCCTGTACTAATGATAAATTCTAAGAAAAATAATATTAAGTATTCACTTATTTAGATATACACCTAAATAAGTTCTGCTCAAAGAATGCTTCTAATAAGTGTCTAATAAGTTTGCATATTTTCTTTTCTGCGTCTAAGTATTTAGCGCCCCTGGTGTTGCCAGGTATTTTTGTATTTGGCACAAGTATAAACGACGAAACACTGTATAAGAAACAGATTCTCATTTTAAATGGATTCATTGACAGAAACTTCGATAGTCATGGCGCCCAGGTTCAGATTTTATTCAGTACTCCGAAGAATAGTAACTTCCACATAAATTAATATTAGAATTAATGGCGTATTTAGCATATTTTCTGTCAAATGTTTGGCGCACTGGGTGGCTGCCCGGTAGTTTGATATTTCTGCTTTTATTGCGAAAGTACAAAAGACAAAAGATAGAAAAAAAAAAGGAATTCCGATTTAAGACAGGAGATTTTCATTTTAATTTCATTTGGTCCCATTGTCAGAGCGATGGCTTTGGTAATCATGGCGCCCTTGGTCAGATTTTTTTAAGCGTTTGTGTAAAAATAACTTTCAAAAAATTAATATCGTGTTTTTGTAAGCATGGCGCCCTTGGTCAGATTATTTCAGTGTCTCTGTAAAAATAACTTTCAAAAACTATTATTGTTTTTTTGTAATCATGGAGCTCTTGGTCAGATTTTTTTCAGCGCCTCTGTAAAAATAATTTTCAAAAAATTAATATCGTTTTTTTTAATCACGGTGCCCTTAGTCAGATTTTTTTTTCAGCGCCTCTGTAAAAATGTCTTTCAAAAAACTATTTCTCTAATCATGGCGCCCTTGGATAGATTTTTTTTAGTGCCTCTCTAAAAAAAAAATTTAAAAAACTAATATCGCGTTTTTGTAATCATGGCACCCTTAGTCAGATTTTTTTAGCACCTCTGTAAAAATAACTTTTAAAAAACTAATATTGTGTCTTTGTAATCATGGCGCCCTTGATAATTTTTTTTCAGCGCCTCTGTAAAAATGCCTTTCAAAAAACTATTATCGTGTTTTTCTAATAATGGCGCCCTTGTACAGAATTTTTTCAGCGCCTCTGTAAAAATAAATTTCAAAAAACCATATTGTGTTTTTGTAACAATAGTGCCCTTGGTCAGATTTTTTCAGCGCCTGTGTAAAAATAAATTTTCAAAAACTAATATCGTGTTTTTCTAATCATGGCGCCCTTGGACAGATTTTTTTCAGCACCTGTGTAAAAATAAATTTTCAAAAACTAATATCGTATTTTTCTAATCATGGCGCCCTTGGACAGATTTTTTTCAGCGCCTCTGTAAAAATGTCTTTCAAAAAGTTATTATCATGTTTTTCTAATCATGGCACCCTTGGTCAGACTTTTTTCAGCGCCTGTGTAAAAATAAATTTTCAAAAACTAATATCGTGTTTTTGTAATCATGGCGCCCTTGGACAGATTTTTTTCAGCGCCTCTGTAAAAATAAATTTCAAAAAACTATATTGTGTTTTTGTAATCATGGCGCCCTTGGTCATATTTTTCAGCGCCTCTGTAAAAATAAAATTCAGAAAACTAATTTCGTGTTTTTTAATCATGGCGCCCTTAATCAGATATTTTCAGCGCCTCTGTAAGATAATAACTTTCAAAAAACTAACATGTGTACTTGTAATCATGGTGCCCTTGGTCACATTTTTCTTTTAGCGCCTCTGTAAAAATGCTTTTCAAAAAACTATTATCGTGTTTTTCTAATAATGGTGCCCTTGTACAGATTTTTTTTCAGCGGCTCCGTAAAAAAATTTTTCAAAAAACCATATTGTGTTTTTGTAACCATGGTGCCCTTGGTCAGATTTTTTTCAGCGCCTCTGTAAACATAAGTTTCAAAAAACTAATATCGTGTTTTTGTAATCATGGCGCCCTTGGTCAGATATTTTTCAGCGCCTGTGTAAAAATAAATTTTCGAAAACTAATATCCTGTTTTTCTAATCATGGCGTCCTTGGACAGATTTTTTTCAGCGCCTCTGTAAAACTGTCTTTCAAAAAGTTATTATCGTGTTTTTCTAATCATGGCGCCCTTGGTCATATTTTTTTCAGCGCCTCTGTAAAAATAAATTTCAAAAAACTATACTGTGTTTTTGTAATCATGGCACGCTTGGTCAGATTTTTTCAGCACCTCTGTAAAAATAAGTTTCAAAAAACTGATATTGTGTTTTTGTAATCATGGCACCCTTGGTCAGAGATTTTTCATCGCCTCTGTAAAAATGTCTTTCAAAATGCTATTATCGTGTTTTTGAAATCATGGCGCCCTTGGACAGATTTTTTTCAACGCCTCTATAAAAATGCCTTTAAAAAAAAGTAATATCGTGTTTTTATAATCATGCACACTTGGTCAGATTTTTTTCAGCGCCTCTGTAAAAATAAATTTCAAAAAACTATATCATGTTTTTGTAATCATGGCGCCCTTCATCAAATATTTTTCAGCGCCTCTGTAAAAATAAGTTTAAAAAAATTAATATCGTATTTTTGTAATCATGGCGCCCTTTGTTCATTTTTTCAGCACCTCTGTAAAAATAACTTTCAAAAAACTAATATCGTGTTTTCGTAATCATGGCGCCCTTGGTGAGATTTTTTCAGCGCCCCTGTAAAATTAATTTCCAAAAAACTAATATCATGCTTTTGTAATCATGGCGCCCTTGGTAAGGTTTTTTTTTCAGCGCCTTTGTAAAAATAACTTTGAAAAAACTAATATTGTGTTTTTGTAATCATGGCGCCCTTGGTCACTTCGTCAGATTTTTTTCAGCGCCTCTGCAAAAATAACTTTCAAAAAACTGCTATCGTGATTTTGTAATTGCAATACTCCCCCCCACACACATGGGTTCTACTAAACTGGAGCATTCCATAATTTTTTAATGATAATATAAGTTAGACTGCCAAGACTAATTCTTCACAAGATTTCGCAATGGAAACTTATGTAAATTTTGTTTTTGAAAGAAGAAAATGTTAAATTTTCATATCTATTTAGAAATTCGATTACATTTTTAGCATCCGAAAATGCCAATATCTAAAAACTTTTTTTTTTTTTGTTTGTTTAAAAACCGGATCTGCTTAACCGCTTTAAAGTTCAAACACCATCCCGATTTATAAATTGAAAAATACACATGTAATTAAAATAAATAGATAAACCACTAAAATTGTAACAGTCATTTTACAAAAGAATGGATGAATATAAGTAAGGAGAAGTGCAAATGTGTTTGTGTTCAGTTTTCAATGCTGTTAGTCAATAACGTGGTAGTTCCTAAGAAGACAAATTACCATTTCGGCAGAGTTTCAACTAGATATGGGTTCTATAGAAACCCAATGGTTTCTGTAGTGATACCAGATGTGACACTTTTATTAATTATACCGTATTCCGAGATTTCTGGAGAAAATAGAAATCGGGTGTGGAGGTATTTTCCCATGAAATACTAATTAACACACGACACATGCTTGGCGTACAGGCATCTGCGGAGAATGAATCGTTAAAAATGAAAAATAAAATATTGAATTAAGCAACTGTTATAGCAGTTTTAGAATGTTTTGTGCAATAAAACAAGTGGTGTATTACACAAAATTCCTCTTCAGTCGAGGATTCTTAATTGTTTTACATCTTTTTAGCTGCCCAAAACTTTTGACGACATTATTAAATAATTTTCATTGATACATACATCAAATTTTTAAAAATTCCCATTAAGGTGAAAACGAAAAATAACTTTTCCAGTTAAACCTTATCATTTTTTCAGATACATTTCTTCTTTTCAAGATATCGAGTAAAAAATAACTGCAAAATAATGAACACATATAAGCTTAATTGTGGTAGGAAAAAAATGTGTTATTCTTCTTCTTTTCAATTTTTTCCCACAAAAAATATTTCTAAAGTATAGACTTAATATTATATGAAGCAGGGTTCGCAAACACCCGGGTTTTTTTGAAAAAACCCAACCCACATGGGTTTTTTCAAAAGTACAATATATGCGTTATTACATTATTGTATTACTATATTATTTATGTATTATATATACTATACATAAAAAAATGCATTGTTCCCTTATATACAATATAATTGTAATGCTATTTTACAAGTTATAAATTATATGAATTTAAATCAATTAAATGTCAGTGTTTCTCACAAATTAGTTTTAAATATAATAGAAGATATAAAATTGTTAATTTGCTTTAAAATCAAATAATGAACATAATATTAATATTTAAAATACATAAGTAGGAAGAAAAAAAGGAATAAACTAGTTGGATGTGCCAATCCCAAAACTTTCCTCTATTTCATACATGTTAATAATTCAAAATTCGCTATCACAGTACCACATCAATGCCCATCACGAGGATTGTAAAATATAGGTTTGTTGAATTGGATGCATTTAACAAGGCGATGTAAGTATCACATTGTTTCAAATAAATCATTGAATTTTGGACACCCCCACCCCCCTCTTAGATGTCCACAACCGAAATTTTCAATCCAAATAGTATAAAATCAACACCTGTTGTTCAGTTTACATCCAAGTCTAATAAGGATCTATTTACATGAAAATGAAACAGAATATTAAGTTTGATTAAATCATATGCATTAGTTTTTGAGATATAGATTTTGCAAAAATCAACAAAAATTCAGAATACCAACACTACCTGTTGTGCAATTAACCTAATCAAGAACAGCTTACGTCAACGTTTAACTGAATCTGAAGTTTGATGAAAATCCATGCATTAATTCTTGAGATATTTTAGAAATCATACAAAATGCAGCACAACAGAGCCACTGTTGGGTGATATTCGCCAAACACTAATCAGCACTAGTTTATATCAAGGTCTAAATGAATCTAAATTTTTATTCAATTCCGTACATTAGTCTTGAGATAAGAGTTATTGCTGAAATCATGAAAAAAATGCAGCATAATAGCACTACCTGTTGGGATACACCAGAACTTGATAAGCAACAACTTAACATGTAACTGAATCTGAAGTTTGATGAAAATCTGTGCATTAGTTCATGAGATAAAGTTATTGCAAAAATTGAGATAAATGCAGCATAGCAGCAGCACCTTTTGGGCAATATACATCAAAAACTAATCAGCATCAGTTTACATCAAGGTCTAACTGAATCTAAAGTTTTATGAAATTTTGTGCATTAGTTCTTGAGATAGAGCACCTACAAAATTTTTGTCACATACAGATGTTTTCTAAAAATCATCAAATCGTCTTCAGGACCTTTTTAAAACATATAAATCCGTCGTAAACTGGAAGTCAAATTTTTCACAAATTAAACACTTTCTTCTTGTAAAGATAGAAGAAAGTAAAAATACATATCTTTTATTTTCATGAATATAATTCATTTGAATTTTTTATACATAGAAATTGTTATGATATACCTTTATCTATAATTATGTACTATGTATGTTGCCTACTATGTTCTATGTTAGTAAAGTATTTCAGTGTGCTAAAATACACTTTATTTTACCTCGGGTGTTTATGTAATGGCTTTTATATATATATATTTTTTTTTTTTTTTTTTGAAAATTAACTGAAACGACTTACATTCATTAAATGTATATGTTGTTTAAAATTTTAAATATTTCTGAAAATTGAAAAAACCCACATTATGGGTTTTTCAGTGGGCTTTTTCAAGTGGGCCCATTCTGAAAAAACCCAACGGGTTTTTTCGAACTGGGCCCAGCTTTGCGAACCCTGATATGAAGTGTTAAAATCTTACGAGTGTGTGAAGTCTTAAAATCTTGAGTACACAGAAAAAAGATGTTAAAAATGCGAATTTCCCGAGAAGATATTTTAAATATATGAATGCATCAAAAGTCCATAGACTTAACATTACGGAGAAGAATTTTGAAGCTGAGTGACCAGCCCTCTTAAGTATTTCTATTTTCTTTGACTTTGCTTTTTATTTTTAATACAATGCTTAAATATAATTTTGATACATATTACTTTTAAAAAATGCAAATATATTTGAAGCTATTGCCGTTCTTCTGGTGCGTTTTGTGTGTGTGTGTGTGTTTTTTTTTTTTTAAAAACACACACAAAGTTTTTTTTAAGTTTAAATTTGGCTTATCTGAAATTAAAACAAACAGTAATTTTTAATTAAGTATGACTTATTTTAGTGACTAGACGAGACAAAGTGTGGAAATATTCAACTTTTATCGTAGAAAAATACTGATTTTTGATGATAAAAAAAAAAAATCCTTAATGCACTGCATAATTATATAAGAAAAAAAGCTGACAAAATTAAAAGTGAAACAATTCAGTTATTTTAAAGTAATTGTGTTGTGGTCGTCTTTTTAAAAATGCAATCGTCTATTCCAAATTTTGGCCACATAAAGAAGTCTTAATTCCGTTGATAAAGCTGCTAAAATAAAAACTCGATTTTCCGAAATTTATAAGTTATGTTCTCAAAAAAGTATTTTTTAACGTTCAATAATGCAAAAATTTCTGCTTATTTGCAAACATAAAAATAGTGTTCGACAGAAACCGAATTTCGGTACCTTCCTAGTTTCGAGCGAAAACGAAAGCGAAACTGTTTTAAAAATAATTTCAAAGTAATTAACATAAACATACATATATGCATGTTATCTGAATAATGTTTTGCATAGAAACGGCAGTAAATAATTATTAATTAAAAAATAATTTGATTGAAATAAAAATTAATTAAATATCAGGGGCTATAAACATAAAAATTATTAAAAAACAATTTAATTTAAAAATAACGAATTTAATCAATATTAGCAATATCTTCTAGATTTATCACCTTGTATGTGAATACATAGTATGTGCGGCTCTTTGGATGGGGGTGCCGTTTGGTAGAGGGCTAGGGAGGGGCAGTTATAGTAATACCGAATATTTGGCAGTACTTTCGCCGAAACTAAGATTTTGGGCTGAAAACGAAAATGAAACTGAATATTTGGCCAAACTCTATATAAAAGAATGAGACTTTCAGGCTTGGTTATTGGAGTAATTTGTAATACAATCGATTCTTTTCTTTAAATTAATTACATCTTGAGTTAATATTGATTTTTGTCTCGTGACAACAGTTCTCTTCCTCTTCCCCGACTGTCGCGTCCGGAAATTCGGTTCAAAGCGCCACCTTTGACAGCATTTTCTGAAGGATCTTTTGCTTTTCTCGAAAAATATAAAAGACAGTTCGATTACAAAGTGTCTGAGGGCAATAAAAAATAGCTGGTGTTTTCGGCCACATAAATCAGTCAGCAGTTGTAATGAAATTTAATGAAAACCTTTAAAACAAAACTTATCATGCAATAAAATTCAAGTAATACTACTTTTAAAAATAATATATTCAATGTAATACTTTTAAAGAATTATTACTTTTCCGAAGATTTTCTGTCCCCCGCCCCCCTTGCCCTGCTTACACAGAGGAATCGCGGTAAAAAGAACAAGAGCCTTGAAAAACAGAAACAACTCCATTATTGGGCACAGCCTTTGTAAGTTTGCTCATTTGAAAGGAAACCTAAATGCATTATGTTCCAAAGAAAAGAGAGTACCGATATCAGACATCTATTGTCCACTCCACAGAAACTGGAAATGCACGTGTTTCTAATTTTCAACCGATAGTCGGTGTAAATAAAGTGCCCCTGATGTGAAATCTGCTTCGTTTGTCTCATTCCATCCAGTGTTAAAGAACTACTCCGTCTTTATATTATTTGCTTGTGTTTCGAGTTATTTACTTATTTTAGTGTAATCTTAAACATTTTTCGTAAGCTTGTGCTTCGTACTTTTTTTAAAAATAGTGTACAGTACACAATATTATAAAATATCATGACCATCACATCACAGCCCAGATATGCTGATGTTGCATCTTGCATAACAAGAACTGTGAATTGTCCATGGAAAAACAATATAAGGTAAGATTACTTATATTGATTTTTTTTAATTGTGCCTCTTTCACAAGAGAGTTTATCAGTTTGAATTTTTGCGAAATCTTCAAAATTTGTCTAATGTATTTCGTTATTTTCTCTTTATAACTGTTGAGGAAAAAAAAAAAAAAATCTGGGATGAAAATTAAATGACATTTTTAATATTTCCCGAAATATTATTTATTTGTTACTACAAACTAAACTGAATAATAACAAAAACTGTAGTAATAATATTAAAGAATATTTGTCTTTCATGCAATTGCAGACTATATATAGATATTTAACTGTTTAAATAGAAGGATTCAAACCAAACGCTTCTCTATGATATCTTTTTAATGTTGAAAAAATAAAGAATTACTACAATTTTTAAAAATAATTCACGTAAAATAGACGTCATTCTTTCCCTGAACGAAAATAACTTTTCTGAAAATTTTTACATAATTAGTATTTGTATCCTAGAGATTGTATTATATAAAATATTATTGAATTGTATAAAATAATATTTTGCACTTTTGTGTTTTGACCCAACGAAATCGCTTTTGTTTGTTTTATTTTAATATTTTATTTTCCATTTGGAGATAATTGTATGGAGATTGTTATTCGGATATCCGCGGTAAAGTTTGAATTAACTCATTAGATAAGGTGAGCAGAATTCGAAAATAGAGATAGCTTTTTTAGAAAAGTGTGGTGGAAAACAAATACCTCTAAGTTGGCAACACTGATCTAACATCAGAAGTGCAATGTTTTGCGGGAACTATTTTTGTGCATATTACATTTCTATAGTATAAAATACTAATTTAGGCATTAATTATTGTCATAATTATTTTAGGAATAAAGTTTTCGCTATAGCAATATACTAGTATATATTTTTAAATAAATTTTTTATACATAATTTATATAGTATGTATGTGTGTATGTATGTATGTATGTATGTATGTATGTATGTATATATATATATATATATATATATATATATATATATATATATATATATATATATATATATATATATATATACACATACAGTAAAACCTCTCTAAAGTGACCACATTCCGTTCAAATAAAAATTGGTCGCTCCAAGAGGTGGTCCCTTAAGGGAGGACATGTTTAAATCTAGAGTTTAATTGTTGAAAAAAGGTAACAATTAATGTTACTAAAATTTATTTTTCACATTAGGAAAAAAAAGTATCAAAACAAAAGTTAATTACTGCAGAGTGTAAAAAATGAATACATTGACGTTTGCTTTGATTTTACAGTTTTATCTTTGATAACTTTTATTTCTAAGTCCTTTCGAAGTTCAGTAAATAAATGCAATTTTTTTGGATGGGAACAAATAATGACCATTTTATTCATTTATCTATTTCCTTGAGAGTTTCCAGACAGAATAGGGCAGGGTAGTTTATGGACCGTCATTCTTAATTTGTCATCAGAGTTAAATTCATTGCCTAAAAAGGCATAAAGAAGTTTAAACAGTTAAAATTTACCGGAATAAAAGAAATATATAAACTTAGTTTAGAAGTTTGATGACTAATGCGCTCTCTGGAATTATTTTTCTAATAAAACCTTCTTCAAGCGACCAGGAAAAAATGGAATTTGTTTCGTTTTCTTCAAAGAAATGGGTCGCTCATGGAAGGAGTTCAACTGGGATGGTCTCTGAATGGAGGTAAAATTAGTATTGAGCCTATGGGAATAAATTTCGTTCCATGCAAAAATGATCGTTCAGGAAGGTGGTCACACAGGGAGGTTTCACTGTATATATATATATATATGAGCATTTGCGCCTTTTTGTAAGGCAATCGGGCCCCTTTTTATCCATTTTGCCACCGCCCTCTCAGTTATGCCAGTACGACCCTGACCGAACCATATGTTGGCTGTTCACATTAAATCATGTCGTGCCCTTAGAATCTCTTGCATACCCCCATGTGGTACACACATAACTCTTTAAGAAGAACTACTTTAAAAATTTATAAGTGTAATAATAAGTGAATGTCACAAGATTTTTATACAGATAGGATATGTTTGGAATTTTCAACTAGTCACTGCATTTTGCTAATATATAATTAGTAAATATGTCATTCAGAAGATGCATCGCTCCTAAGAATACATTGGAAATGGAGTAAAACAAGACCCACTACAACTACTTTTCTGAGCTTGGGTTTGTCCTGAATTTAATTTTCATCTTAAAAAAAATAATAAGAATTAAAAACAACATATAATTATATCTACTTTTGCCTGTAGTTTTAATACGAGTTTAATTAAAATTAGCTTAAAATTACTGTGACATGCCAGAAACACACTTGCATTAACTGTGTTGTAAAACTAGTGTTCACATTTCTTTTAAAAAGTCAAGGCGGATTTGCTAAAAAGGGCATTTTTGCCCGGTAAAAAAAGCACTTATATTGAGTAAAGGGGCACATTTTGTTGAGTGAAAGGACACTCTCATTGGATTATCATTTGTCGGTTCTGAGGAGTGGGAATTTCAACTCTAAGCCTTTAATTAGTAGTCTTAAATTTCCTGAGGGCATTTTGAGATGGTGAGGTAGTGATGGGCGATTCTCGAGATTTTACCAATCGAGAAAAATCGTCATTAAAAAAAATACAATCGATACAGTCATCGATTACTTCCCGGAATCTACAATCGAGACGTTTTACAATCGATTATTGATTATTATTTTACAGGCTTATACAGTAATTTTTAAGTTTTTAGTAAATACGTGGCAACTAAAGATAGATGGAGTAAAAAAACATACCAAGAAATCGATGTAAATTTAACACTGAGATGCTCTGTAAAAAGATCCTTATCTACAATCTTCATTTGAAGCTAAATGAAAGGTTGTGAAAAAACAGAAGCAGTAATGTAGTTTGCTGCTATCGTTTTCATTAACTCTTTCATTCAACTTCAATTGATGGAGGGGCACCTGATATGAAGCCTTTAGAAAGCTGTATTCTAACATTTGTTAATAATCTTAATACCGTATTTTATGGAAGAAACGCCGCACTTCTCAAATTGGCCTAAATAAACTTAAAAATATCGTAATCGCCGCACCCGTTGTAAACGCCGCATCCATCGGAACGCTACTTTTGTCGACAGCGTCACATTAACCTAACTTTAATAAAAGTTTTCTGAGCGGTGCAGGATGCCTTGTTTTTAATATCTTAAGATGTCTGCAGTTTTATTTAAAATATTTAAATCCTATTTTAAAATTTTTTATGAATTTTTAAATTAAGGAAACTTAGTTTGTATTTAAAAAATATCATAAACGGCGCACTTGGAAAAAAATTAACTTTTAAACTCGTAAACGCCACAGCGTTTCTTCCATAAAATACGGTACAACTTGTTATGTAATACGTACATCTTATCAGTTTTTAAGCCTTCTGAAAGAAATGTTAATCTCTAAACCTACCCCCTTTTCTGTACTAATGGTTTATGACAATTAACAAATTGTTAGAAATGCATTTAAGAAATTAACTTTAATGTTACAACATCTCTGCTATAGTATTTATCTTTCGAATATTATGTGCCATTCTATATTTTAATACAGGCCAATGAACTCTAAATGATTAATATCTTTAAGATATGTTCCGTATAAATTTCTTTAATGAAGTGTGCATACTAATGTTTCGATAAAACACTGTAAAATATTTTAAGTTTGTAATGTTTGAGCATATTAATAATAAGTATCATGGATTTTCATATCAAATTTTATTTTATGTATGGCAATGTGTATTATGTATGCAAGTCTAGTAAATTGAGTGTACTACAGATGAACCAGATGCCAGCAAAATCAGTTGAACACGGTAACCCCAACCTTTCAGAACTTTTCAAAAACTCTTTTCAAACAAGTTTTTCAAATATAAGATCAATATGTTATCAAGAAATATGTTCAAAGTAATGATAAGAGCAATGCTATTTTCGAACGCTAAATAACTTAAGAAGATACTTTCTGTTCATTTACCTACTTTTAAAAACATTATTTAAATTTTTCAAGGATTCTAATATCTTTTTGCTAATTTTGTTTTGGAATAAGTTCCCTTTTATTTTTTATGAAAGTGTGATGTCTAAATCCCATAATTATGGCGCATTCGATAGAATTGAATAGCTTTTTCACATTTTCGATAAAGGCAAAAATTTGATACAAGTTAAAGTTCCCCTAAATATCTAATGCTGTAAGATTTCCCGTTGATCGAAAAAAAAAGAGCTTTATCGAAAAAGGGGAAGGAAAACCAGACAAATATACTTGCTAAAAAGGGAACCTGTCTAAACCGGAAACCGCTTACCACTGCCTATCGATGCCAAAATGATTCTTTAAATTTGCATTCCAATTAAAAATAGTTACTTTCTGACACATTAACGAATTTATTTTTATTCTCAAGCGTATTAGCTAGAATCGAATTTTTCCTTTTTCGCTAAAGGCAAATGTTTGATAATTTTCGTAATTTCGTTCAAATTTTCGTAAATGCAAGCCTAATATTGGGGAATTTCACCATTAATCGAAAACAAAAGAACTTTACCAAAAAACAGAAGGATAACCGGACTCGTATACCAGCTAAGTGGGAACCTATCTAAAACAGAAACCGGTTTCACTCCCTAATGATTCCAAAATGATTTTTTCTGTTTGTACTTGTACTCAATTATTCTATTTTTAATACTCAATTTGTATTAAAAATAGTTACTTTCTGACACATTAACAAACTTATTTTTATTCTCAAGCGTATTAGCTAGAATCGAATTTTTCCTTTTTCGCTAAAGGCAAATGTTTGATAATTTTTGTAATTTCGTTCAAATTTTCGTAAATGCGAGCCTAATATTGGGGAATTTCACCATTAATCGAAAACAAAAGAACTTTACCGAAAAACAGAAGGATAACCGGACTCATATACCAGCTAAGTGGGAACCTATCTAAAACAGAAACCGGTTTCACTCCCTAATGATTCCAAAATGATTTTTTCTGTTTGTACTTGTACTCAAATCCAAAGTAGTTACTTTTTGATTCATTTAAAAACTCAATTTTATTCTCAGGTGCATTGTATCCAAAAATGGAAGGATAACCGCATAAACATACCAGCTAAGAGGGAAACTGTCTAAAACGGAATTGGTCTTTGGTCCTTAGCGATTGAAACATAACTCTTCGTTGTCTGTACCCAAATCTAAAGTAGCGCCTTTCTAACTCATTTTTATTCTTAGGTGCATTAGCTAGAATCGATTTGCATTTTCACATTTTCGATAAAAGTAAAAGGTTTGATAGAGGAAAAGTTCCTAAATGTTGAATGCGTGTCTAATTCTGTGGAATTTTCTGGTTGGTCAAAAGAAAAAGAGCTTTATCAAAAAATAGGAGGATAACTAGACAAACCAGCTAAGACGGAATCTGTCTAAAACGGAATTGAATTCCAGTTCCTAAATGGGGCCCTAACAGGGGCGTCGCCATGGGGGGTATGGGGGGGAGCCTCCCCCCCCACCCCCCCAATATATGTGAAGTTGGGAAATTTGAGCTTAGAGTTGAGAAATTCTAGATTTTTGAGGCATTTTCTTTTTTTTAAATAATAGTGAAAAAATTACGAAATTTTTATTGTTTTGGTGATTATTTTGAGTATTGCAACAGTAAACAAGTTAAATTATCAAAAGAAATACAAAAAGAAATCAGCCACACTCAATCTATCATTGTATTTTTCAGTTCTACAAAAATATTGTACATCTACCAGACCTAAATTTCTCTACTCCTGTCCATGAATAACTGACTAACCAGTTCCTTTATTTCCTCCAAAACTTTGTTCCTTTCTCAAAAATTTCACCCTACCTCCCCTTCTCCTCCCAAAAGAGAATCCAGCTATTTTAATCCAAAGGGATTGCAGCTCTTTTGAAAATTGGAGATCACTTGTAGCACAACAGAAAGGAATATAGTAACCTACTTGAAACTCAGCTATGGGCAAGAAGATTTGATGAGTTTTCACAACTTTTTTGACTAATTTTGCGATTTTTGGACAATATTTTACTCATTCTCATTATTTTTTTGCCGCAAAAATTACTTAACCCTTCGCTGTCAAGTAAAAAGCATTATATGAGCAAATGCGGATATAAGAAGTCGTTAGTTTAGATAAATTTGTCACATTTTACTTTTATTTGTGTGCGGAAATATATATCAGTCCTGTTCGTTTATATTCATATGTGTTTATAAAATTTTAAACCAAAAGTCCAGTGTTCTGTGCTTAAAGCTGTTCTAAAAAGTTATTATAAATCTCAGCATGAAGAAACCCTTCATAATAGGAAAAGTGTTTTCGTGCAAGATTTTGGAGCATCTAAAAATCCATTCGATTATGAAAAAGGTAAAAAATTGACGATTTTAATTTGGAACAGAAATATGACCATGAAAGCAGTCCATCAACTGAAGAAAAAATCGACATGCACTGTAACACTGACACGCTGAAGACCACAAGAATTAATATTAAGTGAAAACTAGTCGAATGTGTCAATCCCAAAATTTTCTTCTACTCCATACATGTTAATGCCTCAAAATTTGCAATCACAGTGCAAAAATTAAATGACAATTCTTTGCCTATAATAACAAACTCTAAAGGTATAGATTTGTTGAATTGTGTGCATTTAAAAAGGAGATATAAGCATAGCATTTTTCAAACAAATCATTGAATTTTGGCACCCAGCCTCTTAGATGTCTGCAACCAAAATTCCTTAATCAAAGTGCACAAAAGCGATAGCTTTGGACAGTATAGACCCAAGCCTAATAAGGATCTATTTATATGTGGAATATGAAGTTTGACTAAATTCTGTGCATTAGTTTTTGAGATACAGCTATCGTAAAATCGGTAAACTGCTGCATAGCAGCGCCACCTGCTATATGATATACATAAAACGCTAATATGCATCAAATTATGTCAAGGTTTAACAGAATATGACGTTTGATCAAATTCCATGCAATAGTTTTTGAAATATAACAAATTTTTACAGAACACGTCATGTGATACATCAATCGGAATTTGACAACCCTTTCATATTATGAACCTTTCTCCCATCCACAGTTGAATTTCAGGATGAGGGGGGTGGGAGTGTGCGCGGACAAATCTTTAAAACTGTAGCGATATCTAGAATAATTATCATTTAAATGGGTTTTTTGTCAGAGCCCTCAGAAAAATAATACTTATTAAATATAAAAATATTAAGAGTTGGGGAATTCCGGGAGTATTTAAGGGGCGTGAGAGTGGACCCACAGGGGTGCAATTTTCAAACTTTTATGAAACCCCTCATGTGATATATCTTTGAAAATCTTTCTGACTACTCTTTCATATTATGAACCTTTCTTCTCCCAAAATTGAATTTTGGGGGTGGGGAGGGGCGAACAAATTTTTAAAACCGTAGCGATTTCTATAATAAATAGCATTTTAGGTGTGGATTTTTTTTATAGAGTCTTACGGTATTTATTATTTATTAAACATAAAAATTTTGGAAGTGAGGGCTGCGTGAATTCCGGGGCGAACGAGTGGACCCACTGGGGAGAGGGGTCGGGGAAGCAATTTTCAAACATTTTTTGAACCCGTCATGTGACATATCATCGGAAAGCTCTTGGATAACTCTTTCATATTATGAGACTTTTGTCCCCCCCTCCCCAATTTTACTCCCACTGTGTGTGTGTGGGGGGGGGGGTAGTTTTCAAACCTTTTTGCATTTTCATCATTTTAGATCGAATTTTTTTATGGAGCCACCCGGTATTATTTATAATATATGAAATTTCAAAAAGTTGTGTTGTATTCCAGGGAGTGCGGTAGTTGGCCCCTTGGGGTGGGGGGGAGCACTTTCCTAACTTTTATCGACACTCTTCATGTGATATATCATTAGAAAATCCACTTATTCATATTAAGCACCTACCTGCCCCTTTCCCTACTTTGCCACAGGGGCATTTTTCCAAATTTTGCTGACACTCCTCATGTTAAATATTGGAAAGCCCTGTGACCACTTATTCATGTTATGCACCCCCCCACTTTGCACCCCACGGGGATACTTTTCTAAATTTAGCCAAGACCCCTCTCATGTGACATATCGTTGGAAAGGTCTGTGACTACTTATTGATGTTATGCACCTCCGGTGTCAACCCCTCCCCCTTACTTTGCCCCCATGGGGGTACTTTTCTAAATTTAGCTGAGACCCCTCATGTGACATATTGTTGGGAAGGTCTGTGACCACTTACTCATTTTATACACCTCCCGTGGCACTCCCCTCCCCAACTTTGTCCCACAGGGGCCGTTTTTATAAATTTAGCCAGGAACTTTCATGTGACTTTTCTAAATTTACCTGAGACCCCCTTGGGATATATTGTCGGAAAGGCCTGGGACCACTTACCCACGTTATGCACCTCCCGCGCCCCTCCCCCCACTTTGCCCCCTACCCCCCTGGGAGGGCATATTTATAAATTCAGATCGAGATCCCACATGTGACATATAGTTGGAAAGGCCTAATGCCCCATGACGACTTATTCCTATTATGCAGCTGCTGTGCTCCTCCCCTCACCTTGACCCCCCCCCCCCCCCAGGGATCTGGTCCGAGGTTCGTCCGGTTCGAGATTATTTTTTTACAAGATTTTATAGTGTGTGCACACCACGCCTGCTATACGGTGCCTTATATAGCGGGAAGCCAGTTCGAGGTGTCATATTACAAGATTACGTATAAATTAGAGGCGGCCTGCTAGCAGGCGAAGCTACTTAGTCCTTATTAACGTCGACTCATTCCAGTTCACCTGCAGACGATTCTTGATAAATTTATGAAGTATAAAAGCAATTAGCAAACTGGAGTCATCGAGAAAATATTTACACAATCGAAAACTATCGAGATGTCCATACAGTCGAGAAAATCGAGAAAAATATCTCGTTATCGCCCATCACTACGGTGAGGAACTTCAAACACGCGAGTCAATCAGAGCAGCAGAACTTCTGTTTTCAGAGGTCGAGGAGGGGGTGGAGGACAATAAAATGTCAAATATTTTGAAAAAAAAAAATAGAGGAGACAAAGAAGCTATTGGGAAACTGGGCAGGGCACATCAGCAGTTTAAATGAAAAGGGCAGGGCGCAACGCCATTTGAAAAACATCAAATGCAAACACTATGTAACATACAGTTTTAAACAAACAAATTTTTTTTTTTCCTTTATCCAAACCCATACTTAAATACAAGTCCAGTGTGTATCATGTATGAAGTGTGTAGTTGCCACCACCTTTAGAATAAAAAAAAAAAATTGAACAACTTAGTCAAACCTTGAAAAATTTTCATAATTTTTAAGAGCATTTACAATCTTGTTTAATATGCAATACCTTCTCCTATAATAAAATTTTAAGGACCGAATGCAACACTTATCAATGAAACATTGATGACCTTTTCTTAAGGAGCATTTACATAAGTTTATACAATTTATTTTCAAGTAAACTGAACTGTTTTTTGATTTTGGTAAAATATTTTGTAGTACAAACTTTTGTTTACTAAAGCAAATCATTGGGAGATTATGACAGGGATTGAAGCTGCATAAAGGAAGTACTGAATATTTATTTCCCTTGCGAGTGATAGAAAATGAATTAAGTGACAAATTTATAGGGAAATAATTCTTCATAAAATGTAATAAACTTAAAGGATACCAATTTATAAAAATATACTTGTGTAATGTAATTTAGCAATTTGAAATTTGTTTGTGAATTAGTTATCTGGCAGAGATCTAATAAAAATGCAAACTGTTACAATCAAAGTAATATGTATGAAAGCAACAGAATTTAATATTCTTGATAAAGTTTAAACTCTTTTAAGAAAAAAAGTATTTATTTTCTAAATTCTTGCACTGGATAAGCATTTAGCAACTGATTTAGTTTCTGCAGCAGTAGAAAGTACAGTATGAAAAAGCAAAAACTTTTTTAAATAATGTTCTACAGAAAAATGATGGAAGAAATGAAAATATTGAAACAAGAAAATTATTGTTATATAAAAGTTTAGCAATTTTAGTACGTAAGAAACAATGCTCAAATAGATTAATAATTATAGCATCAAAGAGCTTGTCTCAAATTCGGATAGCACAAAAAAATTCTTTTTGATTTATCTTTTACATTTACTAAGGGTAAAGAAACTTTTCAAAAAATCAAAACTAAGTAAAAATTATTTGCATTCAAACAAGAACAAATCAATAGTTTAGCCATTGAGGCAATTGCAAAGGATGATGTTTAATTGATTTACTTTGACAAATATGTAAATAAATTGGAAAAAGTAAACACCTGATGAATCCCTCTTGCATAAATTAAATGTTTGTATAAAGTTATAAAGCCTTTTGTTATTTGAATTATTATTTCTATAAAGAACTAAGTAAAAGTATTCTCAAGCTCTCTTTTAATAAATTAATCAACTTATTCATACGTTTTTTTTTGAAAATATGCATTTCTTTATTCATATCTACATGGTCAGCCACACAATAACTTTTACAATAAACTTCAATCTAAATTACACTAGAAACTGTTGATGAAACAAACTTCAATATGTTTGTCATTGAGAAGTAATATGTCTGTATAAATGTCAGATTTTTCTCTAGAATGGCTATTATTAAAATATTATCATTTAAAAATCATCTAATTATTATTTGAATTGCTTTTTATGAATTATGGCCTTGCAATAGTTTAAATGACTAAGTTTTAAAAAAATATTATTTAGAAAAATTTTAGAAACTTCTTCCTAAAAGTAATTACTGTTACAACTTCATCTGTTATTTAAGAGAAACTAAAACTTAGAATAATAGAAAACTTAAGTTTAATAGCTTTAGTTTGCTTTATATTAAACTGTGTGTTCATGGAGTGTTTTTCAAAATCAAATCTGCCAATTCAATTAACTGAAAAACAGCTCTCTTAAATTAGGCAATAGTTCATATTAACATGTTTGGAATACAATCAAACATCATTAATATGAAATTGAAGAGACTGTGAATTTTTTTCGTGTTATCCAGGATTTCGTGTTAACTGTCAAAAGAGTAGAGCAGTTGTTAGATATAAGTATAAGTTAGATATAAGTATGTTAGATATAAATAATAAATGAATTAACTTACAAATACAGTAGACTCACGATTTTATGACCACCGATTTAGCGACTCTTCACGATTTAACGACTATTGGATGAGGTTCGATCATTTTCCGATACTTACAATGGTTTTCCTCACTCGTTTTAACAACCCACAAATTATCCGAATCTTGATTTAGCAACCTTCCTGAAAACAGGAATAAACTGCACATTGTATTAAATTTTTCCGGAAAATCTAAAGAAAATCATCTAATCAAACATTTCCTTGTTCTGACCCTTTCAGATGTTGGTTAGCTCTGCCCCCCCCCCCCCCCCTACTTTGAAGGATATGAGATGAATGAACGTGCCAATCGAATGTGTGTAGGTTTATGCTTGAGGTTTATGCTCAAACATTTACTGAAAAGTTGAATGTGAATTTAAATTTCAAAACCTCAGAGGGATGGCTTCAAAATTTCAAGAGGGGAAATGGATTAATCTTCAAAAAGCTATGCGGAGAAAGCTCAGCTGTAAATATTGAAATTGTGAGTCAGTGGTGAGATACAACACTAAAAAAACTTTTTAATGAATGCAATGAAGACAATTTATTTAATGCTGATGAAACTGCTTTTTTTTTTGCAAGTTGCTACTGGAGAGATCTTTAGTGTTTGAAGATGAAACTTGCTCTTGAGCAAAATGGACAAAATAAAGATTTAACATGCCTGAAACCTAAAAACTTCCTCTGCTCATCATCGGAAATTCAGAAACACTGAACTGTTTCAAGGAAATTAAATTATTGCCTGTAGTTTACAAAGCCAATAATAAAGCATAGATCATGTCGGAAATTTATGGAAGAGTGTGTCAAAAAGTTAGACAAACAAATGAAAATGGAAGAAAGAAAGATCCAATTAATCATCGATAACTGCAAGGAACATCCTCCAGAAAATATTCTAGAAGCAGTAAAGATTATTTTTCTTCCCTCAACTGTTACATCTATTTTACACTGTATGAATACAGTGATATACAATGATTCAAAAAACAGAACACAAAAGTTGAAGATTTGAATCATCTAATGCAAGCATGAAGGAGACATGTTGTTTGGTCAGAAAATATCACATTTGAATTATGTTAATGTTGACGATAGGTTAAGAACTGAGGGGGACTTAATCTGCAGCCTTCTCAATCCTGAACACGACATTCCAAATAATTCTTCCAATGAGGAAATTGATGATGTCCTAGTAATACTTCCTACGTCAAAGAAAGCAAAGGATGCCATCAAGATTCTACAGAAATTTTTTGGAAGGGGAGGAAATTCTAATGACTACTTTCAGATGAACAATGGCTTCGAAAGTAGCATTCTAAAAGTTACCAGCCGCCATTTGAAGCAAAAGCATATAACATACTTTTGCAAAAAAAAGTTAATTAACTAGTGTAAGTAATTTTTTCATTTTGTAAAATGATTAAATTAATTCTTATAAAATTATTCCATATTTTTTAAGCATTTTTTAATTCTAAAAATTTAGACAAAATACCACAATTTTTTAAAATTGTATAAATAAATAGATTTTATTATATTAGAATGTTCTGCATTAAAATCAACCAATATTAGCAACATTTGATTTAACGACCAATCGATTTAACGTCCTATTTGCCGAGGCCCCGTGAAGGTCATTAAATCGAGAGTTTGCTGTATATTAGGGTGGGTCGAAAAAAAGAAATTTTTGATTTTCGTGACGCTTTAGTGCGGAAAAGTTGCCTATTGTAATAAGAAGAAAAGCGGCATAAAATTTTTTAGAATCAGTTAACATCTTCCATTCGCGCATCGTATTTAAAATTGATGAAAAATTGCAAATAAAGATTTTTTTCTAATTTTTTAAGTTAATTAAAACTTTAAAAATAAACACGCTTTAGCTTTTTATGCTTGTTTCATGACTTACATAACCTAAATAATTTAAATTCCGATCAATAATCCAAACTTTTTTGTTCACACAAGAACTTAGAAAAAACATAAATTACCTTTTTTTTGTAATTTTCACTGTGCAACCCTTAGTTTGCTTTGCTAAAACAAAACTACATCGAACTCACCATGTGGTGGTGGTTTTATGTTGAGTTCCACCCACATCCTACCCAACCAACCGTCCAATTGCTGGGTGTGGTATTTATATTATATTAAAAAGACCACATGCATGTCAATGTGTAATTCTAATTAAATGCTTATAAAAAAAAAAAAAAAAGAAAATTCGTGCCTTTGAGTTGAGGTTCATGATTCTTCAAAGGAATTACAATTTGGAGGAAAATCGGATGTATTTACAAAACAGTTACAAAAAAAGTTAATTGTGAAGGCCGAGCGGAAAGCTTGTGATCTTCAGCAAGCACTGAGTGGTTCTTCAAATAGTTTTAAAGTTTCTAAAGTTGCAGTGTACTATGAAATTGATGAACTCAGACACATTTCTTTTGAAGACTCGGAATATGAGGAAGATAAATACAAACCGAGTACATCGACTAAAAGCCCAAATGGCAGATGAGAATTAAAATTAACTCAACAGTGCTAAACAGCAATCGTTTCAGAGTTTCTGATCGGCCAAAAACTGTCATAGCGTCAAGTGTTCTGGATAACTGGTACAGATTCTTCTGATGTCGTTGATAGGTGTAAAATAAAAAGAGACTAGAGTCTTAAGTACGGATTTGAAAAGCCGATTCACACACCCTGAGGAAAGTTCGGTTCTTTTATTGACGGACAAAAATGAGATACTTTGTTCGGCGAAAAATTTAATGCCAAGTAATTTCACAGGAACATGAAATAAGAACACCATTCTCTTATCCATGAATCTGAATCAACTTATATTGGACATATATCTCCTTCCTCAAGTTCATCAAGTGATATAAGTCAAAGCATTATTTCTTGTTTGTCTGAACTATCAATATCACTAGAAAAACTAGAAGTAGTAGGGTGTGATGGTACTGTAACAAACACTGGATGGAATAACAGTGCTTTCCACCGACTAGAAAATAATAAAATGTGGAGCATATGCATCCGGCATTTTAATGAGCTTTCTTATCGCCAAATTTTCCAACATATTCATGGGCAAACTGAAGGGCCTAGATCTTTTAGTGCGTCAATTGGGTGACTTGCTGTGAAAAAGCTCCTCTGGTCAATTGTGAACCCACAGATTGTTCGATTCCTGATATAGACAGGACTTTTTTGAGCGAATAACAACAGTATTTTTGGGACATTTTGAATGCAATCACCTTGGGACATTATCCAGAAGACTTAGCAAATTGGGATCCTGGTACTTTGTCCGATTCCAGATGACTAACTGTAGCCAACCGAGTCTTTTTAGATTATATCAGATTCATCCGAAAACTTATAAGAAATAGTTGGCTTCATCATAAAATCATACATGCCTTTGTAATTTGCCATAAAATAAGCAAATATTTTACTGACAGACCAAAACATGCATTTCAAGCAATCTAAATATCACGCTATTTATCCGACGAATTACTACACAACAAGTTGCTGATCCAGTAATAGAACAAAATGCATTTTTTGCGCACCCAGAGAATGTTCTGTAGGCAATGATTGTCGATTAAAGAAAACGTATTCAGGATATTGGTTACAGAAGGATCCTAAAAGCAAGACAAACCGTCCTAAAGAAGACTGTTAGAAATGTAATGCCACCGAATGGAAACTTTCAAGCTTCCGATTAAATAGAAATTATGAATTGGAATTCTTGTGCGGTGTATCTTTCCTCAATGCCGCGGGGCCTGAGTGAAGATGATGTTAAATCGTTCATCACTTCTGACACTACTCTCATCAGAGAAATACAAATGATTCCCTGTCACACCGAGACTGTTAAGATGTGTGTCATACTTGTGACAGAGACCTCGAATAAAGTATATGGACATGAAGCTAGAGATGGCTATATCTGAACAACACTGAAGTCTAAATCGGTTATGACTCATTTCTCCAAAAAATCAGACTTTAAATGTGTAGTAGATATAAAAAAGAAAACGTAAAAAACACAGTAAGCCAAAGAATGCTACTCTATAGAAAACCTTTGTAAATAGTTACAAATATAATGTAAATGTCACACCCAACAATTGGATGATTGGTTGGGTAGCACAGAGGTGGAACTCTACATGCAACCACCTCCATGTGGTGAGTTTTGATTTGTTATGTTCTAGCAAAACGAGTGAAGAGTTGCACGGTGAAAATTGCATAAAATTGCTAAATTTATGTTTTTTTCCTAAGATGTTGCGCAAACGAAAAAATTAGATTATTGATTAGAATTTAATTTATTTAGGTTATGTAAACTATGAAACAAGCATAAAAAGCTAAAGCGTGTTTATTTTAAAGTTTTAATTAACTTAAAAAAAATTGAGAAAAGGCATGATTTTTGCAATTTTTCATCAACTTTAAGTACGATGCACGAATGGAAGATGTTAACCGATTTTAAAATTTTTTATGCCGTTTTTCTTCTTATTACAATAGGCAACTTTTCCGTACTAAAGCATCATGAAAATCAAAAATTTCTTTTTTTTTTGACCCACCCTACTGTATATCCCTGCACTTAAAGTAATAAATAAATAAAACAAATTGGTCACCATTTTATGCAATAATAAATTTATTTATCTGGTAATCATTTTTTTAAAAAGAGTTTTATTGACTTTTGCTTCAATTTTTGTAGATTACTTCTTTTTAGGAACATATGGACTTCATTCAATTTGCCCAAAGATCTGGAAAACATAGTCTTGTTCCATAAGGAAACATTGCAGAGTTTTTGATGCTGTGGTAGCTTCATTTAATGACACCAAGCTTTTTCATTCTGTGTTGATTTTTTCATCCTTAACTAACTTTTCGATGTTATCTTTTTTTTTCAGCTAATGCAGCAATTATTTCTTCATCTGTCTTTACATGCAAAGTCACCAATTTTTCATCTATGCAAATGTACTCGGAAAACACTGTCTGTGAAAGAAATCCCCGTTTTTTGGCTTCTATTAAATTAGTCAACATTTCAGATTCTGTTTCATAAGTTTCTTTGTTTATTTAAAGTGTAAACAATGCATGTCAGAAAAAATTTTCACAGTTCTAGTAGTGATACTGTTCCAGGCACTTCTTAGGTAAGTTATTATAGAAAATACAGTTTTATTGTCAAAGCATTGAATAATTTTGTTAACAATTTCTTTTCTGTACTGCCCTTTTAAGCGTTGAATAATTCTTTAGTCACAAGGCTGAAATTTCGCAGTAGTGCTCCGAAGAAGAACGATACATTTAATTGCTTTCAGGGTTCAAATGAAGGAATTTTTTTCCTGGGGCCCATTTTGTGAAAAGTAAAAGTTATTTTTTTTTGTGTGAAAAGTAACTTTTTGTAACGAAATATGAAATTCAGTTACTGAAATTTGAAGCAAGCATTTATTAATAAAAACTTCTTTAAGTGTTTCTGCTAAAGTTTAACTTCTGGTGAACTTGTTTTCTTTGGAATTCACACATTTTAAAACTTAACAATATAAAAATAAATAATGAAGAGTATGTTTTTATGGAATAGAATTTTATGAAGGGGCTTGTTTTATTAAAATGAATTTTGTGAAGGGGCCTGTTTTATTAAATGGATTTTTGTGAAGGGGCCAGTTTTATTAAATGGCATTTTGTGAAAGTGCCTGTTTTATTAAATTAGTTTTTGTGAAGGGGCCCTAAATGGGCCCCAAATTTTGCCTAGATTGACCCCTGGCTTTTAAGACTGAAACATCCTTATGAGCACTGCAATTGTCTGGCATTAAACAGGCTTTTCATTTTTCTTAGTAGAATTTTAAGTACAGATCAAATAAGCATTTCGTGAAAATAGTATTGTTCATCCACATGTTTTAACTGGAAGCATAACAAAGAGGTAAACTTTTAATGCTTTTGAAGCAGTATGGTTTGGTCGACTTACCGATCGATCACCATTAATGACAATTTTTCACTTTTGTCCATGTTACAACTGATCATAATCGTAATTCTTTCTTTCTTTGCTAAATTTTCCTCTAGTACATTTTTCTCAGTAAGTGTTTGCAAAGGTTGTGCTTTGAAAAACAGCCCCGTTTCGTCGGAATTACAAATATCACGGGGAACATAATTTTTTTTAAACATCTAACCACTTTTCTAAGAAAAAGGACTGTATAGAATTCTCATTGCGGTAAATTCTTCTATGCATATCTTCTGCAGACAATTCTATGACACTCATTGAATCTTGTCAGCCATCCGCTAGAACAAATAAAACCAATCTCTCCCAGGCATCAGTAAAAGCCTTTGCTTTCTCTTGCAAAACTGCATTTTTAAAACAATGTACTGTCTTCTTACCTTTTTTATCCACTGCAAGAGAGCAATTTCAATTTCTTTCTTTTCTGTATGCATTTATTTCCTTGATGGTTCAAATTGACTCACAGCATAAGTCACTTCAATCTTCTCATTCTTTAAAATCGTAGAAAGTGTGCAATTGGTTATTCCATATTTTGTCAATTTCTGATTTTTTCAGTACTTTATAAATAATTCGTTTAAATTTTTTTTGTTTCATTTTTAAAGATAGAGCTTGCTGTTTTTAACCCTTTTTCTCTAGAATTCTACAAAGCAACTGCGAACAGTTTCAATTAAGGTACAGAAGTAAGGACTATCACTTCATTCGAAAATAGGGGATTTCGGAAAACATGGTTTTTGGCTTGTCTCACTGTCAATACAGTCAAATGCGTATGGAACAAACACTTTCAAAAAAGAATTTCCTTCACCCAAACTTTCATTGTTATCGATCTTTAGGGTCTCTGTCACAAAACTTCTGCATATCAGAGGACATAGAAAAGCAGGGAATAGTCAGAAATTCAATATTTCACCATTTCTAAAACCCTTTCCACTTTAGCTCATTTTCAAATCGTGAGAAAAATTTCATTTTTAATAAGAGGATATGAAATGTAAGTTTGAAATATTAAAACCTTCTCATAAGGAATCATGTTTTGACTCTGAAGCAAAAAAAAAAAATTTCCCTTAAGTGGGATTTTACCAAATTCTATTTTGTGTTAAACGAATTAATTAACATTGATTTTCAGACTTACCTGATGCAACCCCAGTATTATTTTGTATTAAGTGAAATTTCATGTTAAGCGATTCCGTGTTAACGTGGTTCGACTGTATTTGCAATTCAACAAATTTTTAATGATGTAAATCTGCCACAGTCTTAATAAGATGTTGCACTTTTGTTATAGATTAAAAATTAACAGTGGAGTCCGAAAAATAACATAGTAAAAATTAAGTTACATTCCACATATATGCATGTGTCACTCAAAAATACTCTAGAATCCATGCATAATAACAATAATAGAAACTTTTTGTCTTTTTTAGGTGCGTTCATAATTATATAAATAAATGCATAGCACCTATAGTTGTTGTGATATCGTTTGATATCACATATATTATTCTTTAAAGGTAATTAATATGATCCCTAGATAGTTAAAATTTAATATTAACTATCAATATAAAAATCCCCTTTCTATTTCTTTTTGTATATCTAAGTTTTAAATTAATCTACTTCCCTTTTCACATTACTTTAACGCTCCCAGAAAACTCTCTCTGCTCTTTTATCTAAGTAAATAAAATAACAAAAAGAATATTATTCACAGCCATTTCACTTCAAAAGATTCATTCTTTTCGCGTTGCATCTGCCTATAAAATTTCTCTCTGTCAGATTTTTAATTCGATCCTTTACTAAGAGATAGTCAAAACTTTGGTTAAACCAGCGGTTAGATAATAACATCCAGATGTACTTTTAAACTCATGTCGCCTTTCAGTTTACCGCACTCATTCCAATGCTATTGACAGCTTTCGGATTCTTTCTTACTTTCTCACGTACTGGCGTTTGGCTAATTATCGCCTATTAGGCTTTTCATCTAAATTGAGACTGCCCCATGTATTCCAATGTAACGGTCATCCCTTGGCAAGATCCGTGTCTTACCCAATATCTATGTATCGCCAAAACTTTACGAATGAAAATGTGAACTTGATCACTCTTTGCCTGTACTTGATCATGTAAAGATCAGGATTTTATCTCGTGTGTCAGCGGGGTCACTCCCGAGACACCTATGTGTCTTTTCGATTAAACTTCTTCATTAAACCTCTATTTACGCTACAAGTATGTATTTTAATCTTCTGGACCTGTGTCGTTATTTGCTACACGCAATTGTACTCCAACATGGAAATACTCAACTTTATTTAAATAAGTCAAAAGACATTTTCATCTACTTTTTTATATTCGAAGTTCTTTTATAAAAGATGAACAACCCCAGCAACGAGAAACATCTCTAGCACAAACTTTGGTGCCTAAGGCAGAAGATTTTTTTTAACTTGTAGCTGGGAGTGACCCTCGCTTTTATTCAGCATTTTACTATAAAAAAATTACGAGACTTCGGATTAATTAACTGCATGGAAGGACTAGATGAAAAGACTGTAACTAAAAACATGTGATTGAGAAACTTTTTTTCCCTCCGTCTCATCCGGGTTTTTGGGCCCTTTCATTCGACTCTTAATCACCGTCGTGCTGCTGTGTGATCGACCGTTGGTCAAATATCGCCGCTGCCAACTTGTGAAGTCGAAAAATATGTTTGTTGTTTCAAGATATTGTTTCGTTTTCTCCTGCGCTCACCTGATAAGGGTATAATAAGGAAGCGGAGTTCACTTTCGATATGGAAAGCGGAGGATAAAAGAATTTTCCACTCATGCGTCATTGTATCTGATCGGAGGATCGTTAATTTTTGAATGAAGACTGTGCGCGCAATGTGTTTTAATGCATCTCTTTTTGATCAAGATCTGGTTAGAGATTTGGTTAAATGATCAACATCTCAAAGAAGTGCTAGTGTGCTTTCAAAAAAAGTGTACAAGAAGGTCGGCTGATTTCTACTATTGAAGCTATTTCGCAGATATAATTATCTTCTGTGGCAATAATATAAAATAAAGCGAAATAAGCGTTATTGACCAGCAAAAAAAATAGTGTGAAATAGTTTGGCAAGTTTGAAAATACAATTTTTGTTTGGTATTGTGATTTTTTTTAATTTCAATAATCGCTACGAAAGTTTTGCTTCTCCGGTTACAAGCTTTATTGTGGCATTTGGATTTCACATTTTACAGCTCAAGTGATACTTATTTTTAAAAAATGCAAAAGAAAAACTGTGGGCAGACAAATATATAAAAATTAAAACAAAAATTCACATTGTTATGCATTCAGTGCTTTTCTAAACTTAATTTCACAATCTTTTTCAACTACTAAATGTGCATTGATGGTGGATGATTGATTACTTAATGGTGGATAAGATATTTAATGCGTTTACATGAATGCACCTTGTGATTACGATTGTTGCTTTTCACTATTTATTTTGAAAACTGTTTATTATTTCTCTTTAAAAAAAAAAAAAAAAAAAAAAGAAAGAAAGAAATGAAAACAAAAATAATTGATTGAAAGTACTCCTTTAAATCCAATTTACAAATGTGTTACAATATCCACGATACATTTACATATAACACAAACGTTTGCAATGAACATTTTTTTTTTGATTGAGAAAGTTATTCAAGTTATTGTATTTGTATGATTATATTTTATTTTACTTTTAATGTGGTTCACAACCCTATTTTAGTTATAAGTGTTTATTTTACTTATGAGGGAATTATTGTATTTTAGTAATTTGTTTTCTTTTTACCCCAAGTTAGTATATCCGGAGGGAAAGTTGTGAAAATTGGTTACTCTGTTTTTGTTTTTGTTTTTTACATACATTTTTTTCCCTGCATGGATGAAACTTGTTTAAATTATGCTAATAACACCTTCAGTATATTTAATTAACTTTGAATGACAAGTAAGTTTTGATTACAAGGGTTATGTTTTTATCTACACAGGGTTACTTTTACGAAAACTAAAAAAAAATTCACTTTTAAATTTCATTATTGTGTTTTTATTCTTGTATCATCAATTATTTGGTTCTTTTACAGAATATTTTAATTTTATAAATTGATGACTGATATCATTTCTATTATATGTGTTTAACATTTTTTTATTTTTTATCAAAGGTAAGTCTTTTTAAATATATATAGATGTTCGTTTCCCATTGCTTTAAAAAAAAAAAAAGTTTAATAATTAAAGCAATCTAGATATATTTTATGCTTTCATATTTAATCATAATTTTTATTTTATGCTTATATTATTATTTCAAGTTTTTTTTTTTTTTGAAAATATGATGGGTTTATATTTTGTGCATTTTAAGTTTAGTCAATTTCAAATGTTGTTTCCGACTATATAATATTCCGACAATTTTAGATTACCCATATTTTTCTTTCTTATATCACATATATTATTCTTTAAAGGTAATTAATATGATCCCTAGATAGTTAAAATTTAATATTAACTATCAATATAAAAATCCCCTTTCTATTTCTTTTTGTATATCTAAGTTTTAAATTAATCTACTTCTCTTTTCACATTACTTTAACGTTCCCAGAAAACTCTCTCTGCTCTTTTATCTAAGTAAATAAAATAACAAAAAGAATATTATTCACAGCCATTTCACTTCAAAAGATTCATTCTTTTCGCGTTGCATCTGCCTATAAAATTTCTCTCTGTCAGATTTTTAATTCGATCCTTTACTAAGAGATAGTCAAAACTTTGGTTAAACCAGCGGTTAGATAATAACATCCAGATGTACGTTTAAACTCATGTCGCCTTTCAGTTTACCGCACTCATTCCAATGCTATTGACAGCTTTCGGATTCTTTCTTACTTTCTCATGTACTAGCGTTTGGCTAATTATCGCCTATTAAGCTTTTCATCTAAATTGAGACTGCCCCATGTATTCCAGTGTAACGATCATCCCTTGGCAAGATCTGTGTCCTACCCAATATCTATATATCGCCAGAACTTTATGAATGAAAATGTGAACTTGATCACTCTTTGCCTGTACTTGATCATGTAAAGATCAGGAGTTTATCTCGTGTGTCAGCGGGGTCACTCCTGAGACACCTATGTGTCTTATCTATTCTTCATTAAACCTCTATTTACGCTACAAGTATGTATTTTAATCTTCTGGACCTGTGTCGTTATTTGCTACACGCAATTGTACTCCAGCATGGAAATACTCAACTTTATTTAAATAAGTCAAAAGACATTTTCATCTACTTTTTTATATCCGAAGTTCTTTTATAAAAGATGAACAACCCCCACAACGAGAAACATCTCTAGCACAGTTGTCATCTGGTCCGTCCATCTGTCTGTATATAACAGTGGAAAAACTACCCAGCCAAATGGTTTGAAATTTTATATATATAATCATTGCAGAATTTTGTAAAGTCATTTCAAATTTTATGAAAATCAAATCAAAATTAAAAAGATATTAATAAAAGTTTTCTTCATTCTATTAAATCCTATCATATGTAATTAATTCAATGATATTCCATGGTAGGTAATGATTCTAGGTTGCCATGGTGATTATGTTCTATTTAAGATGGAGTCATATTATTTCTGTATTACTGAATTTAATATATATAATTGTAATAAATTTTGCATTCATGCATTTTTGCATAACAGTGCAACAGCTATTGCACCAGGATCTGAATATTTAAAAAACTAGTTATAGTACGAATGCACTTCATTTGCTAATGTTTGATGCATAATTTCAGACTTGTTTTCTTTCAAAAGGGTACACAAGTTTTTGTACACACTGCATACAAACCATGCACCGGCTAAATATCATGAAAATCCGTTCATCATCAGTAGTACTATACTCAGATGAAAATATTTAACACAAGAAACACAAATTTGCAGGATTTTATTTTTCAGTAGTTATGACTAATGATGGGCAATTCTGGAAAATTTGAGAATCGATAAAAATCGACATTGTATAAAACTGCATCGATCATAATCAATAAAAATCGATTCCCAAATTCTAGTATTGATACTAGAATCGATATTTCAATATTCACATTCACATAGATAAGCTCAATATTAGTGATTCTAAAACATAGCAAATCTGTTGGAAATTTGACGTGAATCCTGATAACGCGATACATCGATACTTCTGGTGCTAATTTCATAGCAATGTATATTTTTATTTATTCTTTCAATTTTACTTTTTTAGCAACAGAACTGCTATCAAACTTCGTATAATGGCCTTTTTTTATAGTTTAAATTGTTATATTTTTAGACTAGAAGCCTTGTTCGGTTGCTAGTTTATTAAGTTGTATTTTTCAATATCGCCCCCCCTCTTTCCCCCAAATCATAACTTTCTTAATTATGGTCCTATATACGAGCTTGATACTTAATTGCAATATCCTTAAGTGTATTCTTTCTCCTGTACACATATATACAAAATAAAATAATGGTACAAAATCCTTTGGTTACTTTGTTTAAATCTATACTAATAAAAGAAAGTTTCACTCTGTATATGTATCTGTCTGTGATGGCTAGCAAAATCTACTGCACTTACAAGGTTGAAAATTTGTGTGAGAGTAGTCCAAAGCAGGTCCTGATGCTCAGATTTTAATTATTTAAAGCACAGGCCCTTTGGGCTCCTTTAATTTTTTGTGCCTTAAATTGTTAATAATTCACCTTCCTTTTATCCAATCTTCTTCATTTTTGGGACAGTTTCTCCATTAAGTTATTCCTCCATTTCTACACTTTAGTTAAAATCCTGGCACACTGGGGGCCTGGTACATGACCCCTTGAAGATTGTGCTTAAATTGTTAATAAATTTCCCTCCTTTTAATCTGATATTCGTATTTGAGGCCTCTTTTCCATTTCATTATTCTGCTGTTTCTACATTCCGGCTCCAGTCCGGGGCCCCTTGAACATTTTGTGCGGCATGAATTTTTCACCCCTCCCCAATTGTCACATCCTCTTTATGCATGACTTTAAAGTTGTGTCTTAGATTCCTTTCTCTGGGTCAACACCTTCATATTTTTACTGGGACCTAGGGCCCTTTTTTAAACATTTCCCCCATTTTTGCACATTTCTTTAAAATTTTATTCTAATGATGCTTAATTTTGACTAATTGAAGATCTAAAGCGGTAAGTCATGGACCTTTAAACATGCTTTCATCATAGGGCCCTGCTCATAACTAACAGTTGGCCCCTTTCAGGCCCCCTATTCTAGTTCCCTTAAAACTGGTCCGATTCACTAGCTTTTTTTTTTAACAACTTCTTAGGCTCTCTAGCTACTACATCAACAACAAAAAAATTTCCCAGACTTCAGCTACCTCCAATTTTGAATATTAATTGCCTTTTTGGTGCAGCTTCTTTAAAAATGATCCAATTCTCCTGCAATTTTCTTTAACGTAGTTCTAGCATTCCCCGCCTACTTTATAAACTAGTAAAAAAATTTCCTTATGCCCAACTACATTCCAGTTAAGACCCTGGCCCCCTAGGGCTCGGTACAGGGTGCCTTGAAGTTTTTTTACCCTAAATTGTTAACAATTTGCACCCTTTTAAACCGATATTCATTTTTGGAGCTCTTTCCATTCAGTTATTCTCCCATTTCTACATTCAAGTTAAGATCCTGGACCCCTTGAACTTTTTGTATTCCACGCATTTTTCACTCCCTAATTGTGTCATCTTCTAAAATCATAAATTTTAAAGTTGCGTCTTGGACTCCTTTCCCTGGGCTAATTCCCTCATATTTTTATTGGGGTCCTTGGCCCACTTTTTAAGCATCCCCCACCCATTTTTTTGCACATTTCTTAAAATTTTATGCTAATGATGCCTCATTTTGACTAAATGAAGATCTAAAGCAGTAAGAGCTAGGATCTTTTAACATGTGTTCATCATAGGGTAGAGGCCTGCACGGGCCGGAATTTCCAGGCCCGGGCCCGGCCCGAACGAAAGCTATCTTGGCGCGGCCTGGTGTAAAAATTGAAAGTTCGGCCCCGGCCCGTTTGCATTTTTACAGTTCTCGGCCCGGCCCATACAAAAATCAGTGAAAACAGGCCTGGCCCGACACAATTTCTACAAAAAAATCCCTTTTTTCTCGACATACAATTAGATTCTTTTAATGAATACTACGTACATATTTATGGGAACATTTTACAGTATATTTTAGATTACTATGTGTTCGCAAAACAGAAAACACACAATAGTAAACATTAACGATTACTTACAGTGTTTTAGTCATCGTCTTTACAGACATTTCAAAATTCAGATAAGGATTCATTAAAAGATTAATGTAGTTCAGAATAAAGTATTAAAAACATGATAACTTTTGAAGCTGTATAATAAAAAGTAGATTTGTGAAAATATTTCTCTCACTTTTAAGGCTTTTCTCAAATCCAAAGGAGCTACATTTCGACACATTTATGAATTCATTTCTTTTCGGAAATGCATAAGATTGGCAGGTATTCTTATTCAGAAACTATGTAAATGTTTATTTTCATAGATAAAAGCAATATATCTTTCTGAAAATACTACCAAAGTTAGCCCTTTGAATCAAATTTCCAGAAGCGATAGCACAGGAAAGGAGAAAAACGTACAGTCACGTGACACGAATATCTGTTATCTCCGTATGTAATTTATGAAATATGGAGAAAGCTATTCGTTTCCAAATGCCTTCAATTGTCAGGCCTGTCAATTTTATGCCTTTATAGTTAAAAATGAGTCAGAAAATGTGTCAAAGTTTCGCATTGTTGAGAAGTGAATATGAGAACCACCTTAAGGTATATTTCCAAAGATACTGTTAACAGAAGTTCATTATCACTATTAATGATTTTACAAAACATAATGCCTGTCCTACAGATCCTGAGATCGATTAAGACCATTTCCGTCCCGGCACGAGTCTGCTGAAAAAAATTAAACCCAGAGTCAGACATCTAGTAACTGTATGATGCTGATCTCTACGATGGACATGTTACATTTCTGTATTGATGTTGTTAAACTCGCACTGGCTTGTGACGCACATCTATACTCCTCGAGAAAATCATATTAATTGAAAATGGCTCGTATGTTATCTGCTTCGCTTGAATTCTTATATTGGGCCGATACGCCCAATTAATTTTCTATCGGCCCGGCCCTGCAGGCCTGCAGGCCCGTTGAAAAAATTGTCCTAAATCTGCCGGCCTGGGGCAGGCTGGGTATGGGCCTCGGACCAAGCCCTGGCCCGTGCAAACCTCTATCATAGGGCCCTGCTCTCAACTATCAGTTGGTCCTTTTTGAGCCTCCTATTATAGCTCCCTTAAAAAGGGTCCAATTCAGTAGCTTTTTTTTCTAACAATTTCTTAGGTCCTCCAACTATTATATGAAAGCCAAAAAAATTTCTCCAGCTTCAGCTACCACGAATTTTGTTTGAGTATTAGTCGCCTTCTCGGAGCCCTTGGTGCAGCTTCTTTAAAAATGATCCGATTCTCTTGCAATTTTCTTTACATAGTTCTAAGGTCCTCCAGCTACCACCTTTTTCGAATGTTAATATTCTTTTTCGGGAACCTTCTACTGCTTAGGGGGACATTCTTTCCTCGGGTTCTATGGGCCCGATTACTATGGGGTTTGGATCATTAAGTATACGAAATTCAATGATTTGTTTGGAAAATGCAATGCTTATATCTTCTTTTTAAATGCATATAATTCAACGAACCTATACTTTTTGAGTCCTCATGATCGGCACAGATTATTATTTAAATTTGACCCTGTAATAGTGAATTTTGAAGTATTAACATGTATGAGATATAGAAGAAAGTTTTGGTATTGGAACATTCAAATAATTTACCTCTAAATCTTGAAGGAAAATAAAAATGAATGATATTATCTGTAGTGACATCGGTAAAAAAATTTATAGCGCCGATTAAATCAAGTTGGCCATAGTATCGATTACATCGATTTAAAAAATCGCCACTGCCTATCACTAGTTATGACACTTTTTATTAGACAAAAGGCACAGGATATTGGTTATGCAAAAAAAAAAAAAAAAAAAATAGGTTATCGATTATGTAAAAAAATAGAGTGAAAAACCCTCCAATCAAACAATTTATAGTAACACAAAAACTGGACAGTGCCCGTGTCCAAAAATCTCTTAATTTAGCATAAAGAATGATATGGATTTTTTTTTCACACACAAGATACATTACATGTATTTTTGTTTATTTATTTTATGCGCAGTTTAACATTATAAAATTGCACATTACATTCATTGTTGCTTTGCACTTTATAAAATTGTGTGCTGAATAAGTTTTAGCATTTGTGCTTATTTTTAAATGTTTAATAAAGAACATTTGACATTTTTTCTTTTCGCTACATAAATCACTAGGAAGCTTGGATTAAAACTAAAACATTGACTATCTAAAATTTCTTGTACTGTTTTGTGTAAAATATTTCATTGAAAAAATAAATGGTATAAAAATAGAAGATCATCAAACATTAAGAAAATGTAAGTATAATAACTGAGATTTTTGTAATGAACAAGAAATGAAGAAATTATTTGTAGCCAGCTGGATTTTATTTTGATGGAAGGGACAGAGAGAGCAATTATGATTTTTTTTTTCTATGAAAATAAGCAGAATGTGTCCAACACTGATCCCTAAGAAGGGGGGAGGGAGGGTTACTCCAGATGTCTAAGCCCTTTCCATGGCTATGCCCCTGAACTTATATGAATCAGAGTATGATTTCAATGTTCTATAAGAGCATGGTTCATACGCTTCAGAACAAATAAAATTCAAGCCCTTTTCAAGGACTGTTTAGATACATGCATAAAAAGGCGTAGAATAACACATAAGGAAAATAGTCACCACACTCAATATCTATTTCAAAGAAATCTTAGCATTTTCAAGACATCATAGTATTAGAGAATTTTTAAAGAATAATGTGTTTTAACTTAGCAAGGCACCATGGAAAGAAATTTCATATATAATAAGTTAAGAAAACAGAGCTTAATTTTTTTTTTTCTTTCAGTGCAAAAAAAAAAAAAATAAAAGATATGGTATCACTACAAGAGTAAAACTCAGGAGTATTTCAAGAAATTCATGATTTTTTCTGCACATAATTGGCAGAATTCACAATTTTGTTTCTGGCAACTACAGATTTAATTAACGATTTTATTCTGCAACCGACTGATGAAGCCCTTTTTTTTTCTGTGACAAATGGAAAAATTTTGCGATTATTTTATTTTATTTATTTTTATTTTATTTTATTTTTTTTTTTTTTGCGGGTGTGTAAGATTGAACAAATTTGCAAATTTTATCAATGATCGGTTTGCGAATTTCACAATATTTTTTCGTGATCAAATTTAGAAAATTTGCATTTATTTTCAATGATGGATTAATGAAATTTGCGATTTTTTCTCTTATGTAATTAACAGTTTTTTTTTTTTTTTCTCCCAGTTAGCGATAGACGAAATTCGCGATTTACTTCTGCGACAGAAAACAACCGTGGGTTACTTTTCGCAACTTATTAACGAAAGTATTTTTTCTTCCCACGATAAATTGAAAAAATTTGCACCTTTTTCAACGTATAATTGACAAAATTCACACGGATGATTCTGAAGGAAAAAAAATCTTAAATTTACAGCAAATTTTCTGAAAGGTTACAACAGAGAGGAGTGGAAGAAAATCTCCTTACAGCACTAGTTATGCATTTCTTCCATGGCCCTTTGAAAAAATTAGTCTTTTTTTCTCAATCCTTTGATGAAATTTGCAGTTTTTTTCACAACAGTTCGGACGTTTTCACGATGAAATTCGCGATTTTTCTGCAATCCTTTGACAAAATTCTCATTTTTTTCTGTGATCCTCTGACAGAAATTTGCGTTTTTTCATGATCTTTTGACTAAATTTGTGTTTTTTCATGATCCTTTGACTAAATTTGTGCTTTTTCATGATCCTTTGACTAAATTTGCGTTTTTTTTCTTCAATCCTTTGATAGAAATTTGCATTTTTTCCGGGATCTTTTGATGAAATTCGTGTTTTTTCCCCCGATCCTCTGACGAAATTCACGCTTTTTCCACGATCCTCTGATGAAATTCAAGCTTTTTCTGCGATCCTTTGATGAAATTCATGTTTTTCCTGTGATCCATTGATGAAATTTATGTTTTTCATGCAATCTTTTGACAGAAATTTGCATTTTTCCACGATCTTTTGAAGAAATTGGCATTTTTTCCGCGATCTTTTGAAGAAATTGGCATTTTTTCCATGATCATTTGACAGAAATTTGCGGGGTTTTTTTTTGCGATCTTTTGGAGAAATTCGCTTTTTTCTCGTGATCCTTTGACAAAAATTTGCGGGTTTTTTTTATCCTTTGACTAAATTTGCAGTTTTCTAGCAAACCTTTGAGTAAATTTGCATTTTCCTCCATGATCCTTTGACAAAATTCAAGTTTTTCCTGCAATCCTTTGATAAAAATTTGCTTTTTTCCCCGCGATCATGGGCCGAAATCCACATTTTTTCTGTGATCCTTTGATGAAATTCGTGTTTTTTCTGCGATCATTTTACAGAAACTTGCATTTTCCCTGTGATTCTTTGCAGAAATTTGTGTTTTTCAGTGATCCTGCTGCGAAATTCGCATTTTATGCGAACCATTGACGAAATTGGTATTTTTCAGCGACCACTTGTCAAAATTTGCAATATTTTCCTGTGATTTTTTTTTCTTTTATGTCTGAATTTTCGGACTGATGACAAATTTTTAAAAATTTTCGGATGCAAATGCCTTAAATTTTTGAATTCTTATCCGACTGATAAAGCTTGCTATTTTAAACTTCAAGAGCTATTACATACATGGAAAATTTCCAGCACTTTTCATTCCTTGAAAATGAATACATTTTTTCCAGCATTTTTCATTCCTTGAAAATGAATACTGTTTTTTTGAGCACTTTTCATTCCTTGAAAATGAATTCATTTTTTTCCAGCACTTTTTCTATTTTTTCCAAAGCATACGAACCATGATAAGAATTCTAACAGACAAATAGAGTTGGCATTATTGTATATCCTCACTTCACATTTTCTTATTTTTAGGGTCTCTCTCATCAGTCAAAACACTATTCAACTGACTCTTCTGTCTGTTGAAGAGTTTGTTCTCAGAAACTGAATAAGTTAAAAACTTGAAATTTTGTGTACTTATAGCTATCACATGACAAATCATAAAATTTTGAAAAAGTCTCATATTATTGCTAAATAAATTAATTAATTGACATCCAAACATTTTTGCAATTTAGATTTTAAAACAGAATTCAAGGGGCTTAATTTCAGTCTATTTTGTGATAGTGCATCTGCCTGCCTGCTTAATCAGAAGGTCATTGGTTCGAAGCCAACAACAAAATTTGAAATTTTTTCCCTAGAATAGATTTCATTATTCAATACATTAAATTTTACAGAATTTTGTAATTTTTTTTTGCCACTCTAAGGCCAAAAGTTGTTGTAAAACATGTTATCGAAATTCTTTTTTTGAGAAATGGTGAAATTTTAAATTGACTACATTTCATTGTCTGATAAATTTAATTTAAAGAACTTTTTTTTAAAGGCTGTATTTTTTTTAAAAACATTTTAAGGGTTTCGGGGTTTTTAGCTAAAATTAAATCATGTAATTAAATATGCTTTTCAGATACACAATCATATGCTGTTATAATTGCCTGAAAAGCATACTTGAATATTTTAAAAATTAAATTTAATGGTGCTGCCATCTATGTTCTTATGGAAAAAGATGAAGGATTATAAATTAAGGAATTTGATTTATTAATTAAAAGATAACGTGTTTTGAAAGGAATATTAAACAAAACCCTCTGTGTGATCATCGATCACACTTACCCACTTGTTTCTTTGTGTTTGTATTATTTATTATACTTTTATTTCAATGCTTTTTAATGCTAATGATGCAATATTTTTATGCTACATATCCCTGATTTTTTTTTTCTTTTTGTAAAGTAAGGGCTGCAAAATATGGCAAATATACTTAAAAACAGAAAAATAGTTTCAAATTATAATTGTGCAATATGAATGAGAATGTGTTATACACTGGAATACATGGTAATGAATAATGATAAATTATTAAAAACAATAAGGAAAAAATATTGAATAACATTATGATTAATTAAGAATAATATCTTAAACATTAAACAATTTAGGCACATTTATTAAATAAATATTAGTTGAGCAGATGATATACACTAATAATCAAAAATTTCTTAATCGGTTAAAAATGTACCTCTTTGTCTCTAACTTCTCTAACTGTAAAATCATGAACACAGTCTCTAAAGCACTTTTCAGATAGTCTGTTATAAGAAAAAAGAAACTCCCTTAACTGCAAAGAAAAAACAAAATTGTTAGTACAAAATAAATAAATACAAATTTATTTATTTATTTATTTTTAAGGACACAGAATTTCAAAATTAAGAAAACTCATAAGATAACATTCTACTTAGGTGCCATTTTGAAATTATTTATTTTGCTTATATTGTATACTATAAACAGATATTACTATATGTACTACTATAAAGAGATAGTGTAATGAATTAGAAAGAAATTTTTAAAAAAAATTATATCTACCCTATATATATAAAATCCTAATGAAACGAATTTATGAAACGGATATATGAAACGGATATATGAAACGACTGAAATGTAACAAATTTATGAAACGATTCTATGAAACGACTGATTAAACAACTGATTACGTTTTGCAGCGATTTCTCCTAAAATATGAAATACTTTGCGATGAAATTAACACCAAAAATCAGTATTGATCCACAGATCTCAAAACTGGTATTAAAATTTTAAAATTCGAATTAGTTTTCGAAATATCGAAATATTAATTTTTTTCTAATTTTAAATACTTTTTTCTAATGATGGCAACTCAAATTTTAATCATAACAGATATTTTTTTTTCATATTTTAGAAAAAGTTATTATTTTAAACTAATTTGGCAACCAGTTTGGCCTCCCTGAAATGTATGCTAAGAACAATGCTTTTTTTTGTGTGTGTTTCATTATCATTTTATTTAATACAAAACTTTCATTTAAAACAGAAAAATTTTAAATCAATGGCTTTCACTTCTTTCTTTTTTTTAAATGAAACGAAACGAAAAATATTAATTGCAGATGTCATATACACACCGGAGTACCTAAATAGCGCCAAAAGGGCATTATTTTGCCTGACATGGTAACCCGGCTATTGTTGCTTATTTATTAATAAATGTTTATTTACCTTTATTTTCTTTTTATTTAAAAAAAATGTTATAATTGTTTTGTTCTATAGTTATTAATTATTTTTTTTTATTTATTGTTATTACATTTTTAAAATAATTGAAAATAATTTAAAAATACATATGAAACTGGTATTCGAAAACGAGGTTTTTGCTAAATCCTTCTATATATATAAAAAAAAGTTTTGATTTGGAAATGGACCAATGAAAATCTGCGTAGATATTCCCGGCAGATCGGCATCTAATTTGAATGCTTAAGCATGGCCTTTTCTTCGTTAATATTAAAAAAACTGTTGCATACAAAAATATGAAAATCGGTGGTATTATAGAGAAATGTTTGATAAACATGCTGATGCAGACAGTTTTCAAATCGAAGAATTATTTTAAGAGATATTTAATGCCAAAGTTGGACAAAATCGCTCCATTAAAAAAGTTTTATAGGAGCAAAAATTGTTCATAGGAATTTAATCATTTTTAGATCATTTTATGCATCAGAATTTCCTGGTGTGCAGACTGCATTTAGTTTTTTAATTTGACTCATTTTTTGAGGTTTTATTTCTATTTTAAATTTAAATTTTCAGCATTTCGAGAAATATTTTTTTCATATCTTAGAAAATTGCATTAATTTAAACTGTTGCCAACTGTATAAACAGTGCAAACAATAATGTTTGCTTCAAATTAAAAATTTATTTTACACGTGACTATTATAAACAGAAAATATAAAAAGCAGGAATTCATTAAAAATTATGTCATAAAAACTATATTTACGCGTGAATTTTAAAAGAGCAAGAATATTGTAAAATAATATATTCATTAACATGCGTTAGAAGTCTTAAACAGGAGAATTTACTTCACATTTACGTCACATTACACTTATTACGTAAAATGAACAAAAAATAATATTGCAAAACAGTTTAAATTTAAAAATTGCGCAAGACATTTATTTGATATTTTAAGATGATCATATATTTCATTTCTAACAAAGTATTTTTACGTGAATATTAAAAAGAGAAAGAAAAGTTTGGTAAAAATTACGTCAGATTAAAGCCAATTGTGGTGAGTTGAGAAATTTTTAATACATAATGGCGTGTAATAAGTCTAAAAGGACTCCAAAACACTGGTTTAATTAACGTATGGAGTTAAAATTTTCAAAATTAAAACAAATTTTTAAGAAATATGAATTAAACAAAAGTTTAAGGTTTTTGTTAATGAAACATTTAAAATTTAACAGAATGTTTAAGATTTTTTAAAATGGAAATTGATGCATTAAGTTATTAATATAAATTAATTTCAGTTTTTTAAATATTTATCTATCATAGTTGGTAGCATATCTTTCTAGACCAGAAAATATGTAATAAAATAATAAATTTAAATAATTGGGCATTAACAAAAATGTTATTATAAAAAAAAGTTCAGTTAAAGCTATAGACATTAACAAACTATGTATACTTAGACCCATTTTCACTACATTAGATAACCTCAATTTTCTTCTTTTCCTGCATCATTCGAAAAGTTCTCTTTATGGGAGAACCGGCGTTAAAAGCTGATTTAAGTACTGAAGTCCAAAATTTGCATATTCAAAGATCATGTACTTGTGACGCAATAGTTTTCTGAGATAAAATCTAATCTGTCTTTCCATTTCTGACTGATTGCAAAGATCCCTTGCAATGAGTAGTTAAAAAAAATGTATTTTGGAAATTTTTCGTTTGAAAGCTTGTGGATAGAAAGTTGTGGACATTTCAAGAAAAACTGGATGCAGCAGGGTTGGTATTTAACAAATTCTGTCAAAAGGTGACAATCTGAAACAAAATCCCGTTCTAGACGACCAAAGAAAACAACTAAATGATAAGACAGAGAAATTTTGACATTAATTTCAACCCAGAACCTGTGTGTACGGTTAGTTTCTATAGAAGTAAACATTTCAGTACCAATATTCACGGTCTATTGACAGCATCTAGCAAACACATTTTTTGATTTTCGCAAAATGCATCATTCGCCAAAGTTTACAAAATGAAATAAAGACACTCGTGTTCAATGAACCTGAAATCACAGAATTGGCCAGATGAATGGTTGAGTGTTCTTGTCAGTGATGAAAAGAAATTCAATTTAGATGGCCCCGATGGTTGGACATATTAATGACACGATATTCGCAAGAATTCACAAACTTTTTTCAGTGGGCAACAAGGATGGGGTTCCCTCATGGTTATGTGCAGCATTTTGTAATAATGGAACAACGAATTGATTGAACAATGATTGACCCATATTGATTTTTTGAAAGGTCGTCAATGTTCCGAAGTATTATGAAGTAATATGAACTCTTTAAAACTACTTGACTATGATTATACTGAATTTTAAGCTTGTAATAATTAAAATACGGTTGAGGAAAAGTTTATATGGAGAAAGAGTTCACATTAAGCTGACAACGTGATCGTATTATTGGTGGTTCGTGATTCACCATCATTTTAAAGAATTAATTAAAACTATTACCTGTAGAACTTGATATGGGGATGTTGGAGACAGAGAAAACAAATAATTTAGCTGGAACATCTTTTTATTTCAGGATGTGCAGATCTTTATAAGGAGAGTGCATGGCTTGAAAACTGTAAAAACTTCTGATAAAATCGTAGACGCGATATTTGGTAAAAAGAACATGTCTTAATGAAAGGGGTGCTGATCTGGTGTATAATTAAACGTTACTTAGGAAGAAGGTGGAACATGAGTGCCTTCCATAGCACAAGATTAATCTTGGCACTGAGACCACACGTGGTCCGTGCAACATAACGAGTCCGCGTACTGCCCAGAAGCACAACTATACCCTACGAAGCGAATCCACAGACTGACTTTTTCCGTGCGAGCGTTTTCAAAATCGCTGCGGAAAAAGTACGCCAAGCAAGGCCAAAACGATACTGCGCCAAAAATGGAACTCACGGCAAACCTGCTTTCGCCAAGGAGTGACCAGGGGAGAAAGAGCGCTCGCAATGATGATAAACCTGATCATTCAGAAAACGGAACATACGCTTGCAAAGAGTTGGCATTTCGCCAAAACGGTACTATTGAAAAAAGGAAGATGCGTAATGACTGAATTTCCGAAATTAAAACGATAAAAGCTGATAAAAAGTTGATCGATTGATCAAAACATAAGATAATGAATTTTTAAAGGGAAAAACTTAAAATGGATTAAATAAGATACATTAAAATTAAAGATTGAATAAATAAGACTAGGGATTACAGATATTAAATTAGAGATATTGAATTGAGAAGAATAAGAGACAATATATCAACATGATATATTACTCCGCCAACAATAGGAGAAAAACTTGAAAGAACCATAAAAGAACAAAATAAAAACTTATGGCACACCGATAAACCAGGAATTCTAAAATAAAATTACGAAAATTAACAAAAATGACTGATCAATCGAAAACAGATGTGAATTAAGAACACTCACTATAATTATATAACACCGTATGTCGATTGAAAACAGAATAAGGAAATTAAAAAAATGAATGAGAAAATCAAAGATTAAACGAGAATACAAAACATTGATCAAGAACACCAAATATGTATGAAAAAACACTAAAATTGATCCAAGATTCTCATATTAAAAAATACTAAAGGCTGAGAAAAAAAGCATGAATGAAAAGAGTAACTTAAAACTTACATACCAAATGAGATACAATAATGTTGATCAAAAACATCACTACGATATTGAATCTAAAAGAAAAAACTGACATCACTTGAATGCCTCAAAAAGAGAACTCTCACACTTATCCGGATGCTAAAATAAATGAAGAAAAAAGTCCAAAAGTCACTCAAGCCAGCACGGAAATACATGGGGTTTACAAAGACATACCCTACAGGTGGGTACCTGAAGTTTGTATACCCAGAAGCAGAATTTTCTGCGTCAGTCTGCAGCAAACAAAAATTTATCTGCGACCCAATAAGCCTACTATCATAAGAAATAACAGAAACACTTAAAGTAAGCAAAATTTCCATTTATAAAGAATATATATAATATAAGGATACAACAAATACCATAAATCTAGAGACTTAAAGCAAATTTCAGCTATTTTTTAAGCCCAGCATTTATTTTTAAGTTGATGGATTAATCTGCAAGGTTTAAAATAATCTGCATCGCCCGCTTCCGTGCTACACTGTTTCTGCTACTGGGTTTGTATACCATATTGTAAAATACACCTTGTACAGTTGAAATAAAGTTACAGAATACATGAACACATATTACAAAAGTTATAAACTTACAACAAAACCCTACAAAAGTTAAACCCAAAATAAAATTAAGAAAAATTTTTTAAAAAAAATGGGGAAAAGTAAAAAGTGTGGTACCACAAAAAAAAGGACAAAAAATAAAAAAATATATGTATTGTGACTCTGCAACATTATATAAACATACTTACTGCACAAAATAAATTGTTCCAAAAATTTACATGTATAAACACAAAATAAGAAAACATGATCATGAAAAAAATTTTTTTGAATTGACTTGGCATGCATGTATTACCAACAACAACAGCAGCTGACAGCTATATTTATACTTCATATGTATGCTTATTGCATACCATATATTTATATATATCCTTAATAATTATCCATAACCAAGGACATATGGTATGAAAAAAATTTGATAAACATTAAAGGATATATTTATATAAGTTTTGTTGACGTACACAATACTTAAAGTTTTACCAAAATTTTCAAAGGAGTACAGTGCAAAAAATAAAAATTACCGTGTATTTTGAAATATGTCAACAAAAATTACATTACCAAAAATATTCAACTATTATTTTTCAGATAAAACTTTGAAATTGAGAAACTGTTGTATTTTTGATGATTTCAAATTTGAAAATTGTAAATGCTTATAATTAAAACAATAGAAAAAGTTATGAAAGAAAAATCTATCATAATGTAAAAAAACAATCGTTTAAAGTCTGAAGGGACTGAAATGTGAACTAAATCACAACTAGGATAAAATACAAATTCATTGCTTAAAATTTTAAAGTTAAGTAGTAAAAGGAAAAAAAAATTGATTAACTCTAATAATAAATGACAATAATTCCAATGTTACCAGACCACAGCATAAAGAGAATGAAAAAAAATAGATGAAGCTTGATACCAAAAAAATTTCAAAACAAATGAATTGTTGAAAAATTTAGGTTAGAAAAATAAGCTTAAAAGTTTAAATTTAATCGGGGAAAAAAAAACTTAAATACACCACATGCTTTAAAGCATGAGATTGTAATTTATAAAAGAATACAGTAAAAAAAATATAGCTATGATGCAATTGAAACAAAATTGCAAAAGGTAAATGAAGAAGTTAATCTAAGTAACTACTGAGCATAATTTTAAAATATTACATGTTGCAAACCATATTGGGAGAAAAAAACAACACTATAATCTTGCAGACACATGAAATAACAGTTATGCATAAAAAATTAAAAAAATGAAAATTAGTTCCTTTTGCTAAAAAGTAATGTACAGTTTTCACAAGTATAAGAAACAAAATTATAACTGAAAAGGAAAACATTGTATGTAATGACATAAAAGGTAAGAAAAAATTGTGGTTATTACTATTGTTATTGAAAAGTATGAAATTTTGAATCTGTTTGACAAGAGTTAATGAAGTGTCAAATAGTTTGACAGTACCGCTCCATTGGGTACTACATATAACTCTGCCAACAAAATACAAATTAGAAAAAAAATTACTTATAGAAAAAAACTTATAGAAAAAAATTATGGTAAATGTATCAGCTTCAAACAAAATGTTAAGAAATTTTGTAGTTGAGTTTAAGCCTCAACTTTAAAATGTTGTATTTTCTAGATTCACAGTCTTTCGAAAATGCTGTGTGGTGCGGATCAAAATTGTGTCCCTTAGAGTTATTATATGCACAATTGCTACAATGAGCATTTTTGTGACAATGTCCTTCTTCATGGTTTTCACCACACCATACACATAAACGTGGTTTTGAACAGTGTTTTGCTGTGTGATTAAAGGAATTGCAGTTAAAACACCTAATGATTCGAATGAAACGCTTAGCTGGATAAAGGATATCACTAATACATAGAGATCTACGTTTTAAAATTACGTGAGCAATGTCACCAGGGACGTCGATCACATGATTGTATCTATTACCATCCTTACTTCTAAATTTCTTCATTAAGGTGACTGCTGGAAAGTCAGTGTTAACAGTATCTCCTATGGCCTGGATTACTTGATGATCATTAATATTGTTAGGAAGATTATAGACTATTACTTTAATTTTCTTGAGTTTTCTTGAATTATCAGATATGTTTGAGAGATTAATATGATCATTAGAGATAGATGTATTAGCTATTGAATTATCAAAAACGGATGTGTTGAAGGATTCATTTACAGGAATGATGGGATCTTCGAAATCTGTTTGTGTGTCTGCATCACACGTTGAAATTCTTACTTTTTCTGTAGATGTACTCTTGTTTTAATTTTTCGAGGATTTTCTTATTAACTTCTTTTAGGTTTTCAGTGTCCTGAATGGCTTCCTTATATTTATTTTCTATGAAAAGTTCATGCATCTCAATTAAATTATTTGCTTCAAATTGAAAAGTTTTAATTATCATATTTATTGCTGTATCATCAATTGAAAATTTACTATTGTTGGATTCAAGTAAGTATTTTATGGTTTCGGGAATAGATTTGTGAAAATCCTGCAAAGCAATGCTGAAAATTTGAGCACTGTTCATCTTCTGATCCATAATTGATTTAAATTAAATACTGAGTTTACATAAAAAAGGTAAAGAAAAAACTTATGTATGGATCTATTCAAAACTTCAGAGAAAAAAAAAAATACAATTCTTCAAAATACACATTTAAAATTTTCTTATATATATATATCCACTTGAATTTGAAATCTTCTGTATTTTATTCTAAAGAATTAGTATTTCTTCAAATTTTATAAAAAAATGTGCACATTCATTACACTTATTAACTATTGATATGAAAACTTAGAACAGAGAAAATTTATAAAAGAAATGCCATGTGCAACCATATTCCAGAAAAGAGCAACACTTGTAATCTAATTTCATCTTGAATTATTTTCATCAAAAATGACCAAATTTTGCTTCAAATGGGTTATCATCTTTATATTTTAAATAAAAGTCACTTATTGCGATAAAAGACTGTATATGAAAAGTTCAAAATAAAAAAAACTTGACGGCGAACCAATGCACTGTTTGTGCACTGGCACGTGCACCATTTATTATGAAGTAATATGAACTCTTTAAAACTACTTGACTATGATTATACTGAATTTTAAGCTTGTAATAATTAAAATACGGTTGAGGAAAAGTTTATATGGAGAAAGAGTTCACATTAAGCTGACAACGTGATCGTATTATTGGTGGTTCGTGATTCACCATCATTTTAAAGAATTAATTAAAACTATTACCTGTAGAACTTGATATAGGGATGTTGGAGACAGAGAAAACAAATAATTTAGCTGGAACATCTTTTTATTTCAGGATGTGCAGATCTTTATAAGGAGAGTGCATGGCTTGAAAACTGTAGGAACTTCTGATAAAATCGTAGGTGCAATATTTAGTAAAAAGAACATGTCTTAATGAAAGGGGTGCTGATCTGGTGTATAATTAAACGTTACTTAGGAAGAAGGTGGAACAGGAGTGCCTTCCATAGCACAAGATTAATCTTGGCACTGAGACCACACGTCGTCCGTGCAACATAACAAGTCCACGTACTGCGCAGAAGCACAACTACACCCTACGAAGCGAATCCACAGGCTGACTTTTTCCGTGCGAGCGTTTTCAAAATCGCCGCGGAAAAAGTACGCCAAGCAAGGCCAAAACGATACTGCGCAAAAAATGGAACTCACGGCAAACCTGCTATCGCCAAGGAGTGACCAGGGGAGAAAGAGCGCTCGCAATGATGATAAACCTGATCACTCAGAAAACAGAACGTACGCTTGCAAAGAGTTGGCATTTCGCCAAAACGGTACTATTGAAAAAAGGAAGATGCATAATGACTGAATTTCCGAAATTAAAACGATAAAAGCTGATTAAAAGTTGATCGATTGATCAAAACATAAGATAATGAATTTTTAAAGGGAAAAACTTAAAATGGATTAAATAAGATACATTAAAATTAAAGATTGAATAAATAAGACTAGGGATTACAGATATTAAATTAGAGATATTGAATTGGGAAGAATAAGAGACAATATATCAACATGATACGAAGATACCAGACAGCTTTATGGAAAAACGTAAGGACAACCAGACAAATATACCTGCTAAGAGGCAACCTGTCTAACACGGAAATTGTTTTCTAGTGACTAGCGATTTCAACATGACTCTTTAAGTCTGTATCGAAATCCAAAGGCGCTACTTTCTGACACACTTACAAACTTATTTTTTATTTTAGGCGCATTAGTTAGAATCGATTAGCATTTTCCTCTTTTCGATAAAGGCAGAAGGTTTGATACAAGTTAAAGTTCCCTAAATGTCTAAAGTGTGTCTAATGTTGTGGATTTTCTCCGTTTACCGAGAAACATAAGGATAACCAGACAAATATAACTACTAAGAGGGAACCTGTCTAACACGGAAATTGTTTTCCAGTGCCTAGCAATTCCAACATGACTTTTCAAGTCTGTATCGAAATCCAAAGTAGCTAGTTTCTGACACATTTACTAGCTCATTTTTTATTTTAGGCGCATTAGCTAGAATCAATTAGCATTTTCTTCTTTTCGATAAAGGCAGAAGGTTTGATACAAGTTAAAGTTCCCTAAATGTCTAAAGTGTGTCTAATGCTGTTGAATTTCTCCGTTTATCAAAAACAAAGGAGTGTTATCGAAAAATAGAAAGGTAAACAAACAAATATGTCCGATAATAGGGAATTCTATAACTAAAATAAAACTTCAATGGACTTCATTTTTGGTATTTCGGATAATTTTAATCTTCCAATCCTTACCAACGTGGTATTAGATGATGGGTCTGGAAAAGGCAGAAGAACTCCCCCCCCCCCCCACCCCAAAGGGGCATTAGGCCCCAAATTGACAGTAGGGCAGACTAAGGATGAAAGTTAACTTGATGTAAGAGAGGGCTAGGGGAAGTTGAGAATGGTAAAAAACCAAACCATTGAATAAGAAAAAAATTGAAGAAATGGCAAAAGAACAAGTGAAGCGTGTGATTAGAGCCAGACAAATGAGAAGGGGCCCGATGGGCCACAGCTGGGTCCAGAATGAGTGCCCAAATGGTCAGAATGGGTCAAGAACTTCGAGAATAGTATCTTCAATGGAGAAAAACAATGATACAAAATATTATGAAAAACAGATGAAAAATACCAATACCCTGAGGCTAAAAGTAAAATGTTTCACTAGACGGTGTCCCCTGGTAGTAGTAAAAATAAAATTGATACGAGAAGATAGAGGAGAGTGAAAAGACTTTATTTTGTGAATTTTATAATTTTTGGACAAACAGTATACTAAAGGTTTGAAGAAACAAAACTTTAAAGCACCCTCTTTAGGCGAAGAAGGAAGTTAAAATTAAGAAACATATGTCCAAATTTTTTATTCGATTTTAGACACAATTTGATGTTAGTCTTATAATTTTCCTATAAGTGGAAGATACCATACCAGAGTATGAGAAAAACCTCCGCTAAGTATATTCCTTTAGAGCATTTTAAGCCCAAATTGACAGTAGGGCAGACCAAGGATGAAAGTTAACTTGATGTAAGAGAGGACTAGGGGAAGTTGAGAATAGGGTCTAAAATTAACAGTGGATTAACAAAAGAAAGGTAGATTTAGAAAGGTTATGAGATTACCCTTATTTTAATGTATTATATGAGTGGGGTAAAATAATTTTGAAAAATCCTCTTTCCTGAGGTGACACTTAAAATCGTGAAAACACATAATTCGCAGTGCAATTTTGTTATTAACAATAGCATTCTAATATTAAGAGATATGGGGCAGCTTAGGAGGGCTAAAATAAGAAGCATTGAAAATCAAGGACAAACTGGTGCCAAATTCCATAGAAAACTTCTATATCAACAATTGAAACCAGAACTGATAACTTAAACCACTATGCCTCCTAACCCATATCGGTTAATAACAAAAGTGAATGGAAAAGAACATGTACTCCTTTGGGAAATTATGACTTACACCAGAAGCGCGGTAAGTTTGACTTCCTCTGAAAGCTTCCTTTCGCTTTCTCTCTCGGACTTCGAGATATATTTTCTGGATGCAAACTGCTCGTTTACCTCAAGACATCTATCTCTGCTCGATGAAAATTCTCGCTTACCTCGAGATACCTCATCGATTGTAACTCATTGCTTCCCATTGTCATTTCTCGTTTCTCGCTCTCTTTTCAACATTTCATATGACGTTGTTGAGAATGAGAAATCAGTTTTCATCTTTTCTCGAAATGTTACTCTCGATGATTGTCATTTCACGCTCGTTCAAGAAGGGCCGAGAAGAGATATCGAGGGGCGGGCTGGAGAGAGAAATAGGCATGGCAGTCAGCTGTGAAATGAAGCTTTAATTTTCAATGTTTCTCTTATTTTAGCCCTACCAAGCTGTCACATACCTGGAGCCCTACGATAAATATTATTTATTAAACATAAAAAATTTCAAAGAGGAAGGTGGGTCGGGTGAATTCTGAAGACGTGAGAGTGGACACATGCGGGGCGCAATTAAAAAAAAATTACCAAACTCTTCCTGGACATGTCATTGAAAAGCCCTTTGACAACTCTTTCGTATTATGAACCTTTCTTCCCCCGAAGGTGAAATTCGGAGTTGGGGAGGGGGGAAACAAATTTTTAAAACCGTAGCCGATTTCTATAATAAATTTAAATATCATTTTAGATGTCGTTTTTTTAATTCAGTCTTCCAGTAAATATTATTTACTGAACATAAAAATTTGAAAGTGTGGGCTGTGTGAATTCCGGGGCGAAAGAGTGGGCCCACGGGGGGAGCAATTTTCAAACTTTTTTTGGACCCGTCATGTGATATGTCATCGGAAAGCTCTCGGATGACTCTTTCATATTATGATGCTTTTTTCTTCCCCTCCCCAATTTGGCCCCCACTGGGGGGGGTAGTTTTTTCCGTTTTTATCATTTTAGATCGGATTTTTTTATGGAGCCCTCCGATAAATATTATTTATAATATATGAAATTTCAGGACACTTTTCTAAATTTAGTCAAGACCCCTCATGTGACATATCGTTGGTAAGGTTTGTGACTACTTATTGATGGTATGAACTTCCGGTGGTCGTCCCCCCAGTTTGCCCCCCCCCACCGGGGACACTTTTCCAAATTTAGCCAAGACCCGTCATGTGAGATATCATTGGAAAGGTCTGTGACTGCTTATTGATGTTATGCACCTCCGGTGACAGCCCCCCCCCCCCCCAGGAGACACTTTTTCAAATTTAGCCACGACCCCTCATGTGAGATATCATTGGAAAGGTCTGTGACTACTTATTGAAGTTATGCACCTACGATTTCCATCCCCCCACTTTGCTCCCCCACCGGGGGGCCCTTTTCCAAATTTAACCAAAACCCCTCATGTGAGATATCGTTGGAAAGGTCTGTGACTACTTATTGATGTTATGCACCTCCGGTGACAGTACCCCTTCCACTTTGCCCCCCCCCCTCTGGGGGGACACTTCTTCAAATTTAGCCAAGACCCCTCATGTGAGATATCGTTGGAAAGGTCTTGACTACTTATTGATGTTATGCTCCTCCGGTGTCCATCCCTCCACTTTGCTCCCCCCGGGCGACACTTTTCCAAATTTAGCCAAGACCTGACATGTAAGGTATCGCTGGAAAGGTCTGTGACTACTTATTGATGTTATGCACCTCCAGTGCCCGCCCCTCCACTTTTCCCCCACGGGAGGGGCACTTTTCTATATTTAGCCGAGACCATTTTGTAATGTGTGCCCACCATGCCTGCTATACGGTGTCGTATATAGCGGGTAACCTGTTCGTGATTTCATATTAGAAGATTGCGTATAAATTAGAGGCCCCGATTAAAGGAGGGGCCCACTAGGGGGCGAAGTCACCTAGTCTTTATTATCACCGACTCATTCCAGCTCAACCACAGACGATTCTTGAAAAATGTATGACGTATATAATATATAATGTATAAAAGCAATTGGCAAACTGGAGTCATCGAGAAAAAATTTACACAATCGAAAAATATTGAGATGTCCATACAATCGAGAAAAACATCTCGTTATCGCCCATCACTAGACATAAGCACCCATTATTGTAACATCATACAAGGTTTGTGTTTTACTTTAAATTTTGTAAGTCAGCATGAGTCACTGCTCATAAAACTGAAAGTCAATCAACAAGAAAATGTAAATCAATTGGAAAAATGAGTTAGTTTTCAACACACCAATATTAATAATAAAAAAATCAGTATATTTATTAAAACATTGACATGTTGCATACACAGTAATGGGTGCTGTAATTGGCAGGGCCGAAACTAAGGGGGGGGGGGGGGCAGAGGGATCATGTGCCTCAGACGCCAGAACGAAGAGGCGCCGAATGAAGTATTATATCTTTGGAATGGATTATTTTCTTCTGAATGGCTGATAGCTCCCATTATTATGAAACAGCCATTATAAATGAAGTGTTAGGTGAAGATGAAAGAGCAGTCGTAAAAGTTAGAATTCTGATTTTCTGGTCAGAATGGGAAAAAACAATGGCCATAATTTTTTTTTTTTTTTTTCAAAAAAAATTTGGAACATTGAACAAAAACATGGAAAAAAAAATTATGGCTAAAAATGTATAATAAAAACAAAAAGGTCTTTTAAGTGCTCTGTCTGGCTGAATATTTCGATATTCGGCCAAACCAAATAGTTTGATATTCAGCCAAGCTGAATATTCAGTATACCGAATAGTTTGACATTCGGCTTAACTGAATATTCGGTAGTATGGCCAAATACTGAATAGACACCAAATATTTGGTGCATCCCTACTTGCTACTATTAATAAATAAATATTATTATAATGAGAAATTACTTTTGTTCATTTTTCATTTACTCAAAATCCTTAAAATTTTCAGATCTGGAAAACTGGTAACGGTTTTGTCACACATACTTAAAGGCATCAATACTGATATAAGTTTTTACAGATAGGTTGAGTTCAATTTAGAAAATCGCTCATAAATACAACTTGCAAATGGATTTTTGGAAGAGTTTTTCAATTCTAATTCAGCAACTAAAACAATTTACCATTTCTCAACTACTTTTATTGTTGGTAAAAGAGAGTGGTGGTGGCTATGGGAGATCAGACAATAACTGAGATATTTCATGGTGAGAGAAGTTATCAATTTGTAAATAGTCAATTGATGACTCGCAATTGTAAAATTGGGAGTCATGTTTCATGAATTTTCTGGGATTTACGAATGTGAGCAAACACAAACACTCATATGAATAAAAAGGTTAACTAAAAAATGTAATTGATTACAGTAAACTACTTCTTTTCTTATACAAAACTACAATGGATTTTAAGCATTTTACTCAACTTTAAAAACAACTGTACCTAATACAAGTAAACTCAAACCATGATCATATGAATGAATAAGTTAACCAAAAATTGTAATTGATGACAGTAAACTACCTCTTTTCTTATACAACAATACAATAGATTTTCAGCATTCTACTCAATTTTAAAAACAACTATACTACCTCATTAATGCAAGTACACACAAACCCTGATCATAAGAACGAATATCTTAACTAAAAACTGTAATTGATGACAGTACACCTCGTTTCTTTCTTGTACAAAAGAACAATGGATTTTAAGCATTTAATAGATTTTAAACAATTGTACCTGACTTATTTGTTCAGCTTCTGACGCTACTTGCACTTCTGTACTAGACATAATAATGAAATGAAATCTATAATAAAAAAGAAATTCATATAATTGATAATAAATAAATAAATAACAATCTTCTGTGAACTTAACACATATGAACACAATACATGTTCCAGAAACAATGTTTAATCTGATGTAAATAACTTAAAGTAACATCTAAAAGACTACATTTTTGGTTACATATCAGGGGTCGCTCAAGGCAAAAATTGAGTCCTTTTCGGGAATCTTTTGCTAAATTCCATTTAATAAAGAAGACCCTTTCAAAAAAAAAAAAGAAAATCCTTTTAACAAATGAGATTCCCTTTCCAAAAATTTACTGAATATTCGGTATCTGGCCAAATATTTTGTTGTTTTTTATTTCAATATTAATATTTCTATTTCAAATGAAAATCAAATTTCAAATTATTTTTGCTTAAAAGGCGCAAAGACCAACTTAATGAAAAATATTCCATGCCGGGAATCGAACCCGGGTCATCAGTATAGCGCACTGACGTTCTACCGCTAAACCACATGGAACGATACCCAGCCTGGAACTTCTCACTATTACAAGTTGGCAAGGCTACAAACGCAGCACAAGATGGAATATTTTCCGTGAGCCACCAACATGGGGAAAACACAGACACTTAATTAAATCCAGCATCGATGAATCTATATTAATATTTGGAAATTTTTCCAGAGAGAAACATTCGCCTTGAATACAATATTTCAAATGAAAATCAAATTTCAAATTATTTTTGCTTAAAAGGCGCAAAGACCAACTTAGTGAAAAATATTCCATGCCGGGAATCGAACCCGGGTCATCAGTATAGCGCACTGACGTTCTACCGCTAAACCACATGGAACGATACCCAGCCTGGAACTTCTCACTATTACAAGTTGGCAAGGCTACAAACGCAGCACAAGATGGATATTCCATCTTGTGCTGCGTTTGTAGCCTTGCCAACTTGTAAATTCCATCTTGTGCTGCGTTTGTAGCCTTGCCAACTTGTAATAGTGAGAAGTTCCAGGCTGGGTATCGTTCCATGTGGTTTAGCGGTAGAACGTCAGTGCGCTATACTGATGACCCGGGTTCGATTCCCGGCATGGAATATTTTTCACTAAGTTGGTCTTTGCACCTTTTAAGCAAAAATAATTTGAAATTTGATTTTCATTTGAAATATTGTATTCAAGGCGAATGTTTCTCTCTGGAAAAATTTCCAAATATTAATATAGATTCATCGATGCTGGATTTAATTAAGTGTCTGTGTTTGCCCCATGTTGGTGGCTCACGGAAAATATTCCATCTTGTGCTGCGTTTGTAGCCTTGCCAACTTGTAATAGTGAGAAGTTCCAGGCTGGGTATCGTTCCATGTGGTTTAGCGGTAGAACGTCAGTGCGCTATACTGATGACCCAGGTTCGATTCCCGGCATGGAATATTTTTCACTAAGTTGGTCTTTGTGCCTTTTAAGCAAAAATAATTTGAAATTTGATTTTCATTTGAAATATTGTATTCAAGGCGAATGTTTCTCTCTGGAAAAATTTCCAAATATTAATATTTCTATTTTATAGTTACTTAAAGAAAAAAAACTTTAAATTATTATAACGTCATTAAAATATTAATAATAAATTTGTATTCATTTATTAAAGTTACTTAAAAACAAATGCTTTGTAGTAATAAATATTGAAATTTAATCATGTTTTGTCTTTTGCTTATTCTTACATGGTAGTTTTTCTTTTACTTACAAGGGAACCACTTTTGGTACTGCTCGCACCTAGCATCAAGACCTAGTGCATTTTGTAGCCCTATACATAAAAGTTAGAGAACCGATAAAATTTCTCTGTTAAAATTATATTTTATATACTTTTTTATACTTTTAACTTTTTATTATTACATTTTTATTTGTTTATTTCATGCCAAAAGTGAGTTAAGTTGCCAAATATGGCACTACAATTTATCCGCCCGCTTTATTCAGTACATATTAGAATTATATCAGATTACGATTTGTTTGTGAATTGATAGCATAAGAAACAAGAATTGGGTTTTTCTTTTTTTTTTTTTTTTCTATGCAGACGACAAATATAAAAATAGTAAATATATTTCTATAAAAGCTTTCAAGATCATTGAAAACTATTTTTTAGTGAAATACAAAATAAGCAAACTATTTTCTTTTCAAATCGAATGGAGTATGTTTCGAATGTTTAAAATGAAATGTTGCTGTATTAAATGGTCCTTTGGTAAAAGTAATCATAAATTAAATTAATATTTTTACACAATTTAGAAAAATTACTGTGCCTAATTAGGTCAACATTACAATTTGTACTGAAGTCCATGCACACAAGACAAACAGATATGACATTTGGCTAGGGTTGCCGGAAAGCTCTACTTTTGAAAATAATTGCTAACTTTTTCCCCACCAAAAATATGAATACAGTCGGACCTCTATTTAACGAAGTCGCTAAATCTCGAAAAAAAGTTCATTATATGGAAAATTCGTTAAATAGAGAGTCACTTTTTAAAATACTTTAAGCTACATAAAACGTAATTTAAGTCCATAAACACTAAATATAATTTTAAAAAGTAATTAGTTACACTTTTTTTATAAATTATATCTATTTGTTTTATTTATTTTACCCATCAAAAAGAGAACTGCAAGGGAAATAAGAATGAAACAAAACATTGTCTGGAAATACATTGTATTTTCAGTTAAAAAAATAATTTTACATTAAAATCACGATTTTTAATTGTGATTAATAAGATGCTCGGAGGAATACCAAATTTTAAAGAAGTATTCTTTTTCTTCGCTCCTTTATCCACCTTATCAAGAATAATTCTTTTTTTTTCTTTGATGCTCAAGCACTTTCGCTTTGACATTTTTAAGCTACAAGAACCGAAATTATCAACACGATTGATCATGATCAACAATCTAGAAAACGGGAAACTATAGTTTAACGATATGGGGCAGCTCTATTGAGGGTTAAAAGGGAATGTTGAAAGTTTGCACTTCTTGAATGGAAAGCAAAGAATCACTGCAATTGTACTGCTCTCGGTGAGTTATGTGCCTGGTAAGACCTGTTCATGGTCATTGATCATCATAAAATGTGTTAAGGGTGTTCTCAAATCCAAAAGGGCAACTTTTTGACATAAGTTTTAATTTATTTTTGTTCGGAAATGCATGAAACTAGCAGGTGTTATTGTTCAGAAACTATGTAATCGAGCTATTTTTTCCGTTTTTTTGCAAACGCAATAGATCTTTCAGAAAATAGTGTCAAAGTTGACGTTTTGGACTGAAGTTTCCGAAGAAAGCAGAAAAACCAGTCCGTGAAGGTCGAAAATCGTCTTTGTCACGTGACCAAAATCGCTTATAACTCAATAGGTAATTTATTGATCAAAAAATGGAAAAAAAACAGTTTAATTTCAAATCGCTCCCACGGCCAGGCTTACCAATTTTACACCTTTCCGCTAAAAAATGAATTTGTAAATGTGTCAAAACGTTTTGCGCTTGTTGAGCAGAGCCGTTAAGCACAGCCTTAAGAGAAAGAATAAGTTTGAAAAGTCCAGTAATATTTTTAAAAATAGGGAGAAAAAAAATTAGATCCCAAGGAAAAATTCGTTAAATAGAGAATGCACTTCGCTATTTGGAGGTTATTTTATGAAGAAATTTGCAAAATGTTCTTGGTTCCGAGTAAAAGTTCGCAAAATAGAGGTTCGTTAAATAGAGGTCCGACTGTATAATGTTGCAATTTTTCAAAATCAAATTCATGGGTTTTTGAAGAAATTTTTAAACTTTTTTCAAACTAATTTTTATGTAAATACTTTTCTTTAAAAAACTTCAATGTTAATAATCTGATATGTGGTCTCAAAAATTGCATTTTCAGAAAGTTATGCTTCTGTAAAATCAAGAAATATTGTTTTAACAGAAAAATTTTAACGATTCTCAAACTTTGTAATCTAGGGCTTTAAAATGCACCAGGTCTCATTGCTAGGTGCGAGCAGCACCAAAAGTGGTTCCCTTGTTAGTGTCATTCTACATAAAAAGATAAACATTTATTTTTTTTGTTTTTCTTACTAATAAATTTAGTTTATTTATAATTACTTAACAATATTACTGAAGTAGCTTTTAATTTTCTTACATACATGTTATTCTTACTTCTCCCGTGACAAATGTCTTTTAACAGAAATTAAATAGAGGAGCTCATCATTGCAAGTATTTTATTTTGTAGAACAAAGAGGACATTGAACTTTTCAATAAAGTGGTACAATTATTTTCATAGTCAGTACTATTTTATTTTAACACAGCTGGTCTTCCATCCATAAACAAATGAGTGAAAAAAGATTCAATAAATCATTTTTACTTTACAAATGTTGAAAACAACAAGAAAAATAGACCACCAGAGGAGTGAACATTTATTCTCACTAGGGAAGATCCCCATCTGTCAGTTCTAGATTTTGACAAGAGTGGTATCGTTCGAAAGCTTTTGACATGAGGATCAAGAAATGTATGGGAACTATACTACCAAATCCAATCGTTCACGAAATATTTGTAGTGGAAAAAAACTAGCTCCTCGCTTGATCCTATAGGATGAAAAGAGACAGGGTCAGGTCCTTGGTGGGAAGTCACAACAGTGGATCAAAACAGCAGTTTTACTGTCAAAGTTGAAAACACTTGCACTTTTAATGCTTTTACATAGAAAAAAACCTATAATGTTTCATTATGATAAAATTCTTGCCTTCAATAACTTTTGAACAGGGGCGCCATTTGAGGGGAGCTGGGGCCCCCAAGGAATTTGATATTTCAGAAAATTTATCAACCATCAAATGTAGGGATGCACCGAATAGTGATTTTGGCTAAATACCGAATATTTGGCCTGCTGGTAAACCGAATACCGAATATTCAGCCTGCTGAATAGTAACTGTTAGGCTGAACACCGAATATTAGGCCAGCCGAATAGTATCTATTCGGCCGAATACCGAATATTCGGCAGGACAAATACTTTTATATCTCAGTGTTTAACATTAAAAAGTTAAATTTTAAACAATTTTTTATAATATTTAGCACAGATACTTCCATTTTGATAAACAAGACTATTTTTATAAGTAAATGTTGTACTAAAAAAAGTATGTTTTGAGATATTATTTAAGAAGAGGATGGTTTAAAAAAATTTTAATAACAAAATTTAAATTCCATTACTTCAATTAATTCAAACAAATGAAAATAATTATCTCATATTGAACAAGAAGCAACATATCATTCCACTTCTTTCATCAAAAATGAAAGGTGTACAAGCCGTAGCAGAATTTTCGTTTATAACTAGGGGGCTCGGCCCCCTACGAGCTACGCTCGCCAACCCCCCGTTCAGACACTGCAGTCTCTAAAAGCACGCTAATTTGATCGGCTTTAATTGAATTTTTTTGGAAGATTGAATTATAATTAAAAAAACAAAGGCGATCGCCCTATAAACGGGTTTCTATTCATTTCTCTTTGATTGGGGAATTTTACGGAAAAATCAGCTGCTGTTAAAAGATACAATGGCATTTCAAAATCATCTAATATAAAATGAATTAAGTAAACAGAGTCTTTGTCTCCCGGTATTTTTTAACAAAGCGAAAAGAAAGTCCTTTTAAATAAAACATTTTAAATATATCGTTTTTAATCTGACGTAATTTTCACCAAACTTTTCTTTCCCTTTTTAATATTCACGTGAAAATGCTTTTATTAGAAATGAAATATTATTTGCGCTGTCAAAAAAAAAAAAAAAAAAAATAGTTGAAAAGTTCATCTCAAAATATCAAGTAAATGTCTCGCGCTATTTTTAAATTTAAACTACTATTTTGCAATATTATTTTTTGTTCATTTTACGTAATAAGTGTAATGTGACGTAAATGTGATGTAATTTCTCCTATTTAAGACTTCTAACGTATGTTAATGAATTTATTACTTTACAATATCCTTTCTCTGTTAAAATTCACGTGTAATTATAGATGAAGTAATTTTCAATAAGTTCCTGCTTTTTATACGTAATTATTTAATTCTAATTTGAAAGTTTTTCTTTTCTGTTTATAATAGTCACGCGTAAATAAATTTTTAATTTGAAGCAAACATTATTGTTTCCGTTGTTTATACAGTTTGGCAACAGGTTAAATTAGTACAATTTTCTGAAATAAGTAAAAAAATATCTCTGGAAATGCTGAAAATTTGAATTTAAAATAGAAATGAAACCTCGAAAAATGAGTCAAATTAAAAAAATAAATTATTTCTGCACACCGGGAAATTATAACGTATAAAATGATCTAAAAAGTATTAAATTCCGATGTATAGTTTTTGCTCCTATAAAACTTTTTTAATGGAACGATTTTGTCCAACTTTAGCATTAAATATCTCTTAAAATAATTCTTCGATTTGAAAACTGTCTACATGAGCGTGTTTATCAAACATTTCTGTATAATACTACCAATTTTCATATTTTTGTATGCATTATTTTTCTTAATATTAACGAAGAAAGACCTCCGGTCACAAAAAATTCAAAACCGGCGGCGGCGGCGGCGGCGGCGGTGACAGCGGGAGTTACTTTTTTTTAGAATAGAGAGACTGTATAAAAATGAAGATATTTTAGTGAAATTTGCATCACATTAATTTGCTTGTATAGAATGTGATGATATCCTTGGAAGAGACTGGATTTTGGCCAGTGGTACAGTATAAGTATTGTTAGATGCATTCTTAATAAAATAATGTCTAGCTTAGTGCTGTTTAGATATGAATGGTTGCTATCTCCAGCACTTCTCGTCCTGTTATCATATTTCACAGAAATTAAAGTAACTATGTTGACAATATAGTTACAATACCTTCATTATTGTTAAAGTAACAAAAGAAAATTAAAGTTTGACTTGGGGATACACTGTATTTCTGACTGAATAAGTGAATTGCGATCCTGATTTACTAGACAAAAGAATTGCCTGTTTTGTTGCTTATTATTACCCCTGAAATTTTCTATCATTTTGTTTAGAAACACCCTGTTTGCGAAAAAGCAAGAAACAGATTATTTACCAGACAATACTCAGTAACTTGCATTTCCACATTTATTAATTCCCATGAACAAATGATATGTCATTAATGGTTAATTTTTTTAAGTGACATTTTTAAAACAACAAATAACATAAAATCATTCTCTTTAATTTAAAGATTCTAATTATTCTGAATATCTTTATTAATTGACAGTTAAAAGTAGAACTTGTGTAACGTTTAAAAAAATATTTTTAAGAGGTTTTTTAAGTATTCGGGAAACCGAATAGTTTGATATTCGGCCTAACAGAATATTCGGTAGTATGACCGAATAGCGAATAGATACCGAATATTCGGTGCATCCCTAATCAAATGTCAAACTCAAACAAATATTAGAAAACTGCTCAAACTCTAAAATAACTCATCAGATTTTATTGCAATAAAAACATATCCATTAAATAAATGCTTATGCATAAAAAATAATAATTATCAAAAAAATTCCCCAAAGCCGTACTATTCGAACTCCCTGAAGGTGAGACATATATCTTTAATTAGTACTTTGATTAATTTTAAAAATACATGTGAGAATTTTTTTTATCAGTTGCTTCTCAGCTGTGTGCAAATTGATCGTGGGAAAACTCATCAAAATCATTGACGAGTTTTTCTAATCACAATGGTTTTCTTCTAGCCAATTCTCAAATAAGCACAAAGAAAATAATAACATTTAAATCCCACTGATGACGGTCTTGTGATGACTGAAAACGTTCTGGGTTTTTCTAATGTGTTTTAAATAATTTTAAATTATATGTATGCACATGAAATAACTCTTGTGCATTTATTTGTGCTTTTTATATGAATATTAATTAAAAATTTTACCTTTTCTGTAGAAAAAATGAAGATCTGTATATAGTATCCATTAATGTTCAAATATGTAGTTTTTTTATTGGAAAAATATTTAGAATTTATTTGAAAAATCAGATTAACATGAAACTATCTCACAATAGGGAAAACGCAATCTGAAAAAATTAATGATTTAACTTCACTTGCAGAAAATCACTGACGAAAATTTTTTTATACTTACAGATCACAAAATTTGCAAATTTCATGACCTATTCATGACGTTCGTTGGCTGATTATCTCATGACTGATTGAATTTCATGATTTTTTTTCCGTGATCATCTGATGAAATTTGCGATTTTTTCTGCGATCGATTTACGGAATTCACGATTTTTTTCTGAAAGCATTATACGAAATGGATTTTTTTTCGCGCGAGCACAAACTGACGAAATTCCATATTTGTTTTTGTGATTTTTTTGAAAAAATTCACGATTCCTTATCACTATCATTTATTGAAATTCGTGATTTTGTTTCTGCCACCGACTAATAATATTTGTGATTTGTTTGCGCGAGAGTTAGACAAAATTTTGGACCTTATTACAAGATCGTTTGACGAATTTCTCCTTGATTTTATTGCGTGATTGTTCGACTAAATTTTCGTGCAATCTTTTGACGAAATTCGCGATTTTTTTGGCAATCCTTTTACGAAATTCAAGATATCTGTTTGTGCAATCATTTGACGAAATCTGTATTTCTTTTGGCAATCTCTGATGAAATTAGCGATATTTTCCATGGTCGTTTGAAGAAATTAGCGATTTTTTAAGCGACCATTTTTAGACTTTTTTTTTTTCAAAATTTTCAAGATTCGTGATTTTTTTCTGCGATCCATTGACGAATTGATTTTGTGGATTTTGAAAGAAAGAAAAATCGCGGACTTTCACGAAAATTGAAAAAAAATTGTGGAATAATCACATCACATGCTTGTGAAAGGGCAATGAGAAGGGCATGGAGACAAAATCACGTAGAGCATGTTTTATTGTGCGGTATTTTTTTTTTTTTTGTATGATTTGTGCAGTTCTGCAAGTTGTGCAATTTTCCGCATTCCCTGTTCCTCAAAGAAAAATTTTCCTTGTCCTTCGTCAGGAAACTCATGAAATGGCGCCCCTGTAAGTAAATTTCGAAAAGGACTAGAAAAAAGCTCCATTTAAACAGGTTTCTGTCTTAGCAAGTATAATTGTATGATGTTTTTTCAACAAAATTTAATTTTTTTTACCTTCTAGAAAGAAATCTGTTATAGACAGGTTTCGTTTTCTACTCTAATACATATCTTTTCAGAGCTATACTATAGAGCGGATGGTTTAACAGTCAGTGAGGATACCTGTAAAACTGAAACCTGTCTATAATAGAATCCTGTCTAAAAAGAAAAAAAAAATCATGTCCAATATATTAATATTTTACCTTCTAAGACGGAAACCTGCCTAAAACGAAATATTTCATTGGTTCTGAGTTTCCGTATTCGAAGTTTTTACTGTTATTGTAGCATAAGTCAGTAAACATTTCTCATACGGGGGGGAGGGTTAGACCCCCTGGATCCTACCTTTAGCTATATAGCATCCGTCAAAAAATGTTTGCAGCCCCCCAAAAAAAAAGTTTTGGAACTCTAATATTGTAAACTCTATTTAAATTAATCATAATCAACGTAACTGCTGATTCAAATATCCGAGAAAAAAAATATGATTTCATTCATTAAATAGACTGACTTGATTAACTGGTGATTCAAGTAACCGACGGTCACATTTATCAACAACTCAAAACCCCTCCTAGAGCCGAATTCTGGCTGCGCCACTGTATATATGTATATATACCTGTATGTATATATACTTATACATATATATACAATATGTGTATATGTATATATATGTATATTTACATATATGTATGCATATAAATATGTATATATAACACTGGCGCCCGGCTAACCAAAAAGTACCAGCACATTCATTTTCAACCAAATGATTTCTGAGTTTAGAGTGTATGAAGCGTTAGAAAATAGTCTGTCTCTTAATTGATGCTGAGCTAGTAGGACTTGATAGATAAAAGCACTGCTAGATAGGCAAGTTTTGAAGTAGGCTCAGCCGAAAAGCTATCAGCATTTAATAATACCGATACCTTTCCACCAAGTAACGGGGTCCTCCCTATAACAATGAAATAAGACGGGAAAGGGGATTCTTTAGCTTCAATACTACACAATTAGTATGGGTAAGCAACAAATGCGAGCTGAATCAACTGATACATCAGTCAACCCTTGCCTCCTGATGGTTGGGATGCAAAATGTAAGTCAAATAATGGTATGGTTTCATGATTTGATCCCTTCTATTATGCACTTTTTTAATATAAGTATTTTTAATTTAATGTAAGTGAATTTTCTTTTAGAAAACAGAGCCAATTTTGTTCAGTTTTAAAATCGAAAACATATTTTTATATATTTAAAGAAAGCATGTTTTAAAGATTTTGACTTTAAGCTTTTTTTTTTTTAATTACTTCTCTTATTTTGCAAATGTTTAAGATTAATAATCCAATTTCAATTTTGAATGGAATGGTTATTGCCTAGACTAGAACAAAATTGATGCACATTATCTTGTTATACACAAAAACATATGCACTTTTCCAAGTATTTTTTTCTTAAAAAAAAAAAAAAACCTAGGTAATGCTGCTCTCAAAAGTAATAGAGAAATTAACACGATTTTAAGTAAGGGAAAAAATGTACAGTTCAGGAGAGCTTAATGTCTGTTTTTTAGAAAAGCATAATTTTACAAAAAAAAAATTAAATAAAAATTTTATCCTGTTAAAAAGTTGCATTTAACAATAATACTTTACTAACTATGTACTAATTATTGATATACAGTAATAGGGAATTTTAAATGTTATGTGTGATGAAAAGTGTTATGAAAAGTGTTTATGACTTCGGTTTGTCTGTCCATCTGTACACGCTCTAACTCTTGTAAATATACTCAGACTGCCCTGAAATTTTTGGATGTTATTGACGTTTACCATAGCACGATCCCTATTTCAAATGAAGTTTGTAGCATGTTTAGTTCATCTACAGGGACAGTCAAAAGTATTTTGTTACATTATGGCCAATGGGAAAAAATCGTTTCAAATGACTTTTTAATGATGTTACACGCATCCAAACATAACAAAATTTATATACCAGGACTTGAATTTCAGGGCGGAATGGCAGGATTCGTCCAAAAATTTTAAAATCCCGCCCAAAAGAATATCGTGGGCGGAGGATCCCGTCCAAAAAATTCACCCTTTTCCGGAAAGTTTGCATTTTAAAACTACGATCAACTCCTGCGAATGCTTAGCGAATTTTGTAGTATTTTCGCGTGACCGATTGACACATTTTATGAGTTTTTTACCGCGAAAGATTGTTAAAATTTACGTTTTTTTCCCGCAACTGATAAATTTCACTATTTTTTCCCCGATATTAGTTGACAAGTTTCGCGTTATTTTCTGCGACCGATTGGCTAATTCAGAAGTGATTCTGTTCCGAATTTTCCGAAAATTCGGACATAAAAAAAATGTAACAGAAAAATATCGCGAATTTCGACAAATGATCGCGGAAAATATCAATTTCGTCAATCGTTCGCAGAAAACAAATCGTCAATTTCGTCTCAAAGGATCACGGAAAAACGCGAATTTTGACAAAGGATCGCAGAAAAAAACGTGAATTTCGGCAAACGATCGCGGAAAAAAGGTGAATTTCCTCAATGGATCGCGAAAAAAAACGGGAAATTTACCAAAGAATCGCGAAAGAACGCACATTTCATCAAAGGATCGCGTAAAAGCGCAAATTTCGGCAAAACATCGTGGAGAAAAACGAGTTTCGGCAAAAGATCGCGGAAAAAACGCAAATTTCGTCAAAAGGATCGCGGAATAAACGCGAATTTAGTCAAAGGGCCGTTGAAAAAAACGCAAAATTCATCAAAAGATCGCGAAAAAAGTTAATTTCGGCAAAGAATCGCGAATTTCATCAAAAGATCGGTGGAAAAACGCGAGTTTCGTCAAAAGATCACGGAAAAAAAGCGGATTTCGTCAAACGATCGCAGAAAAAACGTGGATTTCGGCAAACCATCGCGGAGAAAAAGGCGAATTTCATCAAAGGATCGCGAAAAAAAACGCGAAATTCACCAAAGAATTGCGAAAAACGCAAATTTCATCCAAGGATCGCGTAAAAACGCAAATTTCGAGAAAGCACCGTGGAAAAAACATTAGTTTCAGAAAAGGATCGCGAAAAAAAAAACCCGCAAATTTCGTCAAACGATCGCGGAATAAATGCGAATTTATTCAAAGGGCCGCTGAAAAAACGCGAATTTCATGAATGGATCGCGAAAAAACGCGAAATTCATCGAAAGTTCGCGAAAAAAAATTTCTTCAAGGGATCGCGAAAAAAACGCAAAATTCGTCAAAGGATTGCGGAAAAACGCGAAATTCGTTAAAGGATCGCGAAAAAAACGCGAAATTCATCAAAAGATTACGAAAAAAATTCGTCAAGGATCGCGAAAAAAAATTCTTCAAAAGATCGCGAAAAAAAATCGTCAAAAGATTGCGAAAAAACACGAATTTCGTCAAAAGATCGCGAATAAAAAAACCCGAATTTCGTCAAAGGATCTCAAAATTCTGCCAAAAGATCGCGAAAAAAAAACCGCGAAATTCGTCAAAGGATCGTGAAAAAACCCGCTAATTTCGTCAAAGGATAGCGGTAAAACGCAAATTTCGTCAAGGGATTGCGAAAAAAACGTGAATATCGTCAAAGGATCGCGAAAAAAACGCGAATTTCGTCAAAGGGTTGCAAAAAATACCGGAATTTAGTCAAAGGGTCTCGGAAAGTATGCAGCAGTCTTCTTAGAAAAAACAGCATACAGATATCTATGTTTAATATTATTGGTATAGTTTTTAATCTGAAATCATATACTGAACTAACTTTTGAAAAATTGGCTTTAACCCGAACCCAACTTGCAGTAATCTACACTCAGCCTGAAATTCACCTGAACCAAAAACAGTGTTTACTCGACCTACAACAAAAATAATTAGTGCCCTTTCAGAAAATTTGCTGTGAAATTCAGATTTTTTAATTCAGAATCAGGCGGGAATTTCACGGTTGCTTTTTGCGACAGACAGGACGAAATTCCCAATTTTATCCCACGACAGATCGACGAGTTACGCAATTTTATCCCACAGCCAATCGACAAATTTTACGATATATTCTTCCTTCAAGCGATTGAGGAAATTCACGATTTTTTTTCTATACCAGATTGGCATATTTCACGATATTTTTTTCCTGTGACAGAAAAAGGAAAATATCCAAAAGGGTGCACTAAAAAAGGACAGTAAGTGCAGGGCTTTCTTGATATACATTGATCTTGATTGATCATGTTATATCAAGATGGCCTTGGTAAGTGTCACCAGGTGCTGCGTTCTGCCAAATTAGTCAACAAAAGTAAGATTAGAAGGACTGAAAAGATCTTGTGGTGCACTTGAAAGAAAAATTTCCAGCTCCAATTAAACATATTTAGAAACACCAAACTATTTGATCCTTGCAATTCACAAAAGTTACGACTTGACAATTTAAAGTTACCCTACGTTTTTCGTGTAATAGAAGAAATGAATCAACAGTTTCCATTTCAAACTTTGGCCTTTGTTTAAAATTTGAATGCATAGAAGATAATTGTTCATTGCAAGTAGTTAAAAATGAAAGCATGTCAGATATTGCAAAGTTTTCTGAAATTTTTTTAAGAGAGCATAACCATACATATCCAATAATTTCCAAAGTTATAAATGTTGTGCTTGTGCTGTCTGTCACAAGTTTACCTTGTGAAAGAGGATTCAGGACCCAAAACTGAATAAAATATAAATTCATAATTTCATTTAACAACCCCATTGTTAAGGACACATGACATTTGGTTGAAAGTTGAAAAATAGACTGCATAAAAGCTTGACTTTCTTCCTTTTTAAAATAAAAAATATGGTGAAACAGTAAGATCTCAATATCTAGGAAAATATAAAAGATGAAATTTTCAAATTTGGCATGAAGTTGACTTAGTATTGTAGCTTTTGTATAAAACACTCAGTTTACCCAAAATATTTTTATTTATTTTTTTATTGAATTTTTTAAGTGACCTATAATTACCCCGGCAACGGGGTAATTATGGGTCACTGTCTTTATGAAGTATTAATGTATATTGTTTTAATAAAATATTTTTGTAAGTTTTTGGAAATTACCTCTAAAGTGAAAATTTTCATCATCAAAGCTTAAAATTTTTTTAAAAATATAAAAAATAAATGAAAATGCCATTTATTTTTATGAGATGTTTACGAAAATCACATTTTTCTGTTACACACAAACTTTACTCAAGGTGCTTAGCAAAAGAGCTGAGGGACACTTGGGGTACATATTGATGCAGAATCATTCAAGGATAGTTAATATTATGATTTAGAAAAAACATTTGTTGCTTATTAGCCAAGATATTAACCTAGAAAAATGTGTTGTTGCAATCTGCTTATTTGAAGAATGCTTGGCACAAAGGCGAGTTTAAATTTTGTACAAGGTCTCTGTTATAGGTAAGGTGAATCATACTGATAAATAGCCATCATATGGAACACTTTGTGCATGAATAAAATTTGCAGTTGACTGATTTATTTAGGTTTATAGTTTTCTTCAAATTAACTGCTCTACATTATAAAAATATGAATTTAGTACATGTGTTTCACCATGTTCTAACAATTAGGCCTAAAAACTAATATTCAAACAATGAAAGTTACCCTACATAGCCTAATATGGTTAAAGGAAAAGGAAAAAGCATGCTTTAAAACATTTTATTCGTTAGTTGAAAAAATAATTTTGTTTTTTTACAACACTTCTTTGTTCTTTTGAGCAACAAGAATCTTATTGGGGTTTATATTTTCTTAATGATTTAGATCTAATTAACTGCTCTACACTATAAAGATATGAATCCAACACTTGTGTTTTACCATGTGCCAATAGTTAACAATTAAAGTATAAAAAAGAGATGCTTATAAAAATATTTTACCTGGTCTACTTCAAAAGTTAGTACTTTAGGTTTACAATAGGGGAGGTATGATACACTTTTCTTTTACTAATTTTTTACAACCCTTAGAAATCTATTTTTAAACAAATTTTTCGTGTTTTCTTATAAAGTGACCTTTAGTTCATTTATTTAAAATATTGTGAATTTAAAAAATAGTCATTCAAAAAATGTATCCCAATTATTTTGAATGGTTACTACTGTATCAAATCTCCCCATTACTGGGGAGGATTGATACACTAGCAAGGGAGGTTTGATACATTGTTATGTAAATTGAACAAGAAAAAAAAAAAAAAAAAATGCAGACAAATCAATTTATGCGTCAAGCAATTTTTTATGATAAATCTTGAAATATTTAAGTAAAATTTGAAACGAAATGACATTGACATATTTTTGTTTCAGAAATGTTTTTTACAAAAATATTTAAACTATTGCCATTATTTAAACATTCCTATTAACACACTTTTTAGAAAATAAATAATGAAAAAAACCCCTAGAGATCTAGCTGCAAGGAAAAACGAAGTGAACATTGCTGATTTGCAAACAATTTAACATAAATTTAGCATATTTAAGATTCATTTAACCCTTTCAGGGGCAAAGCATTTTCATTGCTAAAGTGTTGAATAAATGAATGGCACAGGAATTTACCAACAAATTTAATTAGAAATAAGAAAAGGGATATATTTCACTTTCATACTAAATGGAAAATATTTTACCAAAATGCTGGTGCCAATGTGGCGTTTGGGAATTAAAATTAAGTGGTTTCATAAACATACCACCACCCCTGAAATGGTTAAAAGAAAAACTAATAACTCTATCATTTTGATAAATAAAATTGGGTAAATTTAACGTTTTTTCAATTTGCCCTTCGTAAATTATAGAAACATTTTTCCTTTCAGGCCATTTAAACTTTTTCTCTTCTACATGACAAGCAAAGCGAACAAACCATCTATCACCGCACTGCTTTTCTATGTAATCTACATAATGTCTATGAATAGTCTCTTTGTTCTTCCTTACCAATTTCAGTAGCTCTTGCTGTAAAACAATAATGAATATTACAGTCTTATATTAGTTTGCAAACTTAAAAAAAACTATTAAATTTCAAATATACAAGTGTATCATTTCTCACCAGTACTAATGTATCATTTCTCCCTATTATGCTTATTGGATTTTCAATCACTTTGCATAAATGCAGTTTCAAAATGGTAATCTACTTTCTAGTAAAACTAATCCTAACAATGTGCTTTATAAATAAAAAAAATTACAAGATATTATCTTCACAATAATAAGAGTTATGAAAGAAAATCAGTCAATGAAAAAATTTACACTGGCATTCCAAAAACCTTCAAAATTAAAAGAAAAGAAAAGTTGTCAGTTCTTCACTGATTAGTTCAGCTAATGATAGCTTCAGCAAATAAAAGAAACCTTCACATGTGTTAGAATGGCTCTTAATGTCATTTGTAGAGAAAAATTGTCAATGTATCAACCCTCCCTATGTATCAAACCTCCCCTACTGTATATTTCTTTTTAATTTTTTTCTTTTTTTTTTTTTTGAAAACCCTTAAAATCATAAATTAACAATTGCATTGCACGTCTAAAATTAAAAAAAATGCCATAAAAAATGGAAAAAACATGCTGACCCAGAATTGCCCCGGTGACCCATAATTACCCCAGGTATTTCAGGGTGTCTACAAAAATTGTAAAAAAAAGTTCCCTGATTTTTCCATGATTTCCCTGACTATCTTTATCAGACTTCCCTGATTTCCATTATTAATAATAAACATACGGTATTTTTTCATGTAAGCCGATTCCTTGTGTAACACACTTATCCAGCTTGCTAATATCTCATTTGGGGGAAAAAACAAGAGAAAAACATAAAAATTGCCTAATATTCAGTAAGTATTGGTTGACAGTTTTATAAAATCGAACTCAAAATTTAGTCCAACAACTTCATATAGTGGCCAAAGGTGACCAGAAAATTGCCTCATTTTCTGAAAAATATTCAATTCTAAGGCCTATCTACATCTGACGGAATAGCTAATTGCATTAAGCTGGCCAACTGGTCAGGTTATGCTAATGTATCATTTAAATTTTTTTTTAAATGGGTAAATTGCCTTCAATATAAGCGCTACCTACAGAAAATGAGGACATCTGATCACCTTAATTTGCGTTAAATATCACAAACTAATACGTGCATTTAAAAAATATAGTGGGAAAAACTAATCAGCATGTGGAAAAATATGGTATAAAATAGACGAATCAGTCTCGTTGCCAAGGTGAAAATGCAAATATTTTCACATACTGAAAAATTTCCCTGATTTTCAAGTATTTTTACAAAGTTCCCCGACTTTTCCAGATTGATAAACCTCCCTGCTTTTTCCATGATTCCTTGATTTCCAGATTCTGTAGACACCCTGTATTTGGGACATAATTGGGTATACATCTAAAATCTATTTGAAAACAAATAGGACTAAAATGTGCACGTATTTAAAAACCTTGTAGTAGTTGTATTTAAAAAAAGCATAAACAAAAAAAAAATCCAAGCATTTATTTAATGGTGGCATGTAGGCCTGGGCCTTAAATTGATTTAAAGCTTACATCGAAAATCCGATTTAACCATTGGTCTTAAATCGATTTAAGCTAACATCGGAATCACGATTTAGCCATTGTCTTAAATCACGATTTAGTCCTTTTCTTAAATCGCGATTTAGCCATTGGCTTTAAATCGATTTAAAACAAAATACTGTTTCAGAGCTAACATCGAAAAACCGATTTATCTATTTTGATGTATCTACCACTTACATGGCAAGCTGGTGTTAAATCGATTTAGCAGGATCCGTTTTAAGCAAACATACACGCCTCAATGCTTTCCGATGTAAGAAGAAAAAGTTGATTTAACTAAAATTTGATATTTATTTATTTTGTAAATGAGATTCAGAGTTTGAGACTGGAATGTGTATTATTTTTTTTTTTTTTTTGGAAATTAAGCACTTAAATGGTTGAAAGTTGAAAGGAAAAAGTAAAGTTTAATTCTTAAAATCCAAATTAATCGAATTTCTTTTTATATGCTAATGCAATCTTTAGATGAAAAATTAAGTTTCCACATATTTCAGTAATATTTTAATGCGTATTTTTTATTTTCTATCATTCTGTAATTAATTAAAATACTTTAAAGTAGAATCCTGCATCCAGATTTTTTTTATCTGACATTGAGCATTTATGGTTGGAAAAAAGAATAAAGTTTCATATTTAAAATCCAAACTCATCGACTTTCAGTTTATGCTTTTATGCATTCTTATGATGAAAAATTCATTTTTTACATGTTTTAGTAATATTTTAACATATATTTTTTATTTTCTATTATTTTGTAATTAATGAAACTATTTTAAAGTATAGTCATAGTCCAATTTGGCTGTGATCCGCATGAAATATTTTTCTTTTGCTAATAAGATTTTTTTTTCTGAAATTGATTAAGTATTTATTGTTGAAAAGAAAACAGAATGAAGTTTCATATTTAAAATCCAAATTCATCTAATTTCAGTTTTTATTTTTATGCATTCTTTTAATGAAAAATTCATTTTTCACACGTTTGGGTAATATTTTAATATATATTCTTTATTTCCTATTATTCTGTAATTAATTAAAATATTTTAAAATAGTCATGCATCGGGTTTGACATCCTATTTCAACACCAGCCGCGTGGATTGAGTATCTTGCTGAAATTGATTCACTATTTATATCCAAATTCATCCAATTTTAGTTTATATTTTTATGTATTATTTTGATGCAAAAATTCATTTTCATATGTTTGGGTATTATGGGAATATTTTATTTTTATTTATTATTATTTTGTAATTAATTAAAAATACTTTAATAAAGTTCTGTAATGAGTCAAGTAACTTGATTTTTACAGCAGAATGAGGGAGGGGTGGAGGGGGCATTCATTAGATTTTTCTGCAGATCTGCGATTTTCTGCTTTTTTGACATTTTGTTATCATTAAAAAGAGGTATTTTAAGATTATATTTTATTACTAATCTTACAGGGTGCCAACAGGTGCAAAAAAATCAGCAATTTCAGTACTGTGCTCCAAGACTCAATCCTTCTGCATCCGCTGTATGAAAGTCAGCATTTATGTTAAACAAATCTTATTATAATCTAAAAGTTAAAAATATATAAAATTGCACCTTATTTCTCATATCTTCCACCCCCTCCCTTTTTTTTACTACTTTTCTCATCATGGTAAATGAACAGTTAAATTCATCATTGAATTCTTTGAGTCTGCTTCTGTTTTACCTTAATAACTTTTTAATTCTGTGTCTAAAAAAAAGTGTGTGTATGTTGTTAGCAATGAAGTGCTATTTGGGTGGGCTAGGGGAAGTTATCACCCCCACCCCCCTTAAGGAATTTAGATTGTAGCAGGTATAACAAGTCAGACCAAAGAAAAATCATTTTCTTTTATATTATTTCTTAAAGAATGAGTTTATAAAATGTATTAAAATAGTCACTAATTTTTAAAATGGAAAAAAAAAAACAAAAAAAAACCTAGTGTTTTGGGGGATTTGAAGTTTTTTTTTATGCGTAAAATATACTTCTTTTCAAAGATATTTGAAAAATTAAAAGCTAAGTATACTAAATAATACAAGAGGGGGGGGGGGGGTTGCATAAAGACCATATTTTATTTCTAAAAATAAAAAAATAGGCGTCCATATTATAAAATGTAAAATCGGTGTTAAATCGCGATTTAGCACTAAATCGCAATGTTAGATGGATGATAAATCGATTTAAGAAATTTCTACATCGCCCAGTCCTAGTGGCATGGATCTTGGTAAAAAGTGCAATTTTCAAAGGCAATCTTTTTGAAAGATGATTTTATAGCATGTTACAAAAACATCTCAACTCATATTATGCAGCTAAGTTAAAATAAAAAATTATTATACATAATAAAGTAGACTAATGAGAGAACCTATCCACTATTTTAAAATTTGTCCTAGTAGATATCATAGGGATCAAAACCAGGGATGATGTGGAGGGTATACGCCGTATACCCTCTGGATTTTTTTTAAGGAACACTGTATACCCTCTGTTTCTTAAAAAAGCTATAGTAAATACACTCTAGGGTATAAGGGTGATTTTCAAAAAGTGTCGTGTTTTACTGTCCTTTCACATTTGCACAGAAAAATTGTTAAGTATCATAATTTTAATTATTGCATTTTAACTATCATGTTTTTTTAATCATAATTTACAGATACATTATTATTTATAAAAAATTTTAAAATAAGAAATATATTCTTTTGTAGCCAAAATGTCATTACCATAGGTTGTCCCAACAAGCAATTTATTAGGCAAAGATTTGTCTAAGTTCTATTTAAAACAGATGGTTATAATTTTTTTAATACATTTTTATTTAATAAGATGCTACTAATTAAAAAAATATTTATTTTCCTTAATTAAACTTGTCTATAATTCTTAATAATTATTTTAAACCTTGTCCCAAAACAAGTGTGTCATTGCCATGCTTCTGACAAAAAGTTCATCTGGAATTTTTTAGAGGGCAGCACATGCCTTTTTATCAAGGCAAAAATACTCCTTAAAAGTCAACTTGTTATCAGATTTAGGTCAATAGAGTAAATAGTTTTATAGTTTCAATAAAACAAACAAAGACTTTGAATGTTTTGGTGAGTAATTTTTTGTACTTCATTACCATACCCACTTCTTATTGATAATTAAATGAACTTTTATTATTAATCTGCTTTTATTATATAAGAAATAGAAAGTCATTGTATGGGGCAAAAGATATAATGGCTGCCATTTATGCCTGGAGAAAAATAAAAGTATTTTCATTAATTTGTCATTACCGTAGATGACATTACCGAGCTCACTTATCTAATTAACCAAGTTAATTAAAATTTAAAAATTAGTTTGAAAATGTTAAATTACTAATTTGGTCTCTGCTGATGCTTGTGTATTAATGTTTATGAGGTAAGGTAATTATTTACAAAATATTAAAACTTTGTGTTTATTTCTAAAAATTTGATTTTGTTATTCCAAACATGGAGAGATTTTAATAATGACCCATACGCTCTGCCTTGAACATATACCCTCTGCTTAGAGCGTATACCCTCTGTTTTTTTACGACTATACCACTGACCAAAACTAGGTGACCCATAATTACCCCAGAAAGAGAGTGACCCATAATTACCCCAGGTCACACTATTTTGCATAATTATTCTGAGTTGTTGTTTTAAATTGCTTCAATCGCATTTTGTCATGTCTATATTAATAAAATTCTTTAAATAGCACACAAAATAACAGTGGGTTTTAAATAGTTTTTTCTCTCTCTCAATTAGCTCAACTCCCCTCCATTTATAAATGTTGCTAGGGAGTAGGGATGGGCATTATTTATCGTATTAGGATAAATAACAGTGTTACTACGCTGGAACCTAATATTGCATTAATATGTTACTGAAAAGTCGCTGTTAATTAAATAACACATGGTTTTAAATGACATCGTCTTCGCTTACTTGCCTTAATCAAGATTTCAATTTTGTACCTCTAAAATAGAACAACATTCACTAAAAGTGTAATCAATCATTTCTTTTGAGACGTTTGCCCAACAGTTTTCTCCAGGAGGTATTTCTGTGGCCTTTTTTTTTTTGGGGGGGGGGGGGGGGGACATTATAGAGTTCCCGGGGGGGGGGGATTGTTCTTTTTGACATTTAAAAACACAAAATCTCAAATTTTCTGGGGTGACATCTCACTGCTTCGGGGGAGGGGGAATATCCCACAACAGGGCCATCCCCCGATTTCAACGCTGGTGCCCAGCATGGCCCTATTTCCACCCCTGAGTTATGACCAATTCTTTTAGGTGTGTGGTACTAAGTGTTTTTTTGCATTTTAACAATCACTAATGCATGGATAGTAATAACTTACAGCACTAATTAAATGTTTTTTCGACTTGGTGCCTGGTGCTAGGTCACCACCGTCACGCACTTCTCCGATTCTGATAGCACAACATAGCATTGCATAATTGCAGTATGAAACACTGAAATAAATAGTTGATTATAAGAAAAAACTCATGCTTGAAATCGTTTCTTCGTTAATCATATATATATTATATTGTTTTCATTTAGTATTTTCATAAAAAATGTCAAGTTTGACTTATAAAACCCATCAACGTTTTGTCTAATTTTTGGTCTGGGCAATTGTATTTCAACTAAAAACATATTTTCGAACATTTATTTATTATTATTTATTTATTTTATTTATTATTTAAATAAAATATGAAACTTATTTCTGCAAAATGTTCACAAAAAATTAAAACTTCCAGCTCATTGCAAGATATAAACATCACTGTATGAATAGATTCAACTACTAAACATTCAATTGTCTTATAAAACACCTTTTCTTTCAAAACCAAATCCGCAAATGTTTCTAATTCAACCCTTCCGATATTTAAAAAGAGACGAAATCATTTCCTATTTTTCCTCTCCTCATTAACAACCGTGAATAAAAACCTCTCTTTCATTCCTTATCAAAAACATGAACAGAGAACTTTTAGTCAAATATCGTTTACTCAAACAAAATCCTCCTTAGATTATATTTATTTCTCAGTGTTTTTCTTGCATTTAAAACGCTGTTGTAACAAAATGTTTAAAAATACGCAAAAGTTAAATTAACCGCAGAAAAGTCAAACAGATAAATAATTGCAAAGATGTGCTATTATCTGTCTTTATACAAATGCATACGAAACGTTAAAATGATCTGTTTGTATGTTAAGAAATACATTTATTGATGTGTAATGAAAACGTATTGAATGAATTAGAGAAAAGGAATTATCTGTTCTGTGGTTGGTTTCCATTTCCAATCTCTGCTTTGAATTCAGATAAATGTGACTGAAGTTCTAATGTACACGTTTTAAATGAAGCATTTTATTTGAATGTGGCAAATTATTGTTTTGTTACCTTTAAAATAGAGTTTCTATCTAAAATTGAGAATTAAAATTTTTAAGACATAAAATTATAAATAAATGCATTTTACTCAAATGTTTCAAAAAGGTACTTTTTATAAAATTAATGATTGTGAACTCGAATTTTGCTGTATTTTCAGGGGGAGGGGTAAGAAATAATTGTTTTTCTCATTTGCGTAACATAAATGGCAAATATGTTAACAAAATCCAACAATCATATACGCTAAATTATGCAGTAAAGAAATGAATTTTTTTAAAAGATTAAAACACTATTTAATTTAAAACGCATTTGTAATGTAAGTGTAATTTCAAATGTAATGCAAAGTAAAGATATTTAAAATTAATATTGTAGCCTGCACACTTAATTTTTTTAACACGAATGTATTGCATTTAAAGACAATTTTTTTTTTTTTTTAGATATATTGAATATACGTTTCTGCACATATTTCTCCTTTATATTTTCACTAAAAAGAAATGGTTCATGAAAATTTTCTACTTCCGACTTTTAATGGATTTACACGTTTGGGGATGTCCTAAACATAATTTGATAATTTTTGAATCATTATTCATGTATGTGTTACACAAAGTTTGTGGGTACTATAATTCCAAATTAATGCTCAGAAATTTCATATTTAGATAGATGTGAATTGGTATAAATTATTGCCCGTTAGATCCTGTATAAATCGCCATGCAAGTGGCACTGTTATAATGTATTGTTTATGCTCTTGGTATCTATGGTATGTAATTGCAAAAACTTAATATTTGTAATGTTTATTGATAAAGAAAACGAGACGATTTAATTTTAGCTTTGAACTCTCAACAAGGAGTGGGACACTATTATCCTATGTATGCCACTTTCAATGAGTATTACAGTTGTATTGTAACTTTTATTCTATAAAAATGCACCAAATTATATATTTATTGACTTAAACTATGTATAATTTTTTCATTTTAGTTTGGAATATCGATCAAGGGTGGGGTGCTGTTGTTCTATTTTTTTTTTTAATCTTTGAATTTTGTGCAACTCTATGTTCAGAGAAATGCATCGTAATTCCTATTCCCAATTGCTAATGTGTAACTGAGCTATATTTGACAATAGGATTCAGATATAGATTTTTAAAGTTACTTGTTAAAATATAGAAGCAAAAATAAAATAATAATAATAATAATGGGTCCATGTAAAAGAGCAAGGACTAGTAAACTGTGGAAAGATTTTACTATAAAAGATGCTGAAAATAAAATTGCTACTTGCGACTTCTGCAGGCAATGCTTAAATTACCGGGCTACTGTTACCAATTTTAAAAAGCATAGTAAAAGACATAGTAATATTTATTGATAGTATATTTTATGGTTATTGGGTTAGTCTAATAAAATTGCTTAGCCATTTTACTGATTGTAATTTCGTATAATGGATCATTACACATTTCTTGCTGCAATATCTTTTAACAATAGTATGTAAATATATTTTAATTAAAATGCATTCTTCTTAACAGAAATCAATGCCGAAATTATTTCAAAGTTTTATTTTCGAACCATTATATTAAAACGTCGTTTGGAAGCATATCTAGCAATTGTTTATATGTTAAAAAAATAACAGGAAGTCGGAACCTGTTACCAGTGCTACTGTGAAATGATGTAACCTGTTAACCAAAAATAACAATATTTCTCATCTCTAGTAGGAAGACTCTCCTCCTATGAAAAATTGAATTTCAAGCCCTGTATACATTTATGAAGTGCACTAAAATATGCATTCTGTAGAATATGTGGTGCAAAGAATAGTTATTATTCATTTACAGGGCCACACAAAAGAATTCCGTTACATAATGATATAGGGCGGGAGAATTGTTTGCGGCATATTTTAATTATGTTAAACTATTTCATATATAATGAAATTGATATATGTCTCTGAGATTTACTATAAGTTATTTCATGTATAATATGAAGTACATAGCATTTACAGGGACACACCAAAGATTTCAGATACTATATTGTATCAGAAGTACTGTACATTAGCGGTGATTGCTGGGAATGCATTTTCAATTATGATTGCACTTTTATGTTTAACTATATTTATGCATACTATATGGTGTGTATAAATGCTATTATTTATATACAGGACTACACAAAAGAATTCGTAAGGATTACTGGGTATGAGCACAAATTGCTTAAAGGTGGTTTTTAAAGGAGTTATGCATTTTTACACTGAACTGCATTTAGTTTATAAAAAATGTTTGTAGAATATACATAAAATGATATACAGGGGTAACGCAAAGAATGGGATACATGTCGTCTATGGATGATAATTTCTGGAAATGTGATTTCAGTAGTTTTAAGAGTAGTTTAGTTGTATTTAAATTTTAGCTAAATAGTGGCATGTAATATAGGTACTAGGTAAACTACAGAGCTGTACAAAAGTATTCAAGTATGTTTCCATTAGGACTGGGCGATGTAGAAATTTCTTAAATCGATTTATCATTCATCCAACATCGCGATTTAGCACTAAATTGCGATTTAACACCGATATTACATTTTAGAATATGAAAGCCTATTTTTTAATTTTTAGTAACAAAATACGGTCTCTATGTAACCCACCCCCTTGTTGTATTATTTAGTATACTTAGCTTTTAATTTTTCAAATACCTTTGAAAAGAGGTATATTTTACACATAAAAAAAAAAAAACTTTGTACGTCCAAAACACAATTTTATTTTATTTTTTTCATTTTAAAAATTAGTGACCTATTTTAGTACATCTTATAAACTCATTCTTTAAGGAGTGTTAAAAGAAAGGAGGATAAAAGAAAATGTTTTTTGTCTGACTTGTTCTGCCTGCTACAATCTAGATTCCTTAAGAGGGGGTGGGGGGGGGGGGCTACCCCTAGCCCACCCAAATAACACTTCATTGCTAACAACCTAGACACACTTTTTTTACAAACACAGAATTAAAAAGTTATTGTGGTAAAACAGAATCAGATAAGAATTCAATGATGAATTTACCGTGATGAAAAAAGTAGTAAAAAAAAAAAGAAGAGGGAAGATATGAGAAATAAGGTGCAATTTTATATCTTTTTAACTTTTAGACTATAATAAGATTTGTTTAACATAAATGCTGACATTCATATAGCGGATGGAGAAGGATTGAAAGCGTGAGTCTTTGAGAGCACATTACTGAAATTGCTGATTTTTTCGCGGCCGTTGCCACCCTGTAAGATTAGTAATAAAATATAATCTTAAATGTATCTCTTTTTATTGATAAAAAATATCAAAAAAGCAGAAAATTGCAGATCTGCAGAAAAATCTAATGAATGCCCCCCTCCACCCCTCCTTCATTCTGCTGTAAAAATCAAGTTACTTGACTCATTACAGGACTTGTAAATTAATTTCAAAAATAACAATAAATTAAAACTAAAATATTCCCATAATACCCAAACATGTGAAAATTAATTTTTCATCAGAATAATGCATAAAAATATAAACTGAAAATGGATGAATTTGGATATAAATAGTGAATCAATTACAGCAAGATACTCAATCCATGTGGCTGGCGTTGAAATCGGATTCAAACCTGATGCATGACTATTTTAAAATATTTTAATTAATTACCGAGTAATTGAAAATAAAGAATATATATTAAAATGTTACCCAAACATGTGAAAAATAAATTTTTCATTAAAAGAATGCATAAACATAAAAACTGAAATTAGATGAATTTGGATTTTAAATATGAAACTTCATTCTTTTATTTTTCAACCATAAATACTCAGTCAATTTCAGGAAAAAAATCTTATTAGCAGAAGAAAAATATTTCATGCGGATCACGGCCAAGTCGAGATACACAAAACAATGCATGACTATACTTCAAAATAATTTCATTAATTACAAAATAATAGAAAATAAAAAATATATGTTAAAATACTACTAAAACATGTAAAAAATTAATTTTTCATCATAAGAATGCATAAAAGTATAAATTGAAAGTGGATGAGTTTGGATTTTAAATATAAAACTTTATTATTTTTTAAAATCATATAAATGGGGGATCAATTTCAGGAAAACGATCTTTTGAAACAATGCAGGATTCTACTTTAAAACATTTTAATTAATTACAGAACAATAGAAAATAAAAAATACATATTGCAATATTACTCAAATATGTGAAAACTTAATTTTTCATCAAAAGATTGCATTAGCATATAAACTGAAATTCGATGGATTTGGATTTTAAGAATTAGACCAATGTCAGACGGGCGTCTTTTTTGGTTAAGTATTATCCATTCACAATGCTAAGCATTGTGAATGGATAATACTTAAGCAAAAAAGACGAGCATTGTGAATGGATAATACTTAAGCAAAAAAGACGAGCATTGTGAATGGATAAAACTTAAGCAAAAAAGCAGCAAAAAAGACGCCCGTCTGACACTGGTCTTAAACATTACTTTTTCTTTTCAACTTTCCACCACATAAGTTTTTAATTTCTGAAAAATACACATTCCAATCTCATAAACTCTGAATCTCGTTTACAAAATAAATAAATAAATATCAATTTTTACTTAAATCGTTGTTTTCTTAAATTGCCTTTTTCTTAAATCTTAGAGGATTGAGGCTTGATGTTTTCTTAAATCGGATCCTGCTAAATCGATTTAACACAAACTTGCCTTGTCTTTCTTAAATCGGGAAGCATTTAAGCTTGCGATGTTTGTTTAAATCGGATCCTCCTAAATCTATTTATCACCAGCTTGCCTTGTTTCTCTTAAATCGGAAAGCATTGAGGCCTGCGATGTTTGCTTAAATCGGATCCTCCTAAATCGATTTAACACCAGCTTGCCATGTAAGTGGTAGGTACATCATAGTAGATAAATCGGTTTTCCAATGTTAGTTCTGAATCAGTATTTTGTTTTAAATCGATTTAAAGCCAATGGCTAAATCACGATTTAAGACAATGGCTAAATCGCGATTTAAGACATTAGTTAAATCGCGATTTCCGATGTTAGCTTAAATCGATTTAAGACCAATGGTTAAATCGGATTTCCGATGTAAGCTTTAAATCGATTTAAGGCCCAGGCCTAGTTTCCATCTATTAGTAACAGGTAAAGGTCAAAATTAGCACTAGCCATCGGCCACAGGGCTAGTAAATGAGAAAAAGTGGCTAGTGAAAAATTGTCTATTAGCAGCCACTTTCTGGCCACATTTTTACAAGGAGAGAATAAAATTTTCTTGCATTTCATCAAGCATTCTACTTTTTTTGGTTTCAATATATTTATATTAACATATTTATTTCTGTTATTCACATTTAGATGAATACTTATAGAAATTTTACTGTTTAGTAGTTTTAAAAAAAAAAAGTGGCTACTTAAAAAAGTAGTTCTACTGGCCAGTAGTTGCTAATGAAATTTCCCAGTTTTGACCTATAGTATCAGGGTTGCAAAAAAGCCAGCTAAAATTTTAAAAAAGCCACGCCAGTGGCTTTTATTGGTTTTAACCGACTTTTTTTGGCCAAAATTGGCTTTTATACAGTGAAGCATTTTAATTATAAACGACACATTTTTATGTGTTTTTTAATTTGTTTTAAAGACATTTAATTGAGGTAGGAATCAATATAACCCAATTTTTCAAAAATGAAGACATTAATATTGGAATAAAAGGTCATACCAATTGCTTTGTCTGGTTTACACTGACCTTAACAATCTTTTTTTTTTTAATTTTTATTGCTTTATATAGTTAAATAGGACAATGGTTGCTTAGTTATACATTTTATTAACTAATTTTAAGGGATATTAATTACTACAAGTCTTATTTTATTTCTCATAAACATTTATTTAAAATCACACATAAAGTCATTTAATAAAAACATCATTTCTCTCTATTAAAACAGTATTATGAATAACATGTGCATTAATTTATGCATGAATATGCACTATTTTAAACAGCAACTAGCTTTTCAAAATTCTAATTCAACAAGTTTTATTTGGAGAATTTAAAAAAAAAAAAAATGTTCTCTTTATTTTACGCACTTACATGTACTAAAATTTCCTCAAATGTTATATCCTTCCTAATTTCTCTTTCAACATTGTTCATTCTATGATTTTAATCTGTCCGTATGGACATATCTGAAATAAGTTACATAACAGCTTAGTAGCAGAAAAACTTTTTACATATATCATTTTTATAGGTCGATCTTTTTTATAAGTATTTTTTATATATCGATTGCTTATTATTGCTCAAGTATTATATAAGATAATTTAAGTTATTAAATACATATAAGCTATTTAGTTTTAATCATCAATCAAAGTAAATATCAGTATATGTAAGAATGTTTCTATTTTAATGAGTCACATTTTCTTATTCTTTCATATAATCTTTAAAATGTGTGGTATGTGTAGAGCCATGATAAAGAATTCCAAACCAATATATTTTAGAGTCTAATTTAATGTATTCTTCTGAATATTCTTAATTTTGTTCGAGACATATTGCTTTCACAGTTGCATTGTAGCAGTTATAAGGTGTTATTTATTTGACAACATTTAATAGAAGTTTATATTTTTTAGTAGAAAATATTTATAAGTGTATTAAAAATAAATTAATCCAAATTTTATATGAATATCTATAAACCACCTTTTTGAAAAATAAAAGTTGGCTTCTCTTAAGTGGTTAAAACCAAAAAAAAGCCAGCCGGCTTTTTTTTGGCCTGGCTAAAAGCCGGCAATCCTGAATAGTATAAATTGCTGAAAGAGAAATTTCAACCTGTTATGTGTTTTCTTGCTAAACTAAATTTTCCCATTAAATAGTATATATATCAATATACTGATCAAATGTAGGCCTGTTCAAAAGAATTGGAATACATATTTAGCTATTGACAGTAACTGCTGAAATCAATTTTTTAAATGTTTACTTAGTTATCTTATTTACCTTATTTCCCTAAATAACAAAGTTTTGTTAAAGCTCTCAGGGAGTGTTGGAAAGAGTTCATAATCTATGCCGTATGCATGATTTTTCTTTCTTGTTTATTTTTAAGGGCACTTTTATAGTGTTGACTCTAGATCAATTTAGCATACTCAGCAACCTTTTTTAATAACAGAAGCATCTGACAGATCTTTTAAAAATATTTTATGAGCCCGGAGAGTCTTACTGCCCTTTTTGATACGGTCATTTCTTTCATTTCCTTTTCCAGTAGCAAAAGGGAAAAAATCACAAAATCCGTCCATTGATCGCAGGAAATAACTTGTAAATTTCACCATTCGATCGAGGGGAAATATCACAAAATTTGTCAATCAAATCGTGCAAAAAAAAATAGAGAAATTTAGCAGTAAATTATGGGCAAAAATCATGAAATTCGGGCATTGATTGCAAGAAAGAAAACCGCAAATATCACCAGTAAGTCTGTCGTGGAGGAAAATTTGCAAATTTTTCATGGAAAAAATCTCAAAATTCGTTAATTGCTAGTGTGCAAAATCATGAAATTCATCAATCCGTAATGGGAAAATCACAAAATTCAACAGTCAATGACGAGGGTGGGGGGATCTTGAAATTTGTCGATAGGCTGCATGAAATAAAATACTTGAGAGTTTCGTCAATCGGTCGCAAGAAAAACCCCCACAAAATTAAAAAAATTGGAAGAAGCGAAATATCACAGTCCAATCCTTAATATTGTGGTCTCTTCGCACAAAAGGCCAGTCACTCTTATAACATTACAAAATTATTCGGTACTTCTTAGTTATCCCGTCGACGTCGACCAATTTCGCCAAATTATACACATTGACATAATTTTTATTTTAATTAACGAAAGAACAAATAAATTAGTAAAACATGAATAAAAATAAAATAAAACGTTGAATTAATGGTTTTATTGGCCATTATTGGCATTTAATCTTACAATTAATTAATGGCAACCATTATTGGTATTTAATCTTACAATTTAGTGACAGTAATTTGGTCGACGAGATAACTAAGAAGTACCAATTATTCGATTTAACTGCCGTCGCCTAGGCTAGTATCAGACAAATGTTTTTTTGCACGCTTTTTTCCCTACATATCATCCCTACAAAATGCCACTAGCATTGTGTAGAGAGGATATGTGGAGAAAAAAGTGTGCAAAAAGACTTTGTCTGACATTAGCCAAAAGTCACTGCAGCCACCGATGGAAAACTGATCGGCGACAAGTTTTAGCTTGTGGAAAATACAAATAAAAGGGTATGTGATGTCACAACAATGTTTCGAGTCTTTAAACTTTGAATTGTGGACAAACAATATATAAATATAAATCGTACATAAAATTGGGGAATATTTTCAATTTTCAGTATTAAAAAAAAGTTACAAAAAAAAAACATACATTTTCCTTTTCTTAACTTTTTCTGCAAAGTTCCCAATTTATCGGAAAATTTTCCACGCACGGCGTTCGCACGTGCGTCTATATTATACACTCGGGGATTAGAGTATACACTATAGCTTTGAGAAATAGATGGTATGTGGCCTTCTTAATAGAATCTAAAAAGTATAAAGTGTATACATCTACACAGCCTCCACTACACCCCTGGTGAATAGGCTACCAAAAAATATGTATGCAAAATTTCCTTTTCTTGCCAAGATCATTTCCCCTATCTTGCCAATACCCAGTTATAACAAAAGAGTACCAAAGATTGCTTCTTATACATTTTAAATTAATTATTTAATACTAATGCCTATGAATGAATCTAATGTTCATTTTAATCATATTTTTCCATAAAATAATGAAAGTACAGTCGAACCCGGTTAAGACGCGTTTCAAGGGAGTAAAAAAAAGTCGCGTATTAAGCAGGATCGCGTATTAAACGTGATTTGTATAATGTTGCAGGAACTGGGCTTATTTACCCTTTTAATCGTCTAAATGAACTCTAGAGATTTCATTTATATGTTTACGGTCGAAAATAGTGTCTTTTAGATATATTTAGATTAAAATTTAATTGAATTCAACTTTAACTTATTGTTTTCTTTCATAAAACCAAATGGAATAATAAATGAAAATAAAAAGTGAATTCAAACAACTTTATTATGGATTAATATGCTGCAACTAAAAATAAGAATAGTAATTTCCTGCTGGACTAATTTTTCCAACAGAGCTAAAAAAAATATTAAACCTTTGGAGCACTTGTTAAAATCATATTTAGTACTTGTGATAATGAGTACAATTATAATCTGTCCTTCTTTTCATTATAAGAAAAAACTATCCTGATTAATAGTATTTGTGTAAAAAACATTGTTAGCATAGCAAGGTGTAAAGAAAACATAAAAGAATTAAAGAACCGCAGTCGTATTTATTTAATTAAATTGCCTATAATATGTATTAAGAAACATAACAGGGATATAACCAGACCTGCCAACCTTTGAAAGTGAGAAATCGTAGCACCCCAAATTCAAATTAATCTAGAGGTTGGTTGGTTGCTGTTTTTTACGCTGCAAATCGGGAACTGATTGCTTTTGGTTCGGGCTGAATTTAGATTCCTGCAGGTTGGGTTAACCCGATTTTTCAAAAGTTAGTTCTTTATATTCTTTCAGATTAAAAACTATATGTATCATAACAATAAACATAAATATTTTTGTCTGCGTGCGATGTTTTCTGAAGAGAGCACAGAGCCGGGGTGATTCTGAGTAAAAAAAAAATCAGAAACTGACAGAAAATTTTTTGTAAGGAGTGTGTGTGTGTGTGTGTGGGGGGGGGGGGGGATTACAATCTAATTATGCATTTTTTTCGCGGCCCTTTCACAAAATTCGCGCTTTTTTTCCGCGATGCTTTGGCGAAATTTGCTTTTTTGCTGCGATCCTTTGACCAAATTTCTTGTTTTTGCCGCGATCCTTTGACGATCTTTTTTTACCGATTCTCTGACGAAATTGGCACATTTTCGGCGATCCTTTGACGAAATTGCGAGGTTTTTTCGCGATTCTTTGAAGAAATTTGCGTTTTTCCACGATCCTTCGACCAAATTCGCATTTTTCCCGCGATCTTTGGGTTTTTTTCGCGATTCTTTGAGGAAACTTGGATTTTTTTCCGCATTCCTTTGATGAAATTTGCGTTTTTCCACAATCCTTTGAAGAAATTAGCATTTTTTTCGCGATCCTTTGACGAAATTCGCGTTCTTTCCGCAAGCCTTTGACGAAATTTGGATATTTTTTCTGTGAGCCTTTGGCGAAAGTTGCGTTTTTCTGGCGATCCTTTGACGAGATTTGCGTTTTTTTTCAATCCCTTGGAACAATGTGTTTTTTCAGGATCCTTTGACGAAATTCGCATTTTTTCGCGATTCTTTGAAGAAATTTGCTTTTTTTCGCGATTCATTCACGAAATTTTCGCTTTATCATGATCCTCTGACGAAATTTGAGTTTTTCTGCGATCCTTTGATGAAATTGGCATTTTTTCTGCGAACGATTGACGAAATTGGTTATTTTCGGCGTGTGTTTTATTTGAAGAAAATCGTAGTTTTAGACCGATTTTCGTAGCATCGTAGTTGTTAGCTCCAAATCGTAGAAACTACGATTTTTTCGTAGCAGTTGGCAGGTCTGGATATAACGTACATTTAAAACCTCTCTAACAATAGGTATACTAATCTTTAATCTTAATAATTTTACGACATATCTGAGTATCCTGAATTCGTTTATCTCTCTACTATAGTAAAAACATACACGAAGCGAGAGACAAAAAATGTTAGGACGCGGGATCAAACAAGAATTCTATCTAGTGTTGCTAATTTAGCGGCTTTTTTTAAAATTCAAATATATGCCATTCCACTATTTCCGATTTGTAATGTTCACCTTATTTAATCTGTTATTAAATAAAGTTATTCGTAAGCAGTGTTTTTTATTTGAATATAAAAAAAGTCTGGTAAATTGGCAACATTGAAAAAGAGACAAGGAATTCGCATATTGATCAATGAATTCGCGTCTTAAGCGTAATTTTTTGCCTCAAAGGACCGAAAATCTCTCGCTTATTAAACGTGATATTGTTGCATTAGCCTTATGGGCGATATTCAAGGGACCGGAAAAAATCCGCGTATTAAGCGGGATCGCGTATTAACCGGGTTCCACTGTACATCTTAAATTCTTTAACATTCGATTTCATGGCAATATATACCTATAAATTTACATTGCCAATAAATACAATGGCATAACATTACTGGTTAAAACTTATTGAAATAATACAGACCATACAATAAATCAAAACTTTAATTTCAGAAAAAAGAAAAGCAGAAACATTAATCCAGCTACGTTTTCAAAGCATCTTAAATATTTCTTTAAATTTAGTTAGTAAAATATCAACAAAATTTAAGGAATTTAAAAATATTTGCAAAAGACAATATGAATAAATATTCAGACATTATACGAATTAATAAAACTAAGAGTTAAGGGTGAAAAATTGTAAGAATGCTCAAGAAAGATTAAAAACCTACTAAACTACCAATTTTTCAGAAAAGAATCTTAAAAACTTTTAATTAGTTATTCCTTGATAAAAATAAAACTGTTATAAAGCTTAAGGATCAAAATTCATAACACACACTTGTTATATATTGTAAACAAACAAAACACACATTGCCATTTCCCATAAGAAAAATTTATAATGAAGGCCAATGAGAAAAACTCGAGGAAAACTTATGAGAACAGGAGTGTGTTCAAGATCTACGCGCACCGCGCACACGAGCTCAGAAGACCGTAACATGCAGTGGTTTTTTTTTTCAGGAACAATGTAATGAAATTATAATTTCAAACGTCTTCCATGGAAAAGTAAAAAGCATATTATATTAATTTATAGGATATTATTAACTTTCCCCTCCTCTAAAGGAGGGGGGGATATTAAATTCCGTCGCATTAGAACAGTGGCGTACCCAGGATTTTATTTCGAGGGGGGTGGGGGGGGGGGCTGACTTCAATTTCCACAATGTTCTATAAATCTTACGAAATACGTTGAATTGTGTTGGAAACAGAAATCATTTTTGACAATTAGGCCGTAGCCAGAGGAGGGGGGAGGGGAGGGGTGATTCTGTTCCGACTTTTACGAAAATTTAAGGCATGAGGTTCCGAAATTTAAAAAATTCGATCATCACTCCGAAAATTTGGACATAAAAAAATATCGCGCTTTTTTGACAAATGATCGCTGAAAAAAATCATTTTCGTTAAAGGATCGAGGAAAAAACCAAATTTTGAAAAAAGGACCGAGGATAAAATACGAATTTTGTCAAAGGATCGTAAGGGAATTTTATCAAATAATCCCGGAGGAAATGCGAATATTGTTAAATGAGCACAGAAAAAACCCGAATTTCATTAAAAGTCACGGAAAAACGCGAAGCAAAAAACGCGAATTTCGTCAAAGGTAAACCGAAAAAACGTGAATTTCGTCAAAAGGCCGCAGAAAAAACGCGAATTACGTCAAAAAGACGAGAAAAAAGCGCGAATTTTGTCAAAAAGCAACGGATAAACACAAATTTCGATGAAGGATTGCGAAAAAAAACAAAAATTTCGTCAAAGGATCTCTGAAAAAAAAACACGCATTCCGTCAAAGGGAAGCGGAAAAAACGCGAATTTCGACAAAGGATCGCAAAATAATCCCCGAATTTTGTGAAAGGGCCACAGAGAAAAAAAACGCGAGTTTCGCCAAAAGGCTGCGGAAAAAAGCAAATTTCGACAGAAAGCCGCGAAAAAAAAACATGAATTTCGTCAAAAACCCGTGGAAAAAAGCAAAATTCGTCAATGGATCTAAAAAAGACGAATTTCGTCAAAGAGCTGCAGAAAAAAAACCCAAAGTTCGTCAAAGGGCCGCAGAAAAAACGCGAATTTCATCAAAAGTCGCAGAAAAAATGCAAATTTCGTCAAGAAGCCGCAATAAAACTCAAATTTCGACAAAGGCTAGCAAAAAAACACTTATTCCGTCAAAGGGCCGCGGAAAAACGTGAATTTCGTCAAAGGATAGCAAAAAACACAAATTTCGTGAAAGGGCCTCAGAGAAAACGCGAATTTTGTCAAAGAGCCTCAGAGAAAACATAAATTTCGTCAAACAGCCTCAGAAAAAACGCGAATTTTGTCAAAGATCCGCGGAAAAAACGCGAATTTCGTCAAAGGACCGTGTAAAAAAAGCAAATTTCGTCAAAAGATCACGGGGAAAATGAGAATTTCGTCAAATCATCTCTTTATAAAAACCCGAATTTTATCAAAGGGTCGCGGAAAAAACGCATACAAACATCTATGTTTATTATTATAGGTATAGTTTTTAAACTGAAATAATATGCTGAACAAACTTTTTAAAAATATCGTTAACCCGAACCCAACTTGCAGGATCTACACTCAGCCTGATATTGACTTGCAATGAAAACAGAGTTAGCCCAACCTGCAACAAAAATAATTAGTGCCGGGAAGGGATTTCCTCCCCTTCCCCCCTCTGCTGTAATCTTTCAGAAAATTTGTTGTGAATTTCAGATTTTTTTATTTACTCAAAATCAACCATGGGGGGCGGGAGGTACGGGTCCGATCCTGAGGCCGTCCCACGTCGAAATAAGTTGAAAAGTGTTTCTGTTTTTTTATATACTTTCATTTAAAAGAAAGTCATTGTAGCTTAAAATCTATAAAATTGTTCTTCCCACCCCAGAAACTAAATTCTGGCTACGGTTCTTGCTTAACAATAAATTAATATTGTAACAAACACAAAATATTTTTTGTATACACAAAATATTTTTATACACATATATAAAATAACGACTGTTTATTATTTGTGCACAAGTAATAATAATGATTTTAAACCGTTCACCAAATAATCCGATAAACCAAATGAAAAATACTGGCTGGAAAGTTAGGACGGAAAAGGAAGATAAGTGGGAGGAGGGAATTTTTTGCAGTCCTTTGACGAAATTCGCATTTTTTCCGCGATCACTTGACGAAATTCTCGATTATTTGACGAAATTTGCGTTTTTACGAAGCCCTTTGATGACATTCTTGTCTTTTTCGCCACCTTTTGTTGAAATTCTCGGTTTTTTCGCAATCCTTTAACGAAATTTGCGCTTTTTTCGCGATCCTTTGACGAAATTCACGTTTTGCCCGCGATTATTTGACAAAATTCGCAGCTTTTGTTTTACGAAATATGCGTTTTTCGCGGCATTTTGGCGAAATTCGCGTTTTTTCCGCGGTCCTTTGAAGAAATTTGTGTATTTTCGCGATCCTTTAAAAAAACTGACGTTTTTCCAGCTACCCTTTGACAAAATTCGAGTTTTTCCGTGAGCCTTAGACAAAATTTGCGTTTTTTCTTTCATGACCCTTCGACGAAATTCGCGTTTTTTTTTTTTCCAATTCTTTGACCAAATCAATATTTTTTCTGCAATACTTTGGGGGAATAATTAAAGATTTTTTCTGCGAACGAGTGATGAAATTGATTTTTTACGACGACCATTTGTCAATATTCGCGACTTTTTTGTAGCCTAATGTTTTGAATTTTCGGAAAATTCGAATCAGAATCACCCCTTACTTTTAATTGTGCGCGGGCAATAAATAAATCGTACATAAAATTGGGGAATATTTTCAATTTTTTGGAATTTAAAAAACAATGTTACAAAAACAAAAAAATATATTTTTTTCAAATCTTTTTCATTTTGAAAATAGATTTTGTGGTTCCAAGTAAATTTGGTCGCAGGACTGAGGAGGATATTGGATTAACGAAAAAGACAAATTCGTGGCATGCCAGAAAATAAAACAAATTTATCTCAAAAAGAAAGCCTTTTCCCTTTCACTGCGATCCTTTCGGAGGGGGAATGGAGCTGTAACCTCATAACCCCCGTCCCCATCAACTTCTTTGTGAGTATTGTATGCTACGGCATCGCTGCACACTAATATATGGAGCTAACGAGAATAGCTGCATGGCAGAAAAAAAATACAAATCTATCTTAAAAGAAAGGAAAACATCAGCATTTATTTACATTTCATTTTTGACTATTTCGAAAGGGGACCTGTAACCCCACGAGCCCCCTTCTCCTCATTGGGTATACTGTGGTGTTGTAACTGTGTGCTGATATAAGACTAAGCAGAATGGCTAGTTCGTTGTATTGCAGAAAACAGTTACAAATTTATCTCAAACAAAAAGGAAAAAAAAATCAGCAATTTGGGAGGAGGCAGTATGGAACTAAAGAGAAGAGAGCGGTTAGTCTCTTGAATTATAGGGAAAAAATATAAATTTGTCTCAAATAAAAAGAAAAAAATCAGCACTTTTTCATTTCATTTTCGACTATTTCGAGAGGAGGGGGCTGTATTTCCATCTGCCCCTTCCCCATCTTTGGGTATGCTGTGAGCTGTGATGTCAATGTGGACTAACATGGGGTTAACGAGAATGGCTATTTTGCTGTATGACAAAAGAAAAAATTACAGATTTATCTAAAAAAGTAAGGGATAAACACTTTTTCATTTAATTTTTCGACTATTTTGGGAAGAGGGGTGGGGGGGGGGGGGGTTGTAACCCCATCAGCCCCCTTTCTCTTCTTTGGTGTCAATGTGCACTAATATGGAACTAAAGCGAAGGGAGTGGCTAGTCTGTGGAATGATAGGGAAAAAATTGCAAATTTATCTCAAACAGAAAGAAAAAAATCAGCACTATTTTTTAAATTCATTTTCGACTATTTCGAGAGGAGGGGGGTGCAATTCCATCAGCCCCCTCCCCATCTTTGGTTATATTGTGATGTCAATGTGGACTAATATGGTGTTAACGAGAACGGCTATTTTGCTGTATGACAGAAGAAAAAAAATTACAGATGTATCTGAAAAAAAATAAGGAAAAACAATTTTTTTCCTTTAATTTTTCGACTATTTTGGGAGGAGGGGATGGGGGTTGTAACCCCATCAGCCCCCTTTCTCTTCTTTGGTGTCAATGTGGACTAATATGGGAGTAATGAGAATGGGTAGTCCGCTGTATGATTGAAAAAAAATAAATTTTTTTCCAAAAAAAAAAAAAAAATTCGGCCTTTTTTCATATAACTTTCGAAAATTTCGGGGTGGGGGCTATAGCCCCATCAGCCTCCCCCTTGGGTACGCCCATGCATTAGGAAATAGTTCAGAACTGGTTCAAAGAAACACGCAATTTTCTAAACAGATGGCAGCACCAACAATTTCACCCCCCTCCCAAGCACGCAAAGCCTCACGACAAATAACTGAAGTATAGCGCCTAACTGAAGAGCGTAGCAACACCTGTGCAGCGACGTCGTTTTTTGAAACAACAACTTCGACGAACAGTTATTGAACTAGCCTTTTGCTCGGTGCTATGGCACTCGTTTTCTGTGCAAAAAGCCCCTGGTTCATACCCAGCCAACCTCATTTCCTGTCTTCTCTACACCTGGCTTAAGGCAGTCCCCTCACCAAATATCTTCAGAGCTATTCATAGAACTTCGAAAAATTTTATATTTATTAGGCTAATTTAAGGGTGTAGATTCTTTTTCTGTTGTCAAAAGTAGGTGTTAGCATTAAACGTTTTACATTTTTTCTGCTTTATTATGGAGACAATTTCCTACGACCAGACTAATAGTAAATTTTGTATCTCTGCGATAATTTGGGTAGTAAAATAGTATGTTTTTACCTCAGATCAAAGAACTAAACTTCGCACGCAAAGAAAACTTTACTTCGCAAAACTGTTTTCTCTTTTTTTTTATTTCAACATTGATTGTATATAAATCTCGACAAGCAATAGACTATGATTGGTTTAACATGAAACGATTCGATGACTTTTTAATCAAAATCGAAAACTTTCTTACAAAGATGAGGTCAGTGTAATGGCGGTTGCAACGTTGACTGAGTTGTTGTTAATATTTGTTGTTATTATGCAACTAGAAACCTCCATCTTTAATTGTGTACAACACACATTATAAAAAATCAGGAGCTTTGTGATTTGAGATATATCACTTTTAAATGACGTACAAATCCTCTTCTTTCCTGAGCGTAGATGTGTTGTTTTGCGAAGTTAAAAAGCATTTTAGAACTAAATCCATGAAGTAAGACAACTCTTGAGTGACGTTCATGCTCTGTGAGGTAAGATATACTGAAAAAACTTTTCGTTTAGTGTACAGCATCAAATTTGTGCTTTAATAAATCAGTAATTAATTGTTGTTTTTTAAAGAGTTGCGGAAGTTCAAGTTTAGTTTTGTATTCCTTTACGACTTTTGCGGGAAAGTTGAGGTGTCATAGGATGTCAATATTTTGTTGTACTCTTATTTCGTGTATTTGATATATCAGTTCTAGGGCACTTTTTTTGATTATGCGGTTTAAATATTGTTATTATTTACTCAGAATGTTTCCACTTTAGTTGCAAAAGTTTTGGTACAACTTGTTTTGAAGTTAGACGTATATTGTCAACAAACAACTTGGTATTGATACTGATTTTAGAAAATGATCAAAGTGTATTATTTTTGAAGAAGTCATTGTGACTTAAGTTGTTTCATTCGTAAATACGCAATATTTATGTTTTGCATAGTTTATATTAAATTTTAAAATGCGTATGATGTTAGTGATTATATGTTACTATTTTCTCTCAAGGATTCTTTTATGCCTACTCTGATACTAAAAAAAAAAAAAGTTTTAAAATGTGCTACACTATCTCATTTTTAGATATCCCGAAACATTTAAAACTGATTTATGCACCGTTTAATTTATTTAAATGCTAAAGTGTGAATAATGTTTATACCCGAATATGTGATGGGTGATTTTTATTTAGATAATATTATGCAATCAGTTTGTGTAGCGTATCTTCTTTAGTTCTGCATTTCGTATAATGCCTGAAACCTTTAGTTTTGTATGATTTTGTAAATAAAAATATATTTGTCTTTAGAACTGTAATAATAATAATAATAATAATAAAAAGCAGAATATACCTTTTTTTTTTTCAATAGCCTCAGATAATACAAATAATTTTTTTATCTATTTTTTTAAATTTATGATCATATTATACAATGATAGGCTGTTAGATACTCAAAATACATGTATATTGCTCATGCTTTCATAGGTCTAATAAAGTTATGCCATTTACATATTTGAACAAATGAACTGGAAGTTAGTGTTGACTGTAAGCCGCTTTAGCAGGGCGCAGCGCCCGACGGCCCTTTTTATTTCTTTTTTGTGCCCGCCGGCTCTTTTAAACCCTTCTGATGTGCCTGGCTGCCCTTTTTAACATTTCCTATTTGCCTCGTGGCAATTCAATTGATCCCGGGAAAATATCGCAAATTCTAGGGACTCTAAACAAACCGGCTGAAAATATTTTTAGTGAACAAGGTATAAGTGTGCTCTTTTTGAAAAAAAATAGGCCCTTTTTTTAGAATAGTATTCCTTTATTGAAAAAACGTATCCTTTTTTAGAATAGTGTCCCTTTTTTTAGAATAGTGTTCCCTTTTTGAAAAATTCCCGCCCGGCGGCCCTTTTTTTCTAGAGTCAACACTAGAAGTATATAGTAGGTCTTGGGACAGAGGGGTGTGGAGAGAAAAAAAATATTTTAATAACTTGCATTAAGCTCGTTTTTGCTATTTTTATTATCACTTGTCTTATGTGTGAGTCACATATTTTTTACTTATTTATTTTCTATAAGTGAACTTCTGAATATTATATAAAATGTCTAAAGTTTTCTGCATTTAATAAAGGTAGTAGGGTAGATGTGCCAGTAATGGACACGCTTAAGGAATTTCGGCTAAGATGTGTTATTATCCCACCCTCCGCGATGTTGAGTATTTGGCGATTTTTATCGCTCTGGCAACCCCGGCGTTTGGCGTCTAGTAACTTATTATGGCAACCCCTTTTTTTACGACGCGAGAGCGTGAACGTTCATTTCACTGCCGGGTGTCGTTGCTGACGGTTGGTTGACTCTTGTACCAGATTCTCTTTGATATCGTGTTCTATGGCTGTCTTTTTATTTTTATGTTAAATTTATTGGATGTGTTTCATTGACTATAGTTTCTGTAGTCCGTTTAAACGCTCTTGCTGAAGTAATTAAGAAATATGAGGAAATTTTGACATGAAAGGGGGGTTTGTTTATAGCGTGTCAATGCGTATTAAGCCTATTTTGGAAAATGACGGCGGTGTTATATTTTGTGCTGTAGGTTTCAAGAAAGCAGATGTCTGTTAAGGTATGTTGATAATTTTATGTATATTTTGTTGCTTTAAGAGTTTTTTACATTTTGAGATTGCTACGAAACGAGAACTACTGAATTTTGAGAATGCTATATCGCGAAAAATGCTGAATTCGGCGATGTTTTTTTTTCGGAAAATGAGCGCGAAGCGCTCATACAACTATTGCTGATTGCCACTTTAGCGAGTCTCGTTTTTTAGGTATATTTTGCTGTTTTAAGAGTTTTTTACATTTTGAGATTGCTACAAGACGAGAACTGCTGAATTTTGAGAATGCTATATCGCTAGAAATGCTGAATTCGGCGATGTTTTTTTTCCCGTTAAATGTGCGCGAAGCGCTCATACAAGGATTACTGATTTGCCAGTTTAGCGAATTTTGTTTATTATTTACATTTTATTTTCGTTGAGCCAAACATGCGTAGAAACGGGTGCTTGGCGACATTTACTACTTGGCGGAAAAGGGGTTTTCTCGCCAAAAAAAATCCAAGATGGCGGAGGGTGGGATAATAACACATCTGTTCCGGAATTTCTTTTTGTTTTATTAGTAGTTATAAGTACAGTAAAAGCTCAACTAACCGGCATGCTCGGGAAACGCTGATTGCCGGATACTTGAAAAGTCCGGATAGTTGAGCGCTACAAAATCTGTCATGAAAGAAGGGGGGGGAGGCATTGACGTAAAAATGAAGCAGGAAAATGATTTTTAGGCTATTTTCCTGCCATTAGGAAGTCGATCAAATAACTCTTATTATTATTATTAAATTTGCAGTTGATAAAGTTATTCTTTCCGAATAAAAAATAAAAGTAAACAAATTTCTATATTTATTTAATAATCTTTTATAAAGTTGTATATTTATTATTTGACATCTCCCCTTTCCGGAAAAGCACATGAAAGCTTGGAAAATTAACTTTGGTATGATTCACTTGTGATACCTCAACTAACCTCACAGTAATAATGAATCTTTTCTGCATAGCTAAAAACGTTATCAGATGCAAACTGATAATGCCCGACTCCTCCGATCACGATAAAAACAAACTACACTCATTAGCTTTTTTTGTTTTTCTTGTTGGAGTGGCTCAGATAGTGAAGTCTTTTTGGGGGGATTTCTAAATTTCTGAAAACTCATTGTATGTTAATAAAAATTAGGTAAACGGCCTAATGTATTATTATTTGAATTTTGGTGAAAATTTGAACACAATCGGGCAAATAGCAACGGAGAAAGCAATTTTTTTTTTTATATAATAAGTAAGGGGGAAAAAAGAGTACCATTTCGTTCTTTCTTTTTATCTAGAATAATATTACAGTAGAAGATCTTTATAACGCAAACCTAAAAACGCAAGGTTGTGCGTTATATAGAATTTTGCATTATATGGATCACATCATTAAATTCACCTTGTAAACATGGCCAAATATGTCTGAAACATATCAAAATACATTAGAATTTCTTTATACTGCATTCCTTGTTACCAAGAATTATCCAAATTATAAATTTTTGCATAATATAGGTCAGACATTGTTAAATTCACTTTATAAACATAATCCAAATATAACTGACACAACCATCTCTTATATTAGACATTTTCAAAATGTTTATTGTAATGATAGCATTTTTTTTCAGCAAAAAGGTCTTAAATTAGAAGATAAAGTTGAACTAATGTATCACATTTAGTCCTCTAGAGAGTAGCAATATTTTACAATGTGAAAATGCAGGTGCTTTTTAACTGCAAAAATCATTGTTTACATCTGAGGAGTTGTGCGTTATATGGAGAATTGCGTTATATAGAATTGCGTTATAAAGATCTTCTACTGTATTATTATTTCTGTTTACTGTTTAGGTTGATGAAAAATATTTTTCCTCGCTAATTCAACAACGAAAACTTTGATGCAATCTCCCGGCTGAGGAGAAAAAGTTTGAACTGATAAAAATCCAACAATAAAACAAAGCAAAAAGAAAGAAACTTACCCTGCAGCGTCTTTTCTTTTTTTAATTTCCAGTTAAGTGTAGTTGATCCAAACACATACAATAAAAAAATATTCTTGAGTAAATATATTTAAAATACAATATTGTATAAAGATTTTTGTTACATAATTCTTTTAAAATAATAATTTCTTGTTCTTGAGTAAATAAAGAAAAAAAAAGTTTGGGATATAATTTCTCAGCAGTTACTGTGCGTTTGATTGATGTGCCAGGAAAACTATGAAACGCATGTCTGATGTCCGTCTGTTTGAAAGAAAGTTCTCTTTTTTTCATGAAGTGTTCTTTTATGAGATGCAGTTCTAAAACTTCTTGAGCCGAATACTGGGAATTTTTTTCACAAAACTTTAAAAAAGTAGATAAACTTTTCTCAGCTTCACTCCAAGAAATTTTCTCCTCGATTTCATTTTCTGATTCTGAGGAACTATCATTTGTTTCTTCTTCTGGAGCTGTCATTTTTTTAATTAACTGCTCTTCTGTTAAAGTTTCGGTGACAGGAATATTTTTATCTATAGCTATCCAATTTTCGATTTCTGGCATTTCCAGTTGCGATAGACATAAGTTAGTATTAGGCCCATTTTTTAATGTTTCCATAATTTCATGCAATTTGTTACTTTTCTTGGGTTTAAATCCTTCAAATTCTTCATCTGATGAATCAGAACAAAAGTTTACTGTAAATACAGGGTTCATACTCATCAGGGGATTATGGGATTCCTGGGATAATCAGGGGATAAATTTTGGCCCTAAAAATCAGGGGAATCTCAGGGGATATTGCAAAAAATTCTCCAAACCTGGGAAAACCTGGCAAAATGATTCGTTACTCTGGGAAATTGAGGGCAATTGCTGCTGTTTGCGCGTTTTGTGTAGTCTTAATGAAATCAAACTAAGACGTTTTTTCTACAATTAGCCACTCCTTCTTACAGTTTAGATATAACATATGTTATATTTAATCTGTACTACTAACGTCTGGTGACATCCATTCAGTCACTAGACATGCCTTCTAACATCATGAGGTTTGAAAACTGTTAAAGAAGAACTTAAGAAAAATAAAGGACTTTTTAAAATTGATAGAAACACTTGAGCCTTCATATTATTCATAATTCTTTTCAAAAAGCTAATAAAATCCCTAAGTGGAAATTAAATTCTTACAGCAATCTACCAAGTTTTTTAAGGAGAGCCCCACAAGGCTTGCAGACTCCATCTCTGTTATACACAAATTAATATTTTTCCTTTAAAGTTCTATTCATATTGTTTATATATGTGATATGGGTTATTCTCTGCAATAGTGCAAAAAGTGCTTCCCAGTCATATAAATGCTCTTAATTTCATTACATTTTTATTTATTTTTATTTTTATTAGAAGATCTAAACATACTTTATTAGGGACAGAAAGTAAAATTTAAAAATAAATAAATTTAGTATTTAAAAATGTAATATGTATCATGCAAACATCATTCCCTCACCTTTCCCCACCTGTACTACCATAGATTATTGCCTATTTCTTTCCATCCAGAAATAAAAATAATTAAAAATACCCTAAGCAAAATAAAGTTCTTATTTGGTACATTACAAAAAATAATAAAAATATTATTTTTTACAATTATTATATAGTCTACTCAATCAATTATATGTTTCCCCATGTTAGACCATCATTCCCTCACACATTGCTATTATCTCAAATATCTACCACTAAAGAGCAGTAGCAGTCTAGCATCCTTCACAGAGAAGAAGCCATTTTGAGCACTTGTCAGTCCAGCAACATAAATTGGTGGTGTAAAATTTTGTTAATTTTTCAGAATTTTTTTTCAGTCGGTATATCTGGAAGCGTTTTTATTAGCAGTCATTCCCTCACACAGAATACTAATTTTTTTGTAAATATCAAAAATTTTAATTTTATCATACATTATATATTAAGTGTTGCTCTTCAAGGAAACAGTTTGGATTTCTTCATAATTTTGCATTTTTTCCTACAATTAGTAAAAATGTCTTATTTCATCATTCCCTCACTTGTCATTCCCTCACATTTACCATTATGAGGGAATGACAAGATGAGTGAGGGAATGATGTGCTTTCTGTTTAAATGATGGATTTAGTTTTCCTGCTTAAAATTTATACTAATAGCATGTTATTTTTTAAATTTATGTGGCTCAAACTAACCAAAACATTTTATTTAACTGTTCTTGGAGAAATTTATAAATACGCCAGAGTAGCTTTAGTGAAAAATTATGCATATACGTAGAATAGTGTTGATTAGCATTTTACATTTTTTATGCGATTAAAATATATTGAGTTTTAAAAAAAACTTAGGAGAGAAAATGAAAAATAATCCTTTGAAGCTTGAAAAACTGAAATATTTAAAAGAGAAAGGCCAAGTTAAAAATGTAAAGGAGATGAGTTCTAGACAACTATGTCAAAAAAAGGAAACAGTGGAAGAAAAATTAAAAAAATTATAGAGAAAATATTAAGAAAAATAAGAAGATTGAGCAATTTCTTTCTCCCCAGACTCCATCAAATAGTGGTAACACAGATTCCGCAAGTTTTAGTGGTTCTGAGGCTGAACGTCCTTTTTCAAGGCAGAGTGCTTGGAGAAAAGAATTAGACGTGGCAGATCAAAACTGTTTCGAGAAAATCAGTCATTAAAAGTTCAACTGTAAAGCTGCAAAAGGAGATAATCAAAATACAAAAAGTATTACCAAACCTTACTTAAAAATTTTTTTTAAACATCTAAAAGTTAACTACTAAAAGAAAAAATAACTGGAAATAAAGACGTATCATCCAAAATTAGAAAAAGCTTTTATTTGGAGACGTTCTTTACACAGCATTGGCATCAACTTTTAGCAATATGGGGAAGAGTCAAAAAGGTAGACAAATGTACTACAAAATTTTAAGGGAAGTATTTTGAAAAAATACAGATTGCTATATATGACAATATATATATATATATATATATATATATTCTTAGATATCGAAGCTTGAAGAATAAAAAAAAGATTATACCTCAAAAAGCAAAATAAAGAAACAAAAGAAGGCTTTTATGCGAGACACATAAATATTTATACAAGAAGTTTCTCAAAGAAGTTAATTATGTTTTGAGTTATTCATCATTCTGTCGCCCGAAACCACTTTAGGTGAAAAAATCTAATGTTGAAGAAAGAGATACAGCTGCTTGTGAAGCTCATTCAACATAAAAATAATTGTATTAAAACTTAATGAAACAGGAATAGTAAATTTTAAAACACCTGATGTATTACTAGAATTATGTTGTGAGAAAAATAATATAACCTGCCTTCAAAGGAAGTGTGAGAATTGTAAAAACAACTAATTTTATAAACTACTGAGGATGAAACAAGTTTATTAAAGCTGAAGAAATGGATCTGGGAAACACAAAGTATAATTAACCAAACCAAAACTAGTCAGATGTGGCAATCCCAAAACTCATACATGTTAATACTTCCTGAAAAATACAGCTTAGCAGTGTACCATCGGTTAGGTGATTTACATTAAACTCTAATCAGCAACAACTTATGTCAAGTCTACCTTAATCTGAAGTTTGATGAAAATCTGTAGTAAATTAGTTTTTGAGATAGAGCTATTCCAGAAATCATAAAAAATTCTGCATATCAGCACCACCTGTTGGGCGATTTACACCAAAAACTAATCAGGACCAATTTATATCAGAGACTAACTGAATCTTAAGTTTGATAAAAATGCGAGCATTAGTTCTTGAGATATAGTTATTGCAATAATCATGAATAATATTAGCATATAAGCGCCACCTGTTGGGTGATTTACCCCAAAAAGTAATAAGCACCAAATTATATCAAGTACTAACTGAATCTGAAGTTTTATGAAAATCCGAGCATTAGTTCTAGAGATATAGCTATTGTGGAAATCGCGAAAAATGTATGATAGCAGCTCCACCTGTTGGGCAATTTACACCAAAAAGTAATCAGCACCAATTTATATTGGGAACTAACTGAATCTAAAGTCTTATTCAATTCCGTCCATTAGTCCTTGAGATAGAGTGCCCACAAAATTTCTGTCACATACAGACAGACAGAGACTTTGTAAAATAATTTTTTTTTTTTCGGGATCTCTGACCTCTAAAACATGTAAGTCTGTCGAAAACCGGAATTCGAAAATTTTCACGAATCCAATAATTTCTTCTTGTAAAGATAGAAGAAAGTAAAAAGATGAACATAATTACCACACATCTTATGGGGAAAGAAAGACTGAGCCCCCTCAGCCATGTGATAATAGATCATCAGTTTTCATGTTTTCATCTATTTAATTTTATTTTATACTATTATAATACTATTTTATTGTATCAATTCATATTAAAAATAATGTGTTAATTAACTTGTTTTGTAAACAATCATTCCCTCATATCTGTTTCATCATTCCCTCACTCATCATTCCCTCACCATCATTCCCTCACTTTTAAAATTTTTATTTTATTTTTTTGTTAAGTCAAATTTTTAAAACGATTTCTGCTGCTATTAAAATCTTCAATAATTGGCTAATTGCTTACCATTTATCTACTTTTTATGAAAATTTACGTATGTATCATTCAAGTCAGACTGCTTGGCCAAATTTGCAAGTATTGTAGAGAACAACCCATATGTAAACTGTATTTTTATGTATGTATAGATTATCTAGTTTGTATTTTTTTTTTTTTTAAGAGAAGGGGGCGAGGGGTCGTGATACTGGTTTAATAAATGTCATTAATTGTTGACATGGAAAAATTATGCATCCTTGAAAATACATCAGGGGATTCTCAGGGGATTTTTTCTTGAAAAATGAGTATGAACCCTGAAATAATAATTTTCTCCATCCCCTTCGAAGAGTTTTTGGTTTTACGGCATTCCATGCACTGGCAAGATCATAAATGGCATCTTTTATTGTGAAAGCTGATTGAAATTCTGCCACTGTTGTCTGTGTATTTACGAGCTTACGCATGAAATGTTTTCAATAAATCATTTTTACGTTTTGTATGATCCCTTGATCCATAGGTTGTATCAGAGAAGTTACATTGGGGGGGGGAGAAACATTACTGAAATATTGCCATATTTCAATTGTTCCTCGCTGGGATGCACTCAGCAGTTGTCAATTAGAAGAATTATTTTATTATCTTCCAGTTTTTTCCCCTTAGCTTCAAGCTTGCTAATTACAGATGGCACAAAAACTTTTTTAAACCAGTAGGTAAAAATATCTTTATCCATCCAAGCACTTTTTTGATTGGTGTCAACTGCAGGGAGATGTTTAATTCCTGTAAGTGCTCTTGGATTCTTCGACTTTCCTATTACTAACAGTTTTAATTTATGGGAGCCAGTTGCATTAGCGCAAGTCAGAATCGTTAGTCTGTTCTGTCTTTGTTTTTCTTAAAGCCATCTGCTGACGTTTCATTAGGACCAGCTAATGTTGAGGTCGGAAGGCAACGGAAATAGATTCCGGTTTCATCAGCATTATAGATGGGGTTTAGATCAATATTATTTTTTTTAATAAAATCTTCAAAAAAAGTAGAATATTCCTCTGCACTTTCGTTATCTGCTGATTTTCGTTCCCCAGATATGTCAATTTTTCTAATTCCATGGCATTTTTTGAAGCAAGAAAGCCACCCATCTGAAAACTTGCGTTCCGTCGCAATATTTAATTTTTCTGAAAAATCTCTTGCTTTTTCAATCAGCATAGGCCCAGAAATAGGAACTCCTTCTTCTCGTTTTAATAGAAACCACTGATATAAATTTTTATCCAGTTTTTCATGCTGAGGTTGCTGCAGTGTTTTCCTTTCATCTGTTGCTTTGCTTGATTCTGCAGAGGAAGCAAATGCCATCAACTTTTCTTTCTGCGATTTAATATCATAAATTGTTGAGGATCCAATATTGAATATACGCATCAATTGTTGTTTATATTCCCCTCTTTCTAAACATCTAATAATGTCTAGCTTCTGAGTTATAGTTAAAACAACTCGTTTCCTTTTATTAGGATTTGACTGATCTGCCATTTTTTAATTTGACAAAAAATATGACAGAACACGATTAATAAAGGTTGAGAGCAATTTACTAGGTTAGCTGATTAAACACAAGCGAATGGCAGTAAAAATATGCCAAAAAAAAAAAAAAAAGCATCAGCGTGATTTAAGTCAAATTCTAATTGGTCAAACTGAATGTGTAGACCCAAATGGGCGGGACAGATGGAAAGTTCTACAGACAGATGGAATTTTCTAGTAACTCCAGGGAAGGGGGGGGGGGCGTACTGTGCATCTGGGGGAAAAAATACGATATCTGAAATGACCTTATCCCCATCCCAATTCTTAGAAAACAGTTTTCTACATGCTCCTGGCTTCCTCACTTAGCAGTTCAGTTTTCGGAAAAGATGTAGCTTTCTACCGTTTACCACGCCTCCCTATCTAGTTTCGCCAAGAGCAGAAAAGAAAGAAAGCCTCTCTTCTCTTGTCTTCATTTTCCACCCCCTCCTTCTCTTTTTCGGAAGGAAAAACAGCCGGCGCGGCGTACTATCGCGTACTATGACGCAACATGAAGTTATTCTGCAGGTATGATCCATGTCAATTCAGGCAGCCAAAGAAAAAATCTTACCTTCATAGTCTCAGAAGTTTTTGAATTGAGCATGTGTTAAAATTCAATAAAAAATAAGATACTTGTATATTTTGGTTTTGCCCAAATAAATTCCTGGCCCGAGATACAGGCCGCCAAAGATGGCATCCCGGGCACCATTTCCGATTCGCCATTTTCAATAAAAATTTTGAAGTGTTCTATCTCTAGAACGGTGCAAGATATTTTGTTGCGTTTTTTTTTATTTTAAAGATAATATTCTTCTGTTTAAAATTATATACCCAATTTTGAAAAATGTATTCAACTTTTCTTGTGGCAACCTTTTGAAAAAAAAATTTTTTTTTCCAAAAAAAATTTTTTTTTAAAAATGCCAATCCTAAAAATTTTGATTTTTTTGCAGTTGATCAATACCATTGGGAACTATCTTCACTGTAAAGGAGAACTTCCACTTTTGAGTTTAACAAATTTTAGAAACTTTTAAAAAATTCAGAGAATTTTACAGGAACTGTATATATACAGTTCCAGTAAAGGTCACTGAATTTTTGATTATTTGAAACATATTTGTAAGGATAAGCCTACTATATATCCTAAACAAGTTAGAAATTGCAATATCAAATGTGGCAAATGAGGTGCGTGCATTGTATTAACTAGTTTTATAAATAGTCAGATCTTGGTGCAATAAGTGTTACACTCTTGGGCAAAAAGGCATGAATACAAAATTTACTATAATTCCATATATTAAATTCAGTAATATGGAAGTAATATGAATCCATCTTAAAAGGACTTAATCGCCATGGCAACCTAGAATCATTGCCTATCATGGTATATCATTGAATCAATTATGCATTATAGGATTTTTAAATAGAATGAAGAAAACTTTTATTAATGTCTTTTATGTTTTAATTTGATTTTCATAGCATTTGAAGTGATACATACTTTATTGCAGAGGTTTACAAAAAATTACTTCCTGTGTCATAGAAAGTGCATAGTGTTTACAGGGACACACAAAAGATTTCGGATACTTTACCTTATTGGAAATACTGTACATTAGCGATGATTGCTAGAGGTGCATTTTTAGTTGTGATATGAGTTTTTAAGTTTAATTAAATATTTCCATATTACGTTGTGTGTATAAAGGCTGCAGATCATATACAGGGCTACACAAAAGAAATCATAAGGGTATTGCTGGAAGTGCATTTTTAGTTGTGTTTGAGTTTTTAAGTTTAACTAAATTTTTTCATATTACGTTGTGCGCATAAATGCTGTAGATCATATACAGGGCTACATAAAAGAAATCTTAAGGGTTTACTGAGTATGAATGAAAGTAGCTTAAAGGGGATTTTTAAATGAGTTATGCATTTTTACACTGAACTACATTTAGTATACTAAGATATGTTTGGAGAATATAGATAAAATGATATACAGGTCCACGCAAAGAATTAGATACATGGCCATCTATGGATGATAATCTCTGGAAGTGTGATTTCACTGGTTTTAAGGATGTTTTAATCTTAATTAAATATTAACTAAATAGTGGCATGTATATAAAGATAGTAGGTAAAATACAGGGTTGTATGAAAGTATTCAAGTATGCTTCTGTCTATTGACATAAATTTCTAAAAGTCAAATTCCGACCTATTTATGTGTTTTTAACAATTTCCAACATAGTTGAAAGTCTTTATGGATTCGATTTGTCTGCCCATCTGTCTGAACCCTAACTTGTATTAATATAATTTGTATTGCTGTGTAATTGATATATGTTATTGAGATTGTTTTACTATATTCGGTATTGAAAATAAAGTATGCATCACTTCAAATGCTATGAAAATCAAATTAAAACATAAAAGACATTAGTAAAAGTTTTCTTCATTCTATTTAAAAATCCTATAATACATAATTGATTCAATGATATACCATGATAGGTAATGATTCTAGGTTGCCATGGCGATTAAGTCCTTTTAAGATGAATAATTATTACTTCCGTATTACTGAATTTAATATGTAGAATCATAATAAATTTTGTATTCATGCCCTTTTTGCCCAAGAGTGTAACTTATTGCACCAAGATCTGAAAATATTTATAAAACGAGTTATAGTATGCACGCACCTCATTTGCCACATTTGATATTGCAATTTCTAACTTGTTTAGGATATATAGTAGGCTTATCCTTACAAATATGATACAAATAAGCAAAAATTCAGTGACTTTTACTGGAACTGTATATAAACAGTTCCTGTAAACTTATCTGAATTTTTTAAATGTTTCTAAAATTTGTTAAACTCAAAAGTGGAAGTTCTCCTTTACAGTGAAGGTAGTTCCCAATGGTATTGATCAACAGCAAAAAAATCAAAATTTTTGGGATTGGCATTTCCAAAAAAAAAAAATTTTTTTTTTCAAAAGGCTGCCACAAGAAAGGTTGAATACATTTTTCAAAATTGGGTATATCATTTTAAACAGAAGAATATTATCTTTAAAATAAAATAAACTGCAACAAAATATCTTGCACCATTCTAGAGATAGAGCACTTTAAAATTTTTATCGAAAATCGCAAATGAGAAAAGATGCCGGGGATGTCATCTTTGGCGGCCTGTATCTCGGGCCAGGAATTTTTTGGGGCAAAATGAAAATATACAAGTATCTTACTTTTTCTTAAATTTTAACATATGTTCAATTCAAAAACTTCTGAGACTATGAAGGTAACCCCCCTGCCTGAGTTGATATGGATTCAGCCTGCGCTAACGAGCTATAGACAGTTCTTTATGCTATATTTTTATTTTATAATGTTCACTGTTATGAACATACACACAGATCTGTTTTACGCTGAATTAATCGCTGAGATAATTTGAGAATGCTAACAGTAAATTTCCTAAAATAGTAGTAAAAAATTTTCAACTGTTTATGGGGGAAAAAAAAATAAACGATTTCTCCAAATTTTTCCGGTTAGTTGAGCTTTCCGGTTACTTGAATGCCGGATAACAGAGCTTTTACTGTATTCCAGTTTTTCCAATATTATATTAACCTATCAACAATATTTGGCACAGATGTCATATAGTGGCCTGATTTTTATTTCTGTTGCCAATGTCATATACGCAACGGGTACTTAACTGGTGCCAAAGTGTCGTTATTTTGCTTGATATGGTAACCCTGATGTTTTTGCCAAATTGGCGTCGGGGGAAAAAAAGCGCCAATATGGGCGTATATGACATCTGGGTCATCCACATGAATTCAACCAATGGGTGTTGCACCATAGTCACAGATTTTTTTTTTAATTTTTATCACAGACATAGTAGTGAAACCCACAAATCTGAAATTAAAAAATAATTTTTGCAATATTGGCTGAGATGTAGGCATTTGAAAATTGGTCATTTTTACCAAATGGCGGCCATCTTGGAATCTTATCAATGTCTATAAATGGCCATAACTTGACAATGGACCTTATGCACGCGACCTGAGGTCGAGGCTAAAATTCGTCTGCTGGCGGTATTTACTGGCGGTGTTTAGCATAGCAGCCTATGGAGTGTGAGTTATTAATGATTGTTTGTTAAAAATACCGCAAAAAAATTCTTTGATGCAGCAGCATATACTTAATATATTGTAATCTAAATTCAAAATGCTGTTCTGTACGCGAGAAAATTCCCTAAGTTTGCAAATTTTCTGTTAAAATGTTTGCACTCAACCTGGGTCAAGGCTAAAGTAGTCTGCTAGCGGTGTTTGCGTCTGCGCATACTGGTATTCTGCCGGTGCAGTAACTAGAATAACAGATCATCATACCGCCAGCTCTGGCGTCTGACGTCACCTGAATAGAGTCCATTAATGGCTCAAATTCTGCGTTTCTGGTACCAATTTGAAGCTATTTGTACAAAGAATGCATATTTCACATCAAAACAATAGTAAATTTTCATTTCTTTACTTTTTATTATGTGCAAACTGAAAATATCACCCCAAAAAAGGCTGACTATAATGGCCCATACAAAAAATGAATCATTAGGAATTTTTCTAAAACTTGGTAGAAACATTGCTTCATCTGTGTGCTTCAAATAAAAAAAAAATTGGAGAGGTAAAATTTGTTGTTTTAAAATTAATGCTTTTTTACGTATAGGGTGTCATTAACCAAATAATGATCGTTTTAGAATCTGTAAGTATTCCTAATTTAAGAAATAAAGGTTAAAATAAAATTTTCTAACATCTGAATTAATGTAAAAGCATATTGAAAACCTCATTTGTACTAATTTCGTAGGAATACCTCCCCCACCCCAACAAAAAATGTATGCAATTAAAAAAATTTTACACTGAAAAAGATAAGAAAATAATTTAAGGAATATAATGTATAATTAATTACAAAAAACAGATAAATGCAATACATATAAATGAGGATTTACTTTACATATAGGGAGAGTGGGGTCAAATGGGACAGTAGGTTTTTCTCTTTAGGTATCATTCTAAATATTTCATCAATCACAGATTAGGTGAAGCAATGGTAGCCCAATCTTCAGTTGAAAAAAGTAGCTGATCTACGTAAGCTCGCAATTGTATAAAGAAAAGATTATTTCAAGAATCAAAAGTAAATTTGCTTCATATACTTTTTATGCTTTCTGTATACTAATGATTTGTTTATACATAGGTGTAATAGTTTCCTATTTATGGAACGTTATACTGTATATTATCCATAGTTTAAACTATGCCTAAAAGCAGTACTTCTGTTTAATACAAGAAGTTTAATACAAAAGAAGGTAGAGAGAGGAATGGGACATGTGAGCAAAGGGGGGGAATGGGACTAAGTCTAATTCTTACTTTTTAATAAGATGAGCATAAATTGCTAATATGCAAATATTTTTAAAGGATAGTATATTAATTATAACATTGAAAATATATTCATTTACTTCAAAATATAAATAAATTGAATAGATGATTTCTTAATATCATTTCTGATTAACAATCCTGAATTATCCTTCCAGTGATAAAGATACTGGAATTTGATATTGTAGCACAAGACATTATCAACCTACAATCTTTGTTATATTGTAAATATACCTGACACTAGACTATTTCCTTCTTATTATACATTGTTTTTTAGTTGTCCCATACCTCCCTGTTAGTGGGGCGGGGGGGGATATGGGACACATTTTGAAATTTACAATTTCTTTAATTATAAAATTGTTTCTGAAAATTATGTTTTTATATTGTTCAAGGGCATTATATATATATATATATTTAAATCATTCAGAATGCATTAAATGTTCAGATGTAAATATGTCAGTTTATGTAATTTTTATTTCAGTATATTTAGTATAACTGAACTTACTTATAAAACTGATTAAAAACCTTGGTAGTTTAAATCTGAAGAAAAAAACTAGGTATTATATTATAAAGTTATATGCATGTAAGTAAATATTTTCTTCTTATTTTGTCTAGATTTGTTTCATGTGTAAGTTTAAACTTAGGCTTAATTTCTCATCACATTCAATGTTTTGCCCTGGATGTGTATTATATTAATTTTTTTTTGTCTCACTGTATCTGGATTTTTGTTTTTTGAACTACTCACAAGGAAGGTCTTTATACGGGCATACTCAGAAGAATCTGAAAAACATACAGAATGTTCTTCTCCCATGGGTATATATGTTTATAAAAAATTTTTTGGCAGAACTTCGGTAGAACGTCCGTAAAAAAATAATGAAAATTTCGCTTATTTGGCGACTTATCACCATTTGGCGAAGAAATTAAATTAAAAAAAAAATACGCTTGTCGAATACTCTTTAAGGAAAAAACTTTTTATGTTGAATTTGTTTAAATAAGTTTCATTTAAATAACTTTAGCTTTGTCATTTTTAGTTTGTTTTAACTATAGTTTTGTCTTATATATTTATATGTACTTCAGGGATGAGAATTTTACGTCTTTTGGCGGATTTCTGCTTTTTTGTTATTTCAAGGAATTTCCGTTTTTTTTTTTTTTTTTTTTTGCTCGAAATTCCGCCTTTTTTCCGAGGATTCCGTATTTGTTCTCCTGCAAAATTTTGTTATTTTCCGAAATTTTCACTTTCCTATCGATTTCGCTTTTCTTCCGATTTCGAAAGAACATTCAAAGGTGATGAAAAAACGGTAAATTTCGTCAAAAGATCGCGAAAAAGTGGCAAATTTTGTCAAAAGATCGCGAAAAAGTGGCAAATTTTGTCAAAAGATCGCGAAAAAGCGACAAATTTTGTCAAAAGATCGCGAAAAAGCGGTAAATGTCACCAAAAGATCGCAAAAAGACTACAAATATCGTCAGAATATCGCAAATAAACGGCAAATTTCGTCAAAAGATCCCGAAAAAGTGGCAAATTTTGTCAAAAGATCGCGAAAAAGCAGAAAATTTTGTAAAAAGATAGCAAAAAAAAAAACTACAAATATCATCAGAAGATCGCGAATGAACGGCAAAGTTCGCGAAAAAACGGTAAATTTCGTCAATAGATCGCGAAAAAGCGGCACATTTCGTCAAAAGATCGCGAAAAAACTGCAAATTTCATCAAAAGATCGCGAAAAAACTGCAAATTTCATCAAAAGATCGCGAAAAAACTGCAAATTTTGTCAAAAGATCGCGAAAAAGCGGCAAATTTCGTCAAAATGGCGCGAAAAATACATGTATTTAGTGCTTTTAGTGTATTCTCCCCTTCCCCCCTCTTTTGTAACCTTTCAGAAAATTTGCTGTGAATTTCAATTTTTTTTTTTTTTTTTTTTTTTTTTTTTTTTTTACTTAGAATAGCTCCTGATTCAGAATTCATATTAAGCTGGCTGTAGGTCCTAGTCCAATTAGCCCGTGTGACCAAAAATAACTAACCATTGTGATTTTCACTAAGTTTTTCATATTTTTTGCTAAAAAATTTATTCAAATTATGACACACAAAAACTCTATTCTTAGTTAAATTATTTCATTTTCAGGAGCGGTCATGATTCTGATAAGTTGAGCATTTCATATGACCTACACTCAATGTTTTAGGAGCTGTGTGTAATTTGGCTATTTTCACTCCTGTAATGTAATATACAGGTTTGTGAGCTTGTCTCCATTTGCCCGGAAATCAGACCCTGGTTTTATTTCTTAAAGTATCTTTCACGGATAAAATGTGGTACAATTTTTTGTTTGCGCGTGGTTTCAGTCTTTTTGCTTTTTTGCAATTCTCATCCCTGGTACTTATAACGAATTTTAACTATCATATTTTACGATTTAAAACAAAATTTAAATTGATTAAAATTGTTCCAAACTCAAAAATATGCCCCATTTTACTGCAAGCACTTTTAAGCACTGTCGATTCAACTTAGTTGCTATGGAAACAACTTTTTCAGTATGGAAATGTATTACAGCAGCAATATTCATCTGGCGTTAAAAGTTATTTTTATAACCGATAAAGCCGTTTAAATTAAAAAAATTGTGGATTGGAGAATAAAACAATGGCAAAATTTCGTTCAAATCGGCAATAAGTATAATACAAAATGTAATAACAATAATAATAATAAATTCTTTCATGGTTTACGTTTAAATTCATTAAATACTGCATATTCTCAAAATCAATTAACAATTTTCAGATTCATTAAAATCATTTGCTTTTGACGAGGAAAAGTGCTGCTCGCCAAATTGCGTGTCGCTTTCGTCTTTTCACGCCAATTATTCGAAAGTATTTTATTTTCTTACAGATTTTCTACTGTAATTCCGCCGCTAATTTTAATTGATCCTTTATTACATACATAAGTACTTTCACTAGCATTTTTTTCAACACTAGGGGGCTCGGCCCCCTACGAGCTACGCTCGCCAACCCCCGTCCAGACACCGCAGACTCTAAATGCACGCTATTTTGATCGGCTTTAAAAATATTTCGAAAGATTGAATTATAATTTAAAAAACAGTGGCGATCTCCCTATAAACGAATTTCTATTCATTTCTCTTTGATTGGGGAATTTTAACGCAAAATCCGCAGCGTTACTGCTTGATTATCCCGTCGACCCATTTCGCCAAATTATATAAATCGCCAAACCACTCGCCAAATTATGAAATTGACATAATTTTTATTTTAAATAATGAAAGAACAAATAAATTAGTACAACATTAATAAAAATACAAATAAAACGTCGAAATAAAAATAACTTGATGACGTAGACACGTGTAACAACATTTCAAAATAAGCTAATATAAAAGGAATTAAGTAAAGTCTTTGTATCCTGGTATTTTTTATTTAAATGAGACATTTTAAATTAATCGTTTTTAATCTGACGTAATTTTTACCAAGCTATTCTTTCTCTGTTAAATATTCACGTGAAAATACCAGTTGAAAAGTATCCTCTCAAAATATCAAATAAATGTCTAGCGCAATTTTTAAATTTAAACAGTTTTGCAATATTATTTTGCGTTCATTTTATGTAATAACTGTAATGTGACGTAAATATGACGTAATTTCTTCTATTTAATACTTCTAACGCATGTTAATAAATTTATTATTTTACAAATTCCTATCTCTCTTAAAATTCACGTGTAATTATAGTTTTTATGACGTAATTTTTAATAAGTTCCTGCTTTTTGCACATAATTATTTAATTCTAATTCCAAATGTTTTTTTTTCTGTTTATAATAGTCACGTGTAAATAAATTTTTAATTTATTTACACGTATAAATATTTTTTTTTTTTGAAGCAAACATTATTGCTTCCTCTGTTTATACAGTTGGCAACAGTTTAAATTAATATCACTTTCTAAAATCTGTAAAAAATATCTCTAGAAATGCTGAAAATTTGAATTTAAAATAGAAATAAAACCTCAAAAAAGGAGTCAAAATAAAAAAAATAATGCAATCTGCACTCCGGCAAATTCTAACGCATAAAATGATCTAAAAATGATTACACTGCCATGTATAGTTTTTGCTGCTATAAAACTTTTTTAGCGGAACGATTTCGTCCAACTTTAGCATTAAATATCTCTTAAAATAATTCTTCGATTTGAAAACTGTCTGCTTCAGCGTGTTTATCAAACATTTCTGTATAAAACCACCAATTTTTATATTTTTGTATGCATTATTTTTCTTAATATTAACGAAGAAAGACCTCCAGTCACAAAAAATTCAAAACCGGCGGCGGCGGTGACAGCGGTAGTTACTTTTTTTTAGAATAGAGAGATATTCTGAGTATGCCCAGTATGGAGAACTTCCTTGTCAGTGTGAACTAAAATCATCAAATGTGAACTCAATTAACTCATTTATATATTTTTTATTTTGTTTAAATTACACAATTGAATAAATTCAACTGTAATTTACAGCTAGTATTTCTCCAACATTTCAGGGGAAAATATTATGTGGTTTTTTTTTTTATGTAGTCCATTATAGTAAGGGATTTAATATTTGTGTAAATATTTCGTGAGAATTATATTCTCATATTTTAAATGAAATAAAAAGTACTGTAGAAATGAAAATTTACTAGTATTTTAATACAATATATGAATATTTAGTATAAATAGCTGCAAATTGATATTTCTTTATTTAATTATATAATACACACAGCACATTAATTCAGATGTTAGAAAATTTTATTTTAACCATTATTTCTGAAATTAGGAATACTTACAGATTCTAAAATGATCATTATTTGGTTAAGACACCCTATGTGTACAAAACCATTTATTTTAAGACAACAAATTTTACCTCTTCAATTTTTTTTTTTATTTAAAGCACACACATGGAGCAATGTTTCTACGAAGTTTCAGAAAAATTCATGATGATTCATTTTTTTTTATGGGCCATTATAGTCGGCCCTTTTTTTGGGTGATATTTTTAGTTTGCACATAATAAAAAGTAAAGAAATGAAAATTTACTATATTATTTTGATGTGAAATATGCATTCTTTGTACAAATAGCTTCAAATTGGTATCAGAAACATAGAGCCATTAGTTGTCAAGTTATGGCCATTTACCAGGGTTGCAAAAAAGCCGGCTAAAATTAAAAAAAGCCACGCCGGTGGCTTTTATTGGTTTTAACCGACTTTTTTTGGCCAAAATTGGCCTTTTTTGGCCAAAATTGGCTTTTATACAGTGAAGCATTTTAATTATAAATGACACATTTTTATGTGTTTTTTAATTAGTTTTAAAGACATTTAATTGAGGTAAAAATCAATATAACCCAATTTTTCAATGATGAAGACTTTAATAGTATTGGAATAAGAAAAGGTCATACCAGGGTCATTCCACGTGAAATCAACCAATTTAAAGAAAAAGTGTTGCACCATAGTCACAGATTTTTTAAAAATTTTTATCATAGACAGATACAGTAATGAAACCCTCAAACCTGAAATTTAAAAATAATTTTCGCAATATTGGCTGAGATATAGCCATTTGAAAATTGGTCATTTTTTCCAAATGGCGGCCATCTTGGATGCTATCCCTATGTCTATAAATGTCCATAACTTGACAACTAATGACTCAAATTTTATATTTCTGGTACCAATTTAAAGCTATTTGTATAAATAATGCATATATGATATTAAAACAATAGTAATTTTTTATTTTAATACTGTTTATTACATTCAAACTGAAAATATCACCCTCAAAAAATGACTTACTGTAATGGGCCATAAAAAAAATGACCCATCATAATTTTTTTTCAAACTTGCTAAAAACATTGCTCCATATGTGTACTTTAAATAGAAAAAAAATTGGAGAGGTAAAATTTTTCGTTTAAAAAAAATAGCTTTTTACACATAGGATGTCACTTACTAAGCAGTGACTATCTTAAAACATGTACATATCCTGATTTAAGAAATAATGGCCAAAACTAAATATTTTTTAATCCCCGAATTAATGTAAAACTATAATGAAATATAATCTCATAAGTTTTTTGTAGGACCACCCTACAATTGCTCCCCCCCCCCCAAAAAAAAAGAAGTCATTGCTAAAAATGTATAATTGAAAAAAATTAACACTGAAGAAAATAAGAAAATAAATAAAGAATATAATGTATAATTGTGAAAAACCTTTAAATCTATATATATAAAAGAAAGTCTGGATTTTGTATTAATCAACGCGCAGCCAAAACTACTGAACCTAAAATCTTGAAAATCGGGGTAAAAATACTTCTTATGATATAGAGTGTCGCTAAGAAAGGATTTTCCAAAATTCCACTCCTAAGGGGGGTAAAAAAGGGAACGAACTTTAAAAAAATTTCTTAAAAATCTGATTTTATAGTTATTTTTGAACTAATAACAAATTTTGGTGTATTTTTGTATGCTGAATCGAATGGTGCTAACTAAATTCTTTTAAGCCCAATAGTTCGAGAGATATTTCATATTTTTCTATTTTGGCACTATCTTTGGCGCCAAAACCTGAATTTTTCAAATGATAATTTCTAAAAATTCATTATTTTCATTCTGTTACTACATAGCAAGGGAAAAAATTCAAATTGAATATTTTTTAACCAATTCTTTTGGTTAAATAAAAACGAGTTCGTTAATTAGAAAAAAAAATTCAAACGCCTCAAAAAAACTAAAACTAATTAAAAAAATAAACTGTGGTACTTTTTCGTTCTAATTTTCGTCGCGATACCATGCCAAAATGTATGGTATCGCGCCATTTATTTCAACCCTAATCGTGCAAACGATTTTTATTGCAAACCGTGCCACACGTTAACATTTGCTAATTATTGAACGTGAATATTTTTATGCAGGAATTTTTAATGATGGAATTTATTTTATTCCATCATAATCTCGTAAAACATTTTAATTTGTTATTTTTTTAATAGAAAATATTTATTACTGATACTGATATAGATTTTACCATTTCGCAGTTATCTGATGATGAGGAAGCTACAATAAAATTATTTCAGATGTTAGGAATTATACATATAAAAAAGTTTTGTTCAAAAAACCATGAATGTCTTTATTGAAAGAATGAAATGTTTACTGCAATGTGAGACATACGTATTACGTACGCCATGCTTCAGTAGTAAAAGACATTTACAATTTCAAGAGTGCAGTTTAAATTGACTATACTTTATTACTTGCAAAATATTTATTTATTCTTATATTTTAAGTATTTATTTTGGTACCCGTCGACCAATTTCGCCAAATTATATAAATCTCCAAATTATACAAATTGACATAATTTTTATTTTAAATAACGAAAGAACAAATAAATTAGCAGAACATTAATAAAAATAAATTTTAAACGTCGAAATAAAAATCACCTGATGACGTAAATACGTGTAACTTGCTTAAAGTCAAGTGAATGTGACATTTACGATCAACCATTATTGGCATATTTAATCTTATAGTTTGGCAATAGATTTTTGGTCGACGGGATAACCAAGTAGTACCATTATTTTTATTGATTTAAAAAAAATGGTAGGTCAAAGTCTGTAATTTTCAAAAGTTATATTTTTTAAATGCTCACTTTTTTTATCAACAAATTATTATTTTTTAAATGTATCATTTCATTTTTGTGCCAACTATTACGCTTGGTGATAATGGTGTTGGCATAACAGGGAAATACCAAAACAGTTACTGATTTTATTTCAAATGTAAAGCAAAAATGTTTAATGAGCAATAAATATTGTAAATATGACTATAACTCAGATTCTACTGAACACAATTTTGTAGAACTTACACTGTTAAATAGTAAATTTGGTTTATAAATGGTTTAATGTAAAAACCATCATTCTAAGTTGCTACGGGAGTTCTAAAATTAGGTGAACTAGAATATGAAAGATTTCAAGTCAACTAATTAAATGCACAGTAAGTTAGATAATATTTCAATGATTTTTTCAATATTTATCATATCATTCTGTGTTGTTTAGTTACGGAGCTATGCGGAAAAGTTCTCAGTGGTACAGTAAAGAAAATTGGAAGATATACGCTACAGAGATAGGGTATACTAGAGAGTATATATGCTATAGTTATGGAAGTTGAGCTGAGTTCCTTAAAAAATTCAGAAGTGATGCAGTATATACCTACCCCTACCTCCCAGAGAATTCTATAATCAGGGGTTAACGCGATTATGAAAGGTATATTTAACTATCTCAATATATATATAATGCAAAGAGAAATTTCATTCCAGCCGCTTATAACTCTAGTTCTGCTGAATAGATTTTGACGGGACTTACATTGTTAGTTAGATAATTTTTCAGAAAAGATGTTAGTATAAAACATAACGTTCTACGTTGCTTAGTTAAATAGTTATGGGGAAAGTTCTAAATCAGATGAACCCAATTTTAAAAGATTTGCTTTTTAAAGGTTCCAGAGAATGAATCCTTATGGGATTTAAACTGTTAATTAGATCATTTTTAGGGAAGGTTTCGGTATATTTTCCAGCTTAAAAGATTCTGCTAAGTGAATTTCGATGCAACTTGATTAGTTAGTTAATTTTTCAGTGAATCTTTTAGTATAAAGCACATATCATTCGCTGTTGCTTGGTTGTAAGGTTGCTTGATTGTAGAATTATAGATGAAAGTTTTAGAATCAGGCGAACCCAATTATTATGAACAATCAGCCTTTTTAATAAGTCTAATTAACAGATTCTAATGAGACTTGCATTGATAATTTTTCATGAACGCTTTCAGTATATTACATATTGTTCTATTGTTCTTTACCGAATCCTACACTAAAAGATCAACTAAAGAAATTGGTCTTTAACAGTCTAAATTTTGTATAACTCAATAAAAGATGTAATAGCGTAATGACATTCATATTGCTTTCAGCAATTCGGTTGGATACACAATGTCCATATTGCTTAAAAACGCATGATCAAATTCACAGATATATTTTGTTTCATTCAAGATTTCTTTAGAAAAACCGACCAGCGTAGCGGGCGAAGGCGGCTAGTGCAATATATATAAATGAGATTTTACTGCATGTGTATATGTGGAATCTATTCAAAACGTTTTCCATGCAAGAAATTCAATTTTTATACCTAAATTTCTATTTCTTACTTTAAAAATTGCTCACTTAAAAAGTTTTACATTTGTATGTGACTTTATAGAAAAATTCTGCTGTATGCATGGATTTACATCATTCAAGTTACATTAAATATTCAAATATAAATATGTCTGTTTATGTATTTTCTATTTCAATAAATTTACATACTAAGAATGACAGAATTCATGAAATGAATGCTAATCTTGCATAATCTATTTTCCTTATTATTTGAATTCAAAACATGATGTAATAATGCATCATCTTCTATCCTGATGTAATATTGCATCATGTTATATGTTTATGCAATTTTATCATAATGTATCAAACAAATCTTTTGTTGAAAATTTTTGAAACCTTTTGTGGGTAAGCTTATTATAAACTGCATTATATATAAAATTTTAAATAAAAAAAATATTTGACATAATTTATGAATTATTGCATCATGTTGTATGCTGATGCAATTTTGGGAAAAGATTGCTGCTGTATCGTCATCTGTTTTCTAATTGGTTGTAATTAAAGTATGATGAAATATTACATCATAATGTACAAAAAAATTTGACTATCCCTTTTAAACATCATTTCTGTTGATGTTTTCAATGTAGTATGCACTGGCATAGAATAGTTATTTTGTGCTTAAGATTCTACAGTGGACATGGAATGTTTTGTATGCAAGAAACTTGGTGTTTCATTGAGTACTGATCTGATTCCTGTTCTTCAATTGTCTTCACGTGATTTGCAGTTATAAAAAAAAAGATTGCATTATGTAATCCCAGATGAAAAATGCTTTGTCCATGGAAATAGTATATGCAAGGTTCACAAGGATAAATATCTAAAATGGTATATTTTAAGACAGAGACAGTGTTGTGGTCCATTTAATAAACATCCAAATAGCATCAGAGCAAAATCACTAAAAACAATATCATTAGATGTGTCTAAAACAAATCCAGATATCCTCATTCCAGGAAAAAAATTGTGTGTTTCCTGTTATTCATCAGTAAATATGAAAAAAATGTCTATTGTTGACAGGATAACCACCTCAGGAACAGAAAGTCCCTCTGATTCAGATTTTAATGAACCTACAGTAGTAATAGAACAATTAAACAAAAGTTGTGAATTGTTAGAGTTATCGCCAATAAAGGTAAGTAGGCGTACCTCAAAGAGAAAACTTAATTACATGCAAAAGAAAGTTTCAAAAATAACCAAGTGTGTTGCAACTAAAGCAGCTACAGTATTAGGTGTTGAAACCATGAATAAGCCTCAAAATAGTAAAGACAAAACTTGTCCTGACTGCACATCTATGATGGATAAATTATTGGAGAAGTTTACAAACGCATGTTTTAAAGAAAAAGTTCAAATTCCAACACTAGTTCCAGATTCATGGACAATACAGCAAACAATGACTTATTTTAATACTACAGAAGGGATGTTACCGATGCCTAGTGGAAGAAAAAGTGTTAAACTGAGTCCAGACGTTATAGAAAAAGTTATTAATTTTTATTATGGTGATAATAACAGCCGCATGTGTCCTGGAAAAAAAGATTTCATATCTGTTCCAACTGAAAACGGCAGAATATTAAAACAAAAGAGATTGATTTTGCACAATTTAAAGGACTTATATATTGCATTTAAAGAACAACATGACTTAAAAATTGGATTGTCTAAGTTTTGCTCACTACGTCCAAGAGAATGTGTTACTGCTGGAAGCAAAGGTATTCATTCTGTCTGTGTGTGTGTATACCATCAAAATATTAAACTTATGCTTCATGCTATTCATATCAATGACTACATATCACTGCTAAAAAAACTTGTTTGTTGCATTGAATCTGAAGAATGCATGTTGCACAGGTGTGATAAATGTCCATCTCCTGAAATTTTAAAGAAAGATTTAATGGGTTTAGATGAATTGGAAATGAGTAATGATATTATTTATAAACAGTGGGTAAAGACTGATGGAGCAGAATTAAAAAAAGTGATTATTCCTGTTGATGAATTTGTTGATGATTTAATTACAAAACTGCTTGCTTTATGTTCACACCACTTTTTTGCAAAATCACAAAGTTTATATTTCAAGAAAACAAAGGATGAATTGAATACAGAAACTGCTATTATTTCAGGTGATTTTTCTGAAAACTATACTTGCATTGTGCAAGATGCTATTCAAAATATCCATTGGCAAAAAAGAACAGGTTACAGTTCACCCCTTTCTTGCTTATATAAGGGACAGTATCACTGATACTGTGAAATCTATTCCTATGTGTGCAATAAGCTAGCATTTAGTTCATGATACTACTACATTTTGGGCTTTTCAAAAAGTAATTGTCAATTATTTAATTTCACAAATTCCACAGATTAAATACATAAAATATTTTAGTGATGATCATCAGCCCAATACAAAAATTATAAAAATTTTATTAATCTCTGTCATCATGAAGAAGACCATGGTGTGAAAGCTGAATGGCATTTTTTTGCCTCTTGCCATGGAAAAGGAGCTTGTGATGGAATAGGCGGCACCATAAAACACATGGCCACCAAAGCAAGTCTTCAGCGTCCATTCAAAGATGGTATCTTAAATGCATTTGATCTGTATACATTTGCAAAAGAATATGTTAAAGGAATTGAAAATTTTTTTATAACAAAATCTGAAATTGAAATTGCCAATAATCAGTTAGCAGATAGGTATGCAAAGGCAGATACAATCGTAGGAACAAGGGTTAATCACAGCTTTGTGCCAATAAATAAAGGCCAAATACTGGTTTCCAGGGTATCAGGCTCCTCAACAAATTTTATTGATACTGTGAGATTTAGTGAAACCGACAAACGGCAAACATTTAAAAGTGAACAATATGTTGCATGTGTATATGGTGTTAACTGGTGGATTGGTAAGATTTTAGATTACTGCGAGGAATTCAATGACTATAAAATTATGTTCATGCATCCTCATGGTCCTAGTTTATCATATTCATGGCCAAAATCTTCAGATGTTTGTTGGATTCCATATGAGCATATAATGAAAGTAGTGTCTACCCCCAATGACTGCTACAGGAAGAACATATACTGTTGTTCCAGAGGAGCATACAGCAATTCAACTCTTATTCTTAAACTTCAAGACAGATTAAATCCTTGGTAATTTTCAACAACATATTATCAAGTTCCTTTCAACAATATATTATAAAGTTATATCCATGTAAGTATCCTGTTCTTATTTTATGTAAATATGTTTCATATAAGTTTTATCTAAGTCTTACTTTTATACATATTTGATGTTTTTGTTGTACATTTGTATCACACAAGATTTGTGTACTCATTTTGTCAAGATTTGTTCATTTAAATTGAAATTGGCAGTGAACTGAATAACTAATGTCAACTCAATCAACTCATTAATATTAATTTTTAATCTTTTATTTGAATTCAACTGATTTACAGCTAGTATTTCTGCCATATTTCAAAAAAATATGTTTTATGGCTCTTTTTCCTTCTAAATATTTTCCATTATGTATATTTTTTTGAGAATTATACATACAGGCAAAGTTCTTTAATCCGCACAAGTTGGGACCAAAGGTTGTGCAGATTATGGAATATTGCAAATTATGGAGTATTATGGATTACATCTCATTTTCTTATTTCTGGACACTATTTTAATTCAATATTCAGTATAACATGAAAAGAAAAATATGAAATATAATAATTTTTTTCAGGACACTATTTTAATTCCATATTCAGTGTAACATGAAAAGAAAAATGTGAAATATAATAATTAATTTAATATGCTATCTCAAAAAATGCATTTTTCAAATTCTTGTATTAAAAAATTGATTATATTCACTTTTACATTTAAAAATTTCAGATATTTCTTTTAAAAAATCATTTTTGTATCTAGAATTTGTAAATTTGTTTCATTGTTTACATTCATTAAGCAATGCGAATTATAGAAAATTGCGGATTATGGGTGTGCGGATTATAGATCCTTGACTGTATTATCATTTTATATGAAATAAAAAGTATTGAAATGAAAATTTACTGTTATTTTAATATGTATGTGTTTTTAGTATAATTAACTGCTGATTGGTATTTCTAAATTGAATTATTTATATATTGATGCTCATACATTAATTCATATGCCAGAGAAAAATATTTTTAACCATTATTTGTTAAACCAAAGATACTTATGTGTTTTAAGATAGTCACCGTTAGGTAAATGACATCCTATGTGTAAAAAGCTATTTTTCATTAATGAAAAATTTTACCTCTACAATTTTTTTCTGTTTAAAGCATACATATGGAGCAATGTTTTTAGCAAGTTTGAAAACAATTTATGATGGGCCATTTTTTTTATGGCCCATTACAGTAAGCCAATTTTTGAGGGTGATATTTTCTGTTTAAATGTAATAACTAGTATTAAAATAAAAATTTACCATTGTTTTAATATTATATATGCATTCTTTATATAAATAGCTTTAAATTGGTACCAGAAATATAAAATTTGAATCATTAGTTGTCAAGTTATGGACATTTATAGACATTGGGATAGCAATAGCATCCAAGATGGCCGCCATTTGGTAAAAATGACCATTTTTTAAAAGGGTATATCTCAGTGAATATTGTGCAAATTAGTTTTAAATTTCAGATTTGAGGGCTTCACTACTATGTCTGTCTACAAATTTTTTTTTTTTTAAATTCGTGACTATGCTGCAACACCCATTGGTTGAATTCGTGTGGAATGACCCACCAATTGCTTTGTTTGGTTTACACTGACCTCAACAATCTTTTTTTTTTAAACCACACATATGCATTTAATAAAAACATTTCTCTCTATTAAAACAGTATTATGAATAACATATGCATTAATTTCTGCATGAATATGCACTATTTTAAATAGCAAGTAGCTTTTCAAAATTCTAATTCAACAAGTTTCATTTGGAGAATTTTTTTTTTTTTTCAATTTTCTCTTTATTTTATTCACTTACATGTACTAAAATTTCCTCAAATGTTATATCCTTCCTAATTTCTCTTTCAAAATTGTTCATTCTATGATTTTAATCTGTCTGTATGGACATATCTGGAATAAGTTACATAACAGCTTAATAGCAGAAAAACTTTTTACATATCATTTTTATAAGTATTTTTTATATATCGATTGCTTATTACTTATTATCGTTTGTTTATTATTGCTCAAGTATTATATAAGATAATTTCAGTTATTAAATACATAATAATTATACATATTATACATATAAGCTATTTAGTTTTAATCAATTTAACAAGTAAATATCAGTATATGTAAGAATGTTTCTATTTTAATATGCAGGGTTGCAAAAAAGCCGGCTAAAATTAAAAAAAGCCAGGCCAGTGGCTTTTTTTGGCCAAAATTGGCCTTTTTTGGCCATAATTGGCTTTTATACAATGAAGCATTGTAATTATAAACTACACATTTTAAAGTGTTTTTAATTAGTTTTAATGACATTTAATTGATTTAGAGTTTAATAAGTAACCCAATTTCTCAATAATGAGGACATTAATACTGGAATAAAACTTAGATGGTTTTGCTAGTGATTAGTAGTCAGAATTGCTAATATGTCAGCTAAATTTTAAAAGGGCCATACCAATTGCCATTTTTTTCATTTTTACTGCTTTATAAAATTAGAGGACAATGGTTACTTAGTTACATGTTTTATTACTTAATTTTAAGAGCTATTAATATACAAGTCTTATTTTATTTCTAGTAAACATTTAAAATGATACATAGCAGGGTTGGGTTTTTGACGTCAAAAACTGGTTTAAACTGTCATAAACTGGTTTAAACTGTCGAAAATTGCCAAATACATGTAATACACTAAAACATTTTAACAATGGGTAAACATTAAATAAGTCAATGATTTATGTGATCTTTTATTGAAATTTAATAATTTAAAAAATATATTATTTGCAATAAAATATTTTTTTTTTTTTTTTTTTGGATTTTTCAAACAGAAGAAAATAATTTTGTACAATTAAATAATCCGGATCAATTTTACACTGCAGCATACCACGTGTTTAGCACATTTATTTACACCCAAAAGATTTTTGAGTTTAGAGTGTATGAAGTGTTAGAAAATAGTTTGTCTCTTAATTGATGCTGAGCTAGTAGGATTTGATAGCAAAAGCATTGCTAGATGAGCAGGTTTTGAAGCAGACTCAAAAAGCTGTTGCATTTAATGATACCTTTCCACCAAGCAATGGAGCACTGAGCCTCCCTATAGCACTGAAATAAGAAGACGGGAAAGGGTATTCTTTTAGCTTCATACACATTCAGTATGGGTAAGGATCCATAAATTCTCTCTGTAGCTCAAGTGCGAGCTGAATCAACTGATACGGCAGTCAACCCTTGCTCCTGATGGTTGGGATGCAAAATATAAGCCAAACAAAGGTATGGTTTCATGATTTGATCCCTTCTATTATGCACTTTTTCAATATGGGCTTAAAGGAATTTCCTTCCAATTTTGTTCAGTTTTAAAATCGAAAACATTTTTATATATTGAAAGAAAGCATGTTTTAAAAAGATTTTGACTTTAAGCTTTTTTTTTTAATTACTTCTCTTATTTCGTAAATGTTTAAAATTAATAATCCAATTTTGAATGGAATGGTTATTGCCTAGACTAGAATAACATCGATGCATATTATCTTGTTATATATACAAAAAAATCTGCACTTTTCTAAGTTTTTTTTTTCCCCATAAAAAAAGCTAGCTAATGCTTTAAGTTCTCAAAAGTAAGAGAAAAACTGTACAGCTCAGGTGAGCTTAATGTCTACTTTTTAGAAAAACACAATTTTACAACAAAAAAAAAAATTAAATAAAAATTTTACCCTGTTAAAAAGTTGTACATAACAATAATACTTTACTATATACTAATTACTGATATACAGTAAGAGTGAATTTAAAATATTACATGCAATGTTGTCATGTGTGACATTTAATTTGAATTTTTACAGATCAATTTAGTATTTGAGATTTTTGACAACGGTTTAAACTATGGTTTAAACACGACATAAACTGACATATGTCAAAAATCTGTCAACCCTGTAATTATTACTAATACTATATACTAATTATACAATTACAGTAATAGTGAATTTTAAATATCACATCTAATGGGTGACATTTAATGTGAAATTTTACATATCACTGTAAAATTTGAGGTTTTTGACATGACGGTTTAAACCAGGGTTCGCAAAGCTGGGCCCAGTTCAAAAAAACCCTGTGGGTTTTTTCAGAATGGGCCCACTTGAAAAAGCCCACTGAAAAACCCATAATGTGGGTTTTTTCAATTTTCAGAAATATTTAAAATTTTAAACAACATATACATTTAATAAATTTAAGTCATTTCAGTTAATTAAAAAAAAAAAAATATATATATATAAAAGCCATTACATAAACACCCGAGGTAAAATAAAAATGTATTTTTAGCACATTTAAATACTTTACTAACATAGAACATAGTAGGCAACATACATAGTACATAATTATATAGGTAAAGGCATATCATAAGAATTTCTTTATAAAAAAAAATTCAAATTAACTATATTCATGAAAATAAAAGATATGTATTTTTACTTTCTTCTATCTTTACAAGAAGAAAGTACTTAATTTGTGAAAAATTTCGACTTCCAGTTTACAACGGATTTATACATTTTAAAAAGGTCCTGAAGATAATTTGATGGTTTTTAGAAAATATCTATCTATCTGTATGTGACAAAAATTTTGTGGGTGCTCTATCTCAAGAAGTAATGCACAGAATTTCACAAAACTTAGGTTCAGTTAGATCTTGACGTAAACTGATGCTGATTAGCTTTTGGTGTATATTGCCCAACAGGTGGTGCTGCTATGCTGCATTTATCTCAATTTTTGTAATAGCTTTATCTCAAGAACTAATGCATGGATTTTCATCAAACTTCAGATTCAGTTACAAGTTAAGTTGTTGCTTATCAAGTTTTGGTGTATATCGCCCAACAGGTAGTGCTGTTATGGTGCATTTTTTCACAATTTCAGCAATAACTCTTATCTCAAGAACTAATGTACGGAATTAAATAAAAATTTAGATTCAGTTAGACCTTGATATAAACTGGTGCTGATTAGTTTTTGGTGAATATCACCCAACAGTGGCTCTGTTGTGCTGCATTTTGTATAATTTCCGCAATATCTCAAGAATTAATGCATGGATTTTCATCAAACTTCAGATTCAGTTAGACGTTCACATAAGCTGTTACTGATTAGGTTTAGGTATAAATTGCACAGCAGATAGTGTTGGTATGCTGAATTTTTCACGATTTTTTGCAAAATCTATATCTCAAAAACTAATGCAGGTAATGTAATCAAACTTAATATTCTGTTTCATTTTCACATAAATAGATCCTTATTAGACTCAGGGTTGCAAAAAAGCCGGCTAAAATTAAAAAAAGCCAGGCCGGTGGCTTTTATTGGTTTTAACCGGCTTTTTTTGGCCAAAATTGGCTTTTTTTGGCCATAATTGGCTTTTATACAATAAAGCATTGTAATTATAAACAACACATTTTAAAGTGTTTTTAATTAGTTTTAATGACATTTAATTGATTTACAGTTTAATAAGTAACCCAATTTCTCAATAATGAGGACATAATACTGGAATAAAACTTAGATGATTTTGCTAGTGATTTGTATTCAGAATTGCAAATATGTCTGCTAAATTTTAAAAGGGCCATACCAACTGCCAATTTTTTTATTTTTACTGCTTTATAAAATTAAAGAGGACAATGGTTACTTAGTTATGTTTTATTACTTAATTTTAAGAGCTATTAATATCAAGTCTTATTTTATTTCTAGCAAACATTTAAAATTATACATAGTCATATTAATAAACACCACCATTTCTCACTATTAAAAACATTATGAATAGCATATGCATGAATATGCGCAGCAACAAGCTTTTCAAAATTTTATTTTGAGAATTTTTTTTATTTTTTTAAATGCTCTATTTTTTATACACTTATGTACCACTCTCCTCATATAAAACATCTTTTCTAATTTCTCGTTTCCATTTTGATATGTTATATTTTGTCATTAAGGCTGTTAAATCCAAAATGGCAACTTTCTGACCTAAGTTTTAATTTATTTTTGTTCAGAAATGCATGAAACTAGCAGATGTTGTCGTTCAGAAACTATGTAATTGCACTGTTTTTTCTGTTTTTTTTTGCAAACGCAATAGATTTTTCAGAAAATAGTGTCAAAGTGAGCGTTTTGAACTGAATTTCCGCGCGAAGGAAGAAAAAGCACTCAAGAGCGGGCGAAAAACGTGTTTGTCACGTGATCCAAAATGCTTATAACTCAATAGGTAATTGATTGATCAAAAAATGAAAAAAACAGTTCAATTACCAATAGCTTTCATGTTTCATGGTCAGGCTTCCGAATTTTACATCTTTCCGTTAAAAAATGAATTTGTAAATGTGTCAAAACATTTTGCGCTTGTTGAGCAGAGCAGTTAAGAACAGTTTTAATTAAATATAATCTTTAAAATGTGTAGTATATGTGGAGCTATATAATATAGAATTTCAAAACACTAGTTTGGAGCCTAACATATATCCTTTTCAATGTTTATATATATTATTTTTTTTTTTCAGAGATAATGCGTTCACAGTTGTCTTCTAGAAGTTATAAAGACTTATTTATTTGATAAAATTTAATAGAAGTCTATTATTTTTTTTAGTAGAAAATATTTATAAATGTATTAAAAATTAATTGATCCAAATTTAAAACAAATTTACTGTAAACCAACTTTAAAAAATAAAAACTGACTTCTTCCAATAAAAGCCGGCTTTTTTTAAGTGGTTAAAACCAAAAAAAGCCGGCCGGCTTTTTTTGGCCTGGCTAAAAGCCAGCAACCCTGATTAGACTTGGATGTAAATTGAACAACAGGTGTTGGTTTTATGCTGTTTGGGTTGGGAATTTCGGTTGTGGACATCAAAAAGGGTGGATTTCAAAATTCAATGATTTGTTTGAAACAATGTGGTACTTACATCTCCGTGTTAAATGCATCCAATTCAACGAACCTATGTTTTACATTCCTCGCGATGGGCATAGATGTGGCACTATGATAGCGAATTTTGAATTATTAACATGTATGAGATAAAAGAAAGTTTTGAGATTGGCACATCCGACTAGTTTACTCCTTTTTAACTTCTTACTTATATATTTTAAATATTAATGTTCTATTCATTCTTTGATTTTAAAGCAAATTAATTTTATATATTCTATTATATTTATAAAACTAATTTGTGAGAAACACTGACACTTAATTTAAATTCATATAACTTATACAATTTATAACTTGTAAAATAGCATTACAATTATATTGTATACAATAATGTAATATCACATATATTGTACTTTTGAAAAAACCTGATTTTCCCCGGGGAAAATTGGGTTTTTCATGAAAAAACCCATGTGGGTTGGGTTTTTTCAAAAAAGCCCGGGTTTTTGCGAACCCTGGTTTAAACTAGGGATTGACCGAAGCAGCAATTTTACCGAATACCGAAGCTTCGGTCAAAGTGTACACCGAATATTCGGTATTCGGCAACCGAATACTTAAAAATTTTTTAATATGCATTTTTTCATATATTAGCTTTTTTAATAAACTTTAATTAAAATTAAATTCTTAGTAATTTAATTCAGTTACATTTTTATTCTTAAATCTAATTACACCAAAATAATTTAATGACTACTTTCCACTCACAATTTCGTTAACCCATCACTTATTTTTTATTATTTTATCACTAGCCAATACCCAAAATAACCTATGAAAGTATTAAACTATACAGGCTATTATTAAGGGTAAGAATTGTTAGAAAAACTAAAGTTCATTCAAATAAAAAGAAACAATGTTGTCATTAAGCTAATTTTCTGATTGTCTAATTATAAACGTATTGAATAGGAATGTTCCCAAATACAAAAGGTATATCAATTTATACATTTAACTATTATCTGTCAAATTATTGATACATATTTATATTTTGATTAATAATTTAACATTGTGGTGATGAAGATAACAAATTTGAGCAATTTTAATGGTTATAAAAGCTATAGGATAGACATAGGGGTATACTTAATATAACAAATTTGAGAAAATTTTAATGGTTATAAAAGCTATAGGATAGGCATAGGGGTATACTTATTTGATGCGTTTTCTTTAATATACACCTTAGATATGCAGAGATGAAATCTCACGTACTTATTTGAGGTGTATGTTAAAGAAAATACACATTAAATAAATTTAAATTAAGAAAACTAAATTAGAAATAATTAAAATTAAATTATAAAAGAAAGATGCCCACCTTCCTTACTTTTTTTTTTCTCATCGTAGATAGTTGTTTTGATTTCATCCCTATGTAGGCTGTTTTAGGAAAGGTTTTTTTTTTATATTAAAAATGTCCTTTGACTTGTTTTTTGTAGTGCAATTGAACTCTGAACTCATGCACATAATATTGAAACTCATCGTTTAGCCTATTCTACTTCTAATTAAAAAAGAATTCTTCTACTTCTAAGAAAATACTTACCCGCAATTATTCGGCCGAATACTTAAAAGTATTCGGCCGAATACTTAAAAGTATTCGGCCGAAGCCGAATATTCGGTTTACATGCCGAATCACCGAATACCGAATCGACTACAGTACAGGACCTCAAATCCGGAATCCTAAAATCCGGAAGACCCAAAATCCGGAATGAATAAAGAAATCTGAAATTCTGCAATGAGACGGAATAAATAATTCTGGAAAATACCCATAGATGGCGCTACGTGCATACGTAACACAGTTTCGAAATAAGCAAGACTAAACAATTGCACTCAACTGAATAAGTTTGTTGCAATGTTTTTATATTATAGTTTTAATCTAAATACTATTTGCTGACAGAGTTAGCAAAGTTAGTGTGTGCACACATTTTAAATTTATTTTAAAAAGAAACCTTGTTCTTCATTTAATAGAAAATACAAAAGGGTCATTGCATGTCTAATCAACCACAAAACTTCAATTTTCAACCTGACCATTTCAGATTTCAATGAAACTGTCAGGGATAATTCTCTCCGGTGATATAAATGAGAATACATTAATTTTTATAATCTTTTTATTGTGTTAAATTTTCATACAATTAATTATTTAAATTTTGAAAAATCATCATTTTTTAGGTTGCATAAATTTTTGAATTTTGAATTTCTCAAGTTCTATCAGGCGTACAGAATTTTATGACTCCTCATTTAAAGAGAATTTTATAAGTTTTTATTTGATACCCAAGTTGATTATGCTCAGTTAAAAAAGTAATTAATTTTTTTTTTATTTAAAAATTTTTCTGATAGTGTTTTTTAAAAATTTCGAAAAAAATGTATGTTTGTTGTAATATTATAAGCTAAAATTTCTGAAATTTTTAGAGTGGAATCTCAATGGGATCAAGAGTTATGAAATAAAAACTGAAAATTACCATTCAAATAATACATAAATAACAAAATAGCTAGAATTAGATTGTTATTTGAATGGTAATTTTCAGTTTTTATTTCATAACTCTTGATCCCATTGAGATCCCACTCTAAAAATTTCAGAAATTTAAGCTTATAATATTACAACAAACATTTTTTTTTCAAAATTTTTAAAAAACACTATCTGGAATTTTATTTTTTTAACTGAGCATAGTCAACTTGGGTATCAAATTAAACCTTATAAATTTCTCTTTAAAATGATGGATCATAAAATTTTGTATGCCTGATAGAACTTGAGAAATTCAAAATTGAAAAAGTTATGCAACCCGAAAAATTATGATTTTTCAAAATTTAAATAATTAATTGTATAAAAATTTAATGTGATAGAAATATTAAAATTAAATTCTCATTTATATCATCAGGGAGAATGATTCCTGAGAGTTTCATTGAAATCTGAAATGGTCAGGTTGAGTCACTGGTTGATTTGACATGGAATGACCCAAAAAGAACAAATAAATAACCACAAGAAAGAACTATTTTTAAAAGATGCATAGAATATATTTACAATATTTATATGTAAAGATGTTTTGCTATCTCCCCCCCCTCCTCCCTCTCTAATTCAAATGTTCAACAAATTTCATTTTTCGAAAAAATTCTGTTTGTAAGCACCGTACCAAAAATATTTTTTCTTTAACTCAAAGGGAAAAAAAATATCTATGCAAGGTTTCTTTCTGCATAACAAAACATACTATCCATCCAAAGCTGATGATCTCATTCTGATAACGTTGACTTCCCACTTCACAGAGTTAAATAAACAAGTTGAATAAACAAAACAAACCGCAGATAGATATCTCGATTTTCTTTGCAGTTACTCTATAGTGGCCTTTCTTTAGGGGTACCTTATATTTTAATAAAAATTTGTTACACAAGCTAATTTACTATTATTGCAACTTGCTGAAAATTTGAAAGAAATTCGTCTATTAGCGACGGAAATACTTATTTTTTTAGTAGAGGAAAAAAACGGGTTTTGCTCTTTTTTTCTGTTTGCTTGCAACTCAATAATTTCTTTCTCGCGCAATCAAACAACGCGAACTTAATAACACATTTACGAAGTCCTTTTTATATGAATAGAATAGAGTTTGAATAGATTTCCTCTTGTTTTTGTTTATTTTTAAACTTTCTTAGAACATTTTATTTTAAGAATATAAATGTTTCTCTCTTTATTTTCACTGAGTCTAATACTGCAATTCCTGATATAGATTCCTAGACCATACTAGGCTCTCATGAACAATGACGCATTTTCATTTTCTAAAAGGCGTTTTAATGTTGCTAATAATGTGCAGGATTAAAAAAAAATCTTACCCTTATTTTAAATTCTATTTTTGTAATTTATGTTTTTATCTGTTTACTTATACTAAGCCCTACACGGCAATTCGCGATATAGATTCCTAGGCCTAACTCGGCTCTCGCGAACAACGATACATTTTCTAAAAGATGTTTTAATATTCCTAAGAATATGTAGTATTTGTAAAAAAATTCTTATCCTTATTTTCAATTATTTTTTGTAATTTGCATTTTTGACTGTTTATTTACCCTAAGCCAAGCATGGCAATTCGCGATATAGACTGCTTCGCAGCATGTAAAATTTTGCCACGGGCATCTACTGTATCTGTTTATTTATTGCTTTGGTTAAGGACCTGAAATCCGGAAAATTCCGAAATCCGGAACGATCGCGTTCCCGGCCAGTCCGGATTTGAGGTCCCATACTGTATTCGGTATTCGGTCAATCCCTAGTTTAAACTGCAGTTTAAACCATCAAAAACTGACACGTGTCAAAAACCTGCCAACCCTGATACATAGTCATATTAATAAAAACACCATTTCTCACTATTAAAAATTTTATGAATAGCAAATGCATGAATATGCTTAGCAACAAGCTTTTCAAAATTTTATTTAGATAATTTTTTGTTTTTCTTGTTTAAATGCTCTATTTTTTATACACTTATGTACCACTCTCCTCAAATATTACATCCTTTCTCTTTCAACATTTATAACTTAATCTCTTCATATGGACACATAAGAATGTTTCCATTTTGATGTGCTACATTTTGTCATTAATTAAATGTAATCTTTAAAATGTTTAGTATATGTGGAGTTATGTAATATAGAATTTCAAAACACCAGTTTGGAGCCTAACTTATATTCTTTTCAGTGTTTATATATATATATATTTTCAGACATAATGCCTTCTAGAAGTTATAAAGACTTATTTATTTGACAAAATTTAATAGAAATCTATATTTTTTTTCTATTAGAAAATATTTATAACTGTATTGAAAATTAATTGATCCAAATTTAAAATGAATTAACTGTAAACCAACTTTAAAAAATAAAAGCCGGCTTTTTTTAAGTGGTTAAAACCCAAAAAAGCCGGCCGGCTTTATTTGGCCTGGCTAAAAGCCGTCAACCCTGCCATTTACAGACATTGATAAGATTCCAAGATGGCCGCCATTTGGTAAAAATGACCAATTTTCAAATGGCTATATCTCAGCCAATATTGAGAAAATTATTTTTAAATTTCAGGTTTGAGGGTTTCGTTACTGTGCCCGTCTATGATAAAAATTAAAAAAAAATCTGTGACTATGGTGCAACACTTTTTCTTTAAATTGGTTGATTTCACGTGGAATTGACCCATCTGTGCCCAATATTTAACCATTCTTATCAGGGTTTGTAAAACTGGACCCAGTTTGAAAAAACCCAGTGTATATATTCAGACTGGGCCCACATGAAAAAGTCCACCGAAAAACCCCTAATGTGGTTTTTTTCAATTTTTAGCAGTATTTAAAATTTTAAACATACATTTAATAAATTTAAGTCCTTTCAGTTAATTTTGAAAAAAAAAAAAAAAAAAACATATATAAAAGACATTTCATAATCACCTGAAGTTAAAAAAAAAAAAAAAAATGTATTTTAGCACATCAAAATATTTTATTAACATAGAACATAGTAGGCAACATACATGGAACACAGGGGCATAGGAAAGGGGGACTCAAGACCCCCCCCCCCCCAAATTGGAAATCTTGTTTCCCTTTGGATTATAGTGTCCTCTTTAAATTCGAAACATTGAAAAGAAAAAAATGACTTTTCCTTTTGCAAGAAAGATGCTTCCTTTTTTAATCTGTCTTATTGTCTCAGTTTTTTATGTACAAGGCAAGTAACATAGCTGATCACTTTCAGAATTCTTGGAATGTTACCAGAAGTTTAGAATAGAGTAGTAGGAAGGTTTGTAGTGGGAACCAATGCAAGGAATTCTGAAGTTCCTACAGAGAATGTTCTGTCTCTATTCTCATTCCATTTACTGTGACTAATCGAACATCCTTGATGCATTGAAAAGTTCAATAAAAAAGGATTTTCTTCCAAAATCAATAGCATTGGAATTGGTAGATATTTGTCCTATTCTAGGGTAAGGAGGAGTGGAGAGAGACAGATATATATTTTTTTCGTACTGTCCTGTCATATTTCAAAAATCAGGCATGAAAGAGTTCCTCCTAAAGGAGGAATTCCTCCTTTTTTAAAGCAATTCTGGACATTCTCTGGATTGATGCAAAGAAAATATTGGAGACATATAAGGTAGGGGGGGGGGGGGTCCTGAAAAATTTAATCATTTTGTCTACTCAAATCCTTGAGGTTGTTTCTGAATTGTGTTAAATGGAGTTCTTTAAATTGTTTTAAAAACTGAAAGGAAGTTTTCACTTTCCATAAAGTTCTTTTTTTGAATAGAATATTTTGTCCTATATATACAAATTTTTGGGTAATTTCAGTGATACATTTTTAGAGATGTATTTATGGAACAAAGATGAGTTTGACGTGCATATATTTAGCATGGAATTTTTTGAAAGAAGAGAAAAATCTCAAACAGCCAAACCATTCAAGATAATTTTGCTCTTGACAAATTAATCATTGTCCTTCATACAAGTTCATCAAATATATTTGGATTTATACCTTTAGCAAACTGTCTTCAATTTTATGTTTTGACTCAAGGAACCTATACATTCATTAATTTTTTTTTAATACTTTCTAAGTTGCAAAAAGAAAATAACAATCATATGTACAGTTATTCCATTTTATTGTATCAATAACAGTTAAAATGTGTCTAAATTAAACAAATTTGGTGCCATTGTATACTGTGCTGTCCTCTAAAAAAACCCCACTTTTTTAATTTCTCACTATATAAAATTTAACAAAAAATACAAAACAATTTGAAGTAGCTACATTTTCACAGCCTGTCCTGACTAAGATTTTAATGTATAGTATTTTTTTTTCTATCAATATATTACAAAATGGCAGCCAATTAAACAAGACTTTGAAAAAACCCCACTTTTTTCTAAAAATAACCCACATGTAAAAACACTTCTAGAAATCAAAATATTAAACAGAAAAGTTTTTCTTTCATTATTAATTAGTTTTAAAATACAATTCTGCAAAAAAAAAAAAAATAAAAAAAAATAATAATATTTTAATAATTGTAAATTGAAGGATTTACAAATGAAAAATTATAAATGTAATTTTTTGCTTATTTTTTAAAAAACTAAATAAACACTTAAGTAATTTTAAATGCTTTTATTATTGTAAATGACACATAGAAACAGGACAAAAAGAAATTTTGACTTCTGTGATTTTTTTGATTAAGTTCTAGGGTGGGTTTTTTTTAGGATACATTTTCCTGTGGGTTTTTTTTAGAGGACAGCACTATAAATAGTTAAAATTTTCACCTTTTTTCCTATTTCCCACTTTCATGCCTGAAAAATCTATAACATTTAATTTATCCCTTGATGTTTACTTCGCAGTAATGCACATACACAATTTAATTATGAATAAAATTAATTTACGTAATTACTTATTAATGGGAGACGCTTCGTCATTGATTGATTTACTTTCTTCTATCTTTACAGGAAGAAAGTATTGGTTTCATGAAAATTTCTGAATTCCAGTTTTTGACGGATTTACACGTTTTATGGGTCCGAGATTCCAAAAAACATGTTGTTACAAAATATCTGTCTGTGAGTCTGTCTGTCCATCTGTATGTGACACAAATTTTGTGGGCACTCTATCTCAAGAACTAATGCATGGAATTTAATAAAAATTTATATTCAGGTAGTCCCTGATATAGATTGGTGCTGATTAGTTTTTGGTGTAAATCGCCCAGCTGGTGGCACTGCTATGTATCATTTTGCAGGATTTCCGCAAAAGCTCTATCTCAAGAACTAATGCACGGATTTTTATAAAACTTCAGATTCTGTTAGTCCTTGACATGAATGGATGCTGTATACGTTTTGGTGTAAATCGCCCAACAGGTGGAGCTGCTATGCTGCATTTTGCAGGATTTACACTATTACTATTTTCGCAGTAGCTTTATCTCAAGAACTAATGCACACATTTTCATCAAACTTCGGATTTAGTTAGTCCTTCATATGAAATGATGCTGACTACGTGTTGGTGTAAATTGCCCTATAGGTGGCGCTGCTGTGCTGCATTTTGAACTATTTCCTCAATAGCTCTATCTCAAGAACTAATGCACAAATTTTCATCAAACTTCAGATTTAAGTGTAACTTGATTAATATTGCTGCTGATTATGTGTTGTTGAAAATCACTCAACAGGTGGTGCTTCTATGCTGCATTTGTCAGGATTTGCGCAATACCTCTATCTCAAGAACTAATGCACGAATTTTCCTCAAACTTCATTTCATATTCAGTTAGACGTTGACATAAGTTGGTGATAATTAGGTTCTGGTGTAAATAACCCAATAGGTGGCGCTGCTATGCTGCATTTTGCTGGATTTACACGATTTCAGTGACAGTCATACCTCGAGAACTAATGCACGGAATTTCATATTTTTCGAATTCTCATGATGAACACAGATTGTCATTTAATTCGGCACTGAGATGGTGAATTTTGAAGTATTGACATGTATGAGATAGAAGAAAGTTTTGTGATGGCCACAACATACTAGTTTAGTTTTGCAGTTATTTTGATTATACCAAGTTAGAAACTATTTGAGACCCCTCCCCCCCCCCCCCCCCCAATTTTTAAATATCTATGCTACTTATAGTATACATAATTATAGGTAAAGGCATATGATAAGAATGTCAATTCAAATCAATTATATTCATGAAAATAAAACTTCTAACTAAATCAAAATTTTACTTTTTGTGCAAATTAACAATTTATATTTTATTTTATGTTAAAAATTAACTTGTGAGAAACGGTGACATTTAATTAATTTAAATTCATAAAATTTCTACAATTTATAATTTGTAAAATAGCATTACAGTTATGTTGTATATATTGTATACAAGGGAACAATATATATTTTTTGCTGTATTGTATAACTAAATAATATAGTACACAATAATGTAATATCACATAAATTATACTTTTGAAAAAACCTGATTTTCCCCGTGGAAAATTGGGTTTTTCATGAAAAAACCGATGTAGTTTGGGTTTTTTCAATAAAACCCGGGTTTTTGGCGAACCCTGATTCTTATAGTTTCATTTCCAGGGTTGCAAAAAAGCCGGCTAAAATTAAAAAAAGCCATGCCAGTGGCTTTTATTGGTTTTATCCGGCTTTTTTTGGTCAAAATTAGCTCTAATTGGCTTTTTTACAATGAAGCATTGTAATTATAAACTATGCATTTTAAAGTGTTTTTAATTAGTTTTAATGACATTTAATTGATTTACAGTTTAATAAGTAACCCAATTTCTCAATAATGAGGACATTAATACTGGAATAAAACTTAGATGGTTTTGCTAGTGATTTGTTAGTCAGAATTGCAAATATGTCAGCTAAATTTTAAAAGAGCCATACCAACTACCAATTTTTTCATTTTTACTTCTTTATAAAATTAAAGAGGACAATGGTTACATAGTTACATGTTTTATTAATTAATTTTGAGAGCTATTAATATACAAATCTTATTTTATTTCTTGTAAGCATTTAAAATTATACATAGTCATATTAATAAAAACAGCATTTCTCACTATTAAAAGCATTATGAAATAGCATATGCATGAACATGCTTAGCAACAAGCTTTTCAATATTTTATTTAGAAAATTTGTTTTTCTCGTTTAAGTGCTCTATTTTTTTATACACTTATGTACCACTCTCCTCAAATATTATATCCTATATAATTTGTTTTTTAACATTTATAACTTAATCTCTCCATATAGACACATGAGAATGTTTCCATTTTGATGTGCTACATTTTGTCATTGTTTAATTAAATATAATCTTTAAAATGTGTAGTATATGTGGAGTTATGTATAGAATTTCAAAACACGAGTTTGGAACCGAACTGATATTCTTTTCAATGTTTATAATTTTTTTTTTTCAGACATAATGCCTTCACAGTTGCCTTCTAGAAGTTATAAAGACATATTATTTATTTGACAAAATTTAATAGGAGTCTACAATTTTTTTAGTAGAAAATATTTAAGTGTATTAAAAATTAATTGATCCAAATTTAAAACGAATTAACTGTAAACCAACTTTTAAAAATAAAACCCGGCTTTTTTTCAATAAAAGCCGGCTCTTTTTAAGTGGTTAAAACCAAAAAAAAGCTGTCCGGCTTTTTTTGGCCTGGATAAAAGCCGGTAACCCTGCTCATTTCCCAATATGAATCGAAATTTAATTTTAAATAACAGAAATATATCAAAACACACAAGTCCAGTAATGGACACCCCATAAAAGGTAATAAATATAATTGTTTTTATGACTGTATTTAGAACTAGAATTTAATGAATACATACTAATGAAACAAAATAGGGTACTTAGTTATCCCGTCGACCAATTTCGCCAAATTATATAAATCGCCAAATTATACAGGATCCATACCTTTAAGTTACACAAACAAAAAAGGAGTGTTACCGCAAAAGATAAACTGTCTCTTGCAAAATATAGAAAAAGAGATGTTTTTTTTACCAAAAAAAAAAAATCATGACATGAGTGTGAAAAATTCCTCACTCGACAACCAGTGAGAATCAAACTCAGTAAATGAAATTTGCCACCCCCCCCCCCCCCCCCAAAAAAAAAAAAAAATGACAATGTAAAGGTTTTAGTTTTGATGGATTTTCATGTATAGACCTTCTGAGATAAAGTGTATCTAACAAAACATATAACTTTCAATAATTTTTCATAAAATAAAGTTTTAAGAAGATCATGTCACCTAGGCTGATAAAATTGTGTGTTATGCCTGAGGTAGCGTCGAGTCACCATCCGCATGTAAACAATCAAAATTAACAGAAGTGAAATAGATGTGTAAATAAAAAAATACCAGCTAGAAATTAACTCATGCATGTAAATTTAAGACGCATGTGCAAACATTGTATAAAATTACATTATGTAATAAATTATGGATTTATCCGAAATAAAAAAAAATCAAAATAAATGACAAGGCTAAAAAGTTACGCAAACCCTAAAATAGTGTAAAACCTATGTATTTGTGAAAATATGCACAAATGTTGCGAAGGAATGTAAAAAGGTGTATATGCACACAGAATCATGACCATGTTTAACCAAGGTGAGCCCAGCAGCAGATTTTTTTTCTGCAGTCTGCAACACAGATAGAAACTTTAAAACAATCTGCAGAACATAAGGACAAACGCCCTCTTTCCAATCCCTCATGCACTCAACCCCCCCCCCCCCCCCCCCCCCCCCCCGTATTTGTGATTAACATAAAAGGAAAGCACTTTTTAAAATAATTTACCTTTGTCATCAAAATTTTTAATACCACTATCTGAAAAATCTTTCATAAAATTTGTCAAAATTTCTGTGAATTTAGAAAACAGAATAATAGTAAAAATAACATATGAAGAACAATTTCTAAAATTTTTGAAAAGATTGGTACAATGTGATAATATCAAAAATTATATATAGATGTGATAATACAGGGATGAAAGTGCACTAAAGCCACTTTGAAGCAGCAAAAATCTAATTTTGTAGCAGTAAAATCCGTTTTTGTAGCAGCAAAAATCTAATTTTTTAGCAATAGAACCTGTTATTGGAGCAGATTGAAATTCTTAGAAAATCAAATTTGAGTAATTCATGCAAATACTATAAGTAATTCTAATGCAATGTTTTATTTATCAAAATTCAAAATTTAACATACTTTCACTCAAAACATGGCTAACTAATATTTAACCTGCCACTCAGCTGCAAAGAAATCTCGTGAAAACATCAATGTTGCAGCAAATTTTTCCGCGATTCTTTGACGGAATTCACCTTTTTTCCCTTGATCCTTTGAGGAAATGTGCGTTTTTTTCGCGATCTTTCGACGATGTTCGCGTTTTTTTCGCGACCTTTCGACGATGTCTGCCTTTTTTTATCGCGATCTTTTGACGATGTCTGCCTTTTTTTATCGCGATATTTCGACGATATTCGCGATCTTTCGATGATGTTCGCGTTTTTATCATGATTTTTCGATGATGTTCGCTTTTATTCGCGATCTTTCGACGACGTTCGTGTTTTTTTTCACGATCTTTCGACGAAATTCGCGTTTTTTCACCGATCCTTAGAAAAAAAAGTTCGCGTTTTCTGCGTGATCTTTTAGCGAATCCGCATTTTCTTGCGATCTTTGCGCAAAATTCGCTTTTTCCCGCGATTTTTCGACAAAATTCGCGTTTCTTCCGTGATTTTTTGACGAAATATGCGTTTTTTTCGCAATCCTTTGACAGAATTCGCGCTTTATCAGCAATCATTTGTCAAAATTAACGTTTTTTCCATTAATCATTTTTTCCAAATTAATCATTTGACGAAACTCGCGTTTTCCCGCCATCCTTTGTGGAAAGTTACTATTTTTCTGCAGCCCTTTGACGAAATTGGCTTTTTTTCGATCTTGTGACAAAATTTTCGCCATCTTTTCACGAAATTCGCCTATTTTCCACGATCTTTTGACGAAAATCTCATTTTTTAGCGATCTTTCGATAAAATCCGTGTTTTTTCCGCGATCCTTTGACGAAATTTTTGTTTTTTCCGCGATCCTTTGATGAAATTTGCGTTTTTCTACAATCCTTTGACGAAAGTTGCTATTTTTTCGTAGCCCTTTGACGAAGTTAGTGTTTTTTCCGCAATCCTTTGATGGAAGCCACATTTTTCCGCCAGCCTTTGACAAAAGTTGCTATTTTTTCCGCAGCCTTTTGACGAAATTGACGTTTTTTTTCTTGATCTTATGACAAAATTTCATTTTTCTTCGCGATCTTTTGACGAAATTCACGTTTCTTTCGCGATCCTTTGACGAAATTGGTTATTTTAACTGCAAACGATTGACGAAATTGTTTTTTACGGCGAACATTTGTCGAAATTTGTGATATGTACGTCTGATTTTTCGGACTAATGACCAATTTTTCTTAATTTCTAAAGAAATAACCCCTACAAGGATTGACTCATTTAATAATGGGCGTTTCAAGATCGCGTGTTAAGAGTTTTCTCCGTGAATTATTTATATTTTAAAGGGAATCAGAGCTTCGTCAATCGCATGTGGCGTGGATCGTATTATCATGGCACATGGCAAATAATTTCTAGCAAACTTTTTTTTTCTAAATTTTAACAGTTGAAAAATAGTCTGCAGACATTCTCAAGAGTCTGCGACATGCGTCGCAGCATCGCGTCGATTCTGCGCCCGGGAAGGTGAGTATTATTTAAGTATTAAAAAAAAAAAAAGGACGACCTTATGAAGTGAAAATGTAAATATGTGTGTGTAGTACCAGGTTAAAATGAAATCATAATAAATGTGTACATGAGATGAAAAATGATGAAGTCAAAAGTCTAATTGTACTATTTGCCCATAGCAAGTTAAACTGAGAAAAAAAAAGAATCACGGACGGAGTATCAAATAGTATGAGAGATACGTTATTATGCATTTATAAAAACAAAAAAAATGAGTGTGTACGACTTGCAAATTAATGTGAGGTATTGAAAATTTGTATCATGTAAGCAACATATTCCATTTTTGAGCAAGTGGGCGGCTGATCCACTTAGCCAAAACTGAAACATACACCTTTAATCATTGGGCTATTTCCGGATCATAGTGCAATGCAAAAGGCACTTACACAACACAGGAAACAATAATTAAACCCCAAGAAATATAATCACATGTAAAAAGTAGTGTGTCTGTATAAATTGTGTATGTATGTAGTGACAAGCATACTGATATCTAACACATGGATAAAAATGTTTACGACTTATGTTATTAAATAATTTATAAAGTCGTAACAGAAGTCAATAGGAAAAAGCGGCACTTTTTTTTTTTGCTGAAATAATTTATATGATATGATGACTTGAGCTTTTTTTAACATGAAGGAGCCTAATTTATGCCATAGAAATAAATTAATGAAACGTCAATAAAAATGTATAAAATCCATGCAAACTGGAATATGAGAGATCTATCTAAACAGAACAGTGTACTGTATAGATGCCAAATTTAATTTTCTTAAATTAGTAGCAACCAACTGAAAAAGATTTTAAAAAAAATGAGCAAATTTAAATGCTATTACTGGTCACTTCCTCTCTCTTTTTTTTATTTGTCACTAGTGCCCATCTTTAAGTATAAAAGTTGCAAGACCTATATTTATAGTAATCTAGAGTATTAAAAGTTTCATATCTTATTGATATGAATTATTGACAAAACCTATAATATACACATAAAATATAAAATTGTATATATAAAAAGAAATTACCTGTATGCAATTTTGAAGAGGGAAAAAAAAAAAAACATATTAAGCACAACAAGTAAAAATCAATGATAATAATAAGATCAGTCCAGTTCCAGTATCGATTTAAGCTTTTTCATTTTTACCTCTTTTTTTTTTTATCCATGTGGTATAAAACATTACATTAAGTTCTGTGAAAATTTTTTTTTTTTACAATATGCCCCTTTTTTATGTTGTTTTTTTTTAAATTGTGAAAGGCTGCTTGATTACAACAACATTGCCAAGATTTAAAAACTACCCAAACAAAAGCAGTAAAAATATTGTCTGTGATCATAAGAAATAACTTTTTTATATAAGATGCAATGTGACACATCTGTTGCAGATGCATAATGTCTGAAAGGGAGGGAAAAAAAAAATGCGACCAGTGCCTAGATGTAAGAATTATGCGCAAGCAATCATATCTGCAATTCTAGGCCAAAAGAGATAAGAAAAACAGCATCTCATCTCAGAATTGCGACATTGTGTCACACTGCAAGATACATATTATGTATAAATAAAATTTTGAAAGGTGGAAAAGAAAAAAAAAAGTGTAGGGGAAACAAGGGAGGTTTGACCCACCCTATCCTTTTCATATTTAAACATTTATTTAGCTGATGAGCACCAGATGACAGCATGGTAGCAAGCAGAATAACATATTGTTTTTGTCTGTTAGCCATTTGCAAGCAGAATCAAGGAGGAATGACATGCAATATCATTTTCAGCCTGAAAACTTTTTTTTCTTGTTGCAATTTCTTCTCTTCTGTGCCATTTGTCATTAACATATATAAAAGTAAATTGAATTGTTTGTGTACTTAGATTAATAATATACTAAAAGATAGTATACTTATTTTTTATTTTTACTTTTTATTTTAATGTGTTTTATACATTTTTTTCCAAAATGGCTATTAAGGGAGGTTTGACCCATATCAATTCTGAGAGGTTTGGCCCGGGTCAAACCTCCCTGTTTAGTTTAATTTGATGGTCTAACACTTTTAAACTGTACAAAAGTTAGTTTTAAATAGAAATGTTGTTCTTAATTCAAATAAATCTTGTTCTTGATTTCAAATGCACTGAATATAATATAAAAATTCATTTTAAACACTTCTTGTTTACGTATTATTCTAATCAATTTAAATAGAACTGAAATCTGTTGAGGGTTAACAACTTTGTAAAGATAATGGGATAATTCTGTTAACTTTACCAACCCATACAAGTTATAAGTTGCAACCACTAGATAAAACTGTTTTTTGTCCCTTCAAGATATTTTATAATTCTATTGTATTACATATATATCACTTTCTGTGTATGCAGGGTTTAAAGTAATATTTTTTCTTATCTTGAAGTTGATCCAAGCTACTTTAGTTAGATATTATTGTATGAACAAACTTCATTGTATCAATGTAATCCAGCTTCCCTTTCTATTCAAGAACGCAAACAAAGAAGTTCCCGGGCTATCTAGTGAGTTGTGAAATACCCGGGAGCAGGTAGTTTTCGGATAAGAAAAGGGGTCTCTGTTGGAAGGAGAAAATCTCCGTATACTGCATTTGGAAGAAATGGTTCAGACAGAAACAAGGAGTTCTAGCGAAGACATCAAGAAGTGAAGTTGGTGTGTTTTTGGTTGAATTTCTGGATTGGAGTGTGTTCCGGAAAAAGTCTTGAGTCTTGTTCGGAGAAAGTATATACAACGGGAGGTCCTAGGGGTGGTCCTCCTATAAACCTGTAAATAATTCGTATATAAATTGTTCTTTAATATTAATTGAATAAGTTTAGTCTTTTTTTTATAATCCTTCTCACATTGTGTCCGACATTACATATTTATATCGGTGGTGGCAGCATATCAAATAAAATAACATTTTTTTAAAAGTCTGTACGAGCGGTGATCGTAGCTAGCTCCATCAGCTTGTGGACTAAGGAAGAGTGCAACAGCAGATTTGCTTGTATTGGAATCTGCCCATTAAATTCAGATATTTTTACTGAATCTGATTTTTTTGCTTCTTATGTCACAGATAGACCAGATCTGGACTTTACAAGTTTGGCTTCAGCTGTATCTTCTAATCCATCTACCAGTGTATTGAATCTACCATCAGCATCTCTATCTACATCAACATCTGCAAGTTTCACGAATCTTTCCTTTTCCTCCAATTCTACTATAGTCCATCTACAAGTTCAATGAATTCGCTTTTTTGGTGTTATAATTATTGTTATAATTATTATTTCATGGTATAATTATTGCATGTAGCTTGTAATAGCATTTCTTTATACATTTAATTATTGCTATAAGATTTTTAATAACACAAAATTCCTGCGGGTCAAACCTCCCTCATAGTGGGTCAAACCTCCCTCATAGTGGGTCAAACCTCCCTCATAGTGGGTCAAACCTCCCTCAAGTAGGGAGGTTTGACCCGGTTTCTAGACTTTTGAAAAATCATTACTCAAGAAGATAGTTTATAATTTAAATAGAAAAAAATAGCGCAAAATGATGCCAAACATTATAAACTATCAAATAATGTCAATACGGAAATTTTATTACGTTTAGAAAAAAATAGAAAAATATATTTGTGAAAAGCAGGTCAAACCTCCCATGTTTCCCATATATAAAAAAAACTTTCAAACTGAACTGGATATGAAGTGCTTACAAAAAATGTTAGCATGTTAGAAATAAAACTGAACGCCTACACCTTAATAAGAAACCTTTCACAGAAAAAAAAAAATATATATATATATATATATATTAAAAGAGCAACATACTCCAGTCATGAGGATTTTATTTTTTTTTTATGGCAAAATTAATCCTCATAACTAACTCATCATTAATGGAAATATTATATTTTTCAATATGCACTGCTAAAAGAGTAGCAAAAAAAAATTTTTTTTTAACCAAACAGTATCTATACTGTATTATTTAGGAATCGCATAAAAGTATAATTCTACCTTTACCACAAGCACAAAAATGATAAGAAGAGAGAAAAAATACCTTTAAAAGTGAAAGAAAAAAAAATTTATATATATTTATAGTGTAAATTGTAATGTAAACTTGCCATCTAACTATCAAATTTTATACCTTAACCCATTTGTGCCTGAATTTTTGTTTTCTCAATTTTTGTGGTAAAATCACTTTAAAATGTTGCAAAATGAACTGGAAAAATACTAAAAAAAAATTAAGCTTAATTTTTTTTGTATTTATTTGATAAAATGTAAAAGAACTAAATATGAGTATTTCTAGTAGAATAATATGCATAATTATATATTTTGCCTATATTTATATTTATATTTAAAATGTTTTTAAATTGTATATTATGTACTATAATTAGTATTTTAACGAACTACAAGAAAAATATATTTATTTCTTTACAGAGACTAATAACGTTATAACTATTATTAATAACAAAATAAGAATAATCGTATTGCAGACTTAATAACAATTTATTTCATAAATATCTTCGAAAGGAGATTGCATAAATAACTGTCTCCTAAATTTCTAACAAAAATATGGGCCCATTTGTGCCTAGAACCCTATATTTTGTACATTACAAAAATGCATGAAAAATAGGCTTGAACATTTAATTTCGCAATTTAAAAAAATACGTATTTCAAAAAAGTCCAAGCTAAGATTAAAACTTGCAATTTTGGGTCCATGATAGAAAAAATACAAATAAACTTACTTTTTACATTTCGCCCTCTTGAAAAATTAAAAATCTATAAACACCGAAAAAAGCCTTAATTTAAGCAAATAAATATCCACCTTGTGCTATCATCTCTCGGTTATAGATAAAGACATTTATAAATAATGATTTCATGCAATTTTCATGTATAAAGAAGAAGAAAATTGTACAAATGCATTAAAATTTGAAACGTCCCAAAAATGGGATGCTAGGCATAAATGGGTTAAAGAAAATAACAGGTACTCAAGAACTAAAAGTAATCTTTCAAATTTCTTTTTATTGCCCTTTAAAAAAAAAAAAAATACACATGATGTATTTGTCAAGAGTTCATACCACTTTAAATTACTTAAATATAGCATGCTTCTATTTTATAGGAGCAATAAAATATAGTTATGGGAGTAAAATGCCTTAATCTTGAATACTGTAAACGAAAAAAAATTAGAATTGCTTACCTGTTATAATAAAGACGAGAAATGATTTTTTTTTTCTTTTTTTCAACACTTAATTTCTTATGTTTTCACATCTTAAGTAGTGAAAGAAAAAAAATATATATTTATTTTTGTGTGCGCCCCAGTGAATTTGAACTGTATTTAAAGTTTTTTTTATCTTAGCAATGAACGTTCTTATTTATTTTGTGAAATCAATCGGTTGTTTTTGTACACTGCAATCTACATATTCCACCGAATTTTGCAAAGTATGTTCAAGATTTTCTTAAATTTCTTCGTTCATTTGTAGATGTCCCAAAATACAACGCACAGAAGCGATGAATAATTAAAAAGTCTGCGACTGCTGAAAGTTTGTGAAACGGCTGGTGCATCCATCCAACAATAACAAAAAAAATCTTGCTTCGACGGCGAGAGAAAAATGTACGTTGAGTCATCGATAAATCTGTATTTTATTCCTCTCTCTTCCTGCCGGGGGAAAAAAAAAACCCAAAAGTGTTTGGCGGACTATGTGACGGGATCCCGCTGCAAGGCGATGCATGGATTTTCCGATGACCACCAGGGAATCTGCGGTACAATGCTGTACGAGGGCGGCGTTCATTTTCACATCTATTCAGGCTCACGAAAATCAGTTTTTCTTTCTTTTTTTTTAATAACAGGCAACATTCACTGAACTAGTCCATAAATTTTGTACATTTTTTTTAAAAATGAAATTCACAGTTTTTTTTGTAGTCCAAGGTAAGTATGTACATAGAAGCAAAAAAAATATGTATATCAGGTGCTCATTATGTAGTCCAGTACCCGATGACACTAGGATGCAGGAAAGTCGAGTAGTTTCCATCTGACATAGCATTGTCAGTATTAAGAGAATATTTTTGGAGAATCGAGAAAAAAAGAAAATGTCTCTGGTATGGAAAAAAAAAAAAATTGTCCTCTCTCCAACTGGGTCTCGCTTGCGCCTGTACGGCACCAATTGTCTATACAGAAGCTATGGGATTTCTGTACAGTTGTATTGAGTTATCCGGATGGCTGTTAGAGTTGATAATGATGTGAAACAATTTTAAAAGAACGAATTAGTCCATGTTACAGAGAGAGAGATCAGCCGAATACTGCAAATATTCTTTATTGACCAATTGGACACCAGGTTCGGGGTATTATTCACAAGGCGAGCCCTCGGCCGAGCCGAAAGTTGGAGAGATTACATTTTTTTAATGCTCCCAGCATGCGAGTTAAGAAAGAAGTGATCACAATTACATTTTCTCCAAATGATGGAGTATTGGCAAGAGTACACATACACTTTCGCCAATTATGTATGCAATATGGCGAGAATACCATGAGAGGAGAGATGCGGTTAGAGGTTGTTAATTGTATTTGAATGGGGAATGTAAAAGAGTAAAATGAAATATTTTCTGCCAAGTGATTGCTTAGGAATTATAGCTCATAAACCACAAAAGAACATTCCATAGGGTTATTCCAAAAATATCATGGGATTGAGATGGTCGAAAGCACCCGTTAATAAATTAAAACAAAATAAAGACAGGGTTAATAACTGAAATGACTAATATATATTGCATCTGTTCCAAGGGTTAAAAATGTAGAAGTAATATGTCTGACTGATTTCTGCATATCATCAAAGCTAAGGCAGAAGGAGGAAAATTAGAATTCGGTTGCTAGACGAGAAAAGGAAATTATTTCTTTTCTTTTAAATGCCGTGTGCTGCGGTTAAAATATTACAGATACAGAAAAATGATTGCTTAATTTATGAAGGGAAAAGAGTGCTAGAAAATGAATTGAACCCAAATGTAGACAGATAATTAAATTTAAAAAGAATAATTTTAAAGGGGGGAAAGAGGAAACCATTAATATTAATATGTGAAGGTAGATGCCTTCACAAGGCCTAATTTTACTGACCTTTGAATGGACCAGGCCACGCTGAGACAATGATTTTCATATGGGCGGGTCAAAACTAGGACTGAAAATTTCGAGCTGTGAAGATTAGGAATGAAACCAGCTCGGTGCAGAAAAAATAAGTTATGCCCGTCCCGTCCCGTCCCGAGTTTTCAGAAAAAGGTATGACCCGGGCCCGGCCCGGCCCGGCCCTGCCCGAAAAGAGTGGAGGGAAACCAGGCCTGAGCCTTCAAAAAGAAGTATAGCCCGGGCCCGGTGCCATAAACGAAAATAGGCCTGGCCCACGGGCTGGACCATGCAGATCTCTACAGTAGTTATCGCGATATATCAGTAATATCGATATTAACTCGTTGATATATTGCGATATTAAATTTCTGATATCGTCCAGCCCTACTGTTTATATTCAATTCCATCTTCAGGATCAAAGTCTGGAAATTTTTACTTTGAAAACTCTTCAAGAACATCTTTCTTGGGGCATTTGCTGCATATACATAAGACATATAACATACAATCCCTATTATTAGAATTGCAAACCAATTTCTGGATTAAATCTTGATATCTCTCTTCAATCCCTGAAGTAACTGAACATTCTGATGTATTGTGCACACGCAAACAGAATGCGTGCCAGAACTTCCAATTAAGATGCAATGCTTAGCTCGCAGGTTAGCAAGTTTTGAAAACCCACTTTTAATTATTGGTGGAAAATTTCGATAGAAATTGGACATACAGTTCATTCAGATTGCAAAGAAGCCTTTTTTGAACATGGACTTTTTTCTTTATGCTAATCTTATCTTTCTGACCAGTCATGAGACGTGAAAATTCATCATCTTCATAAAATTCTTTTACAGATTTTATAGTGTCTTGAGATAACCTCTTCCCAATCGCCCAACAGGTGATACTGCTATACAGCATTTTGCATGATTTCTGCAATAGCTCTATCTCAAGAACTAATGCGTGGATTTTCATCAAACTTCAAATTCAGTTAGTCCTTGATATGAGTTGACATTGGCTACCTTTTCGTGTAAATCTCCCAACAGGTGGCACTGTTTTGCTTCATTTTTCCTGATTCCCGCGATAGTTTTATCTCAAGAAGTAATGCACATATTTTAATCAAACTTCAGATTCAGTTACCAAGCTGACTTAAATTGTTGCTTATTAGGTTTTGGTATATATAGGCCAACAGGTGGTGTTGCTATGCAGAATTTTTCACGATTTCCACCATAGCTCTACTCAAAAACTAATTCACGGATTTTCACAAAACGGATTCAGTTAGTTATTTTCACGGATTCAGTTAGAAGTTGACGAATTGTTGCTGATTAGGTTTTGGTGTAAGTCATCTAACCAGTGGCGCTGCTATGCTGCATTTTTCAGGAAGTATTAACATGAATGAGATAGAAGAAAGTTTTGGCATTGCCACATCCAACTAGTTTACTTATAATTTACTGAAACTTTGCAATAGATTTCAATTTGACATGAAAATACTTTTATGTCTTGCAGGAATTCATTATAAGCATTCCTATTTATTCCTGTGAGATTCCCCTTTTTAGCCACATTAAATATATATATATATATATAACTTTATGAAAGATAAAACCTTATCAAACTTTTAGATGTAAAGCTGTACGATATTTCTGGCAATGAAAGAAATATCAACATTATCTTGTGCTTTCCGTTACTTTTAGAAGGTTAGTAAAATTGAAATTCTTCTTTAAATAAAATACCTGTGAACTGCCCATTAAATTTTTTTGATCAGGCATCAAAGCACATTTTGAGCTGCCTATTTATGCAATTAGATGAAAATTGAAGGGGGAACAATGGGGGAAATCCGCCATTGAAGTTGCACCCTTTTTTAATTTAAAAAAAATGACAAAATGTCATTTTCTGACAGTATTTTAATGGTATCAGCTGTACAAAAATATGTTTAAATGAAAGTTTACTTTATTTTGAACAAAATAAAAAAAATTTGAAAGTTGTAACTTAAACGTGAAAGGAGTTATACACTTTTATGTTGTCATGTGTGCTATTCAAAATGGCGGCAAATCAGCCATCTTGGAAGATATTTAAAAGCTCATAACTCACAAACCGTTTGATCAATTTCAATATGATTGATATTTTTGGAATCAGCATCAAAAGGTCTACAAATTTACTGATTTTTATCAAAATTGGTGATGATGGGTGCCATTCTCTGGGTGGTTTGACATGGAATGACCCTCTTATGAAATTCATGATAACTTACTTTCTATTTTCTGTAAAATAAGAAATGTAAAAATTCATTCACTAGGTGTATTAGCTAAGATTCATTTTTAAGATGGAATATCAAATATCACTATTCCCACATCTGAAAACAGAACTGGTGTCAAACTAGATACTCACAGGATAAGCACGACTTGCTTTATGAAGATGGTTTTATAAATCTGATTTCAGAACAGACTCATTCTTACAAATTTTTATATCACTACGGGCACAAATTCTCAATGATAAAATTTACTTGATTAAAGGTTATATAACAAAATATCTCCTCATGACTTATGAGTTTATTTTAATGGAAATAACTTACCATCCTTACTTACTGAAAATCAATTTGATATATACCTTAGAATAAAAGGATGTAATGCAATTCCGTAATTTTTTGTTCTAAAATAAGTTTATCAAATTAAAAAATGAATTAAAAAGTACATTTAAGAGTAGAAATGATTAATGAGTTACTATTTTTTAAATTATATATAATCAAAAGTTATTTTCTTTATTGGAAAAAAAAAGTTGGTATTCGGCCTAAAATTTGGCCGAATATTCGGTATTCGATCTAAAATTCGGCCGAATCAGTATTCGTGCCATCCCTAATTTAAAGCTTCTGGAAATTGTTATTGATTGATCTGTTAAAAAAAAAAAAAAAAAAAAAAAAAAGTTAGAAGAATTTTCAAATAATGTTGTTACACGTACAAATGTATACCATGCTGAATGTTTGAAAAAGAGTGAAATATTGATTAGATCTCTAATAGGACTGGGCGATGTAGAAATTTCTTAAATCGATTTATCATCCATCTAACATCGCGATTTAACACCGATTTTACACTTTGTAATCTGGAAGCCTATTTTTTAATTTTTAGTAACAAAATACGGTCTTTATGTGCCCCCTCCCCTCTCCTGTATTATTTAGTATACTTAGCTTTTAATTTTTCAAATAATTTTGAAAAGAGGTAATTTTACACATAAAAAAAACTTTGAATGTCCCAAAACACTAGTTTTTTTTTTCACCATTTTAAAAATTAGTGACCTATTTTAATACATTTTATAAACTCATTCTTTAATAAGTAATATAAAAGAAAATGATTTTTTTTTTTTTTTTGTGTGTGTCTGACTCTTGTTATGCCTGCTACAATCTAAATTCCTTAAGGGGGGACTTCCCCTAGCCCACCCAAATAGCGCTTCATTGCTAACAACCTACATACACTTTTGTTTTTACAGACAGAGATTTAAAAAGTTATTGAGGTAAAACAGAAGCATATTAAAAGAATTCAATGATGAATTTAACTATTCATTTATCATGATGAGAAAAGTGGTAAATAAATAAATAAAAAATAAATAAAGGGGGGGGGGGAGATATGAGAAATAAGGTGCAATTTTATATCTTTTTAACTTTTAGATTATAATAAAATTTGTTTAACATAAATGCTGACATTTATATAGCGGATGGAGAAGGATTGAAAGTGTGAGCCTTGGAGCACATTACTGAGATTGCTGATTTTTTTTCGCGGCCGTTGCCATCCTTTAAGATTAGTAATAAAATATAATCTTAAAATAATCTCTTTTTAATGATAACAAAATGTCAAAAAAGCAGAAAATCGCAGATCTGCAGAAAAATCTAATGAATGGCTCCTCCTCCCCTCCCTCATTCTGCTGTAAAAATAAAGTTACTTGACTCATTACAGAACTTTATTAAAGTATTTTTAATTAATTACAAAATAATAATAAATTAAAACTAAAATATTCCCATAATACCCAAATATATGAAAATTAATTTTTCATAAAAATAATGCATAAAAATATAAACTAAAAATGGATGAATTTGGATATAAATAGTGAATCAATTTCAGCAAGATACTCAATCCGCATGGCTAGCGTTGAAATTGGATGTCAAATCTGATGCATGACTATTTTAAAATATTTTAATTAATTACAGAATAATAGAAAATAAAGAATATGTATTAAAATATTACCCAAACATGTGACAAATGAATGTTTTATTAAAAGAATGCATAAAAATAAAAACTAAAATTCGATGAATTTGGATTTTAAATATGAAGCTTTATTCTTTTTTTTTTTCAACCACAAATACTCAATCAATTTCAGGAAAAAAAAATATTAGTAGTAAAAGAAAAATATTTCATGTGGATCACGGCCAAATAGTGATACCCAAAACAATGCATGACTATCTATACTTTAAAATAATTTCATTAATTACAAAATAATAGAAAATAAAAAATAAATGTTAAAATATTACTAAAACATGTAAAAAATGAATTTTTCATCATAAAAATGCATAAAAGTATAAAGTGCAAGTCGATGAGTTTGGATTTTAAATATAAAACTTTATTATTATTATTTTTAATCTATAAATGCTGAATGAATTTAAAGAAAACAATCTTTTGAAATAATGCAGGATTCTACTTTAAAACATTTTAATTAATTACAGAATATCGGAAAATAAAAAATACATATTGCAATATTACTCAAATATGTGAAAACTTAATTTTTCATCAAAAGATTGCATTAGCATATAAATTGAAATTCGATGAATTTGGATTTTAAGATTTAAACATTACTTTACTCCTTTCAACTTTCCCCTATATACGTTCTTAATTTCTAAAAAATATACATTCCAATCTCGTAAACTCTTGTTTACAAAATAAATAAATAAATATCAATTTTTACTTAAATCATTGTTTTCTTAAATCCCCTTTTTCTTAAATCAGAGAGGATTGAGGCTTGATGTTTTTTTAAATCGGATCCTGCTAAATCGATTTAACACCAGCTTGCCTTGTTTTTCTTAAATCGGAATGCATTGAGACTTGCAATGTTTGCTTAAATCGGATCGTCCTAAATCGATTTAACACCAGCTTGCTATGTAAGTGTAGATACATCATTTTTCCGATGTTAGCTCTGAATCAGTATTTTGTTTTAAATCGATTTAAAACCAATGGCTAAATCGCGATTTAAGATAATGGCTAAATCACGATTTAAGATAATGGCTAAATCACGATTTAAGATAATGGCTAAATCACGATTTAAGATAATGGCTAAATCGCGATTTAAGATAATGGCTAAATCGCGATTTAAGACAATGGCTAAATTGTGATTTCCGATTTTAGCTTAAATCGATTTAAGACCAATAGTTAAATCGGATTTCCGATGTAAGCTTTAAATCGATTTAAGGCCCAGGCCTAATCTCTAATTATCAAATTTTTTGTTTAATATATCTCGGTTTTCCTTTCAGATTTATATAATTACAATAGTACAGAAAATAAATTGCAAATTATTAAAAAACTAAATTATTGTTTATTCATGTAATAGTTAAAGCTCTTACAAAATAATTTCATTCATTAATTTTTATTAATTTTTTTTTATATAAAGTTTAAAGAAAGTTCTTTATTTGTGATTGATTATGTCTTTCATTATTATAATAATATAACATTTTTCCAGGCACGAATATGTCTCGACTGGGGGCTAAGACGTATAGCCGCAAGCCGGAATGCAGGACAAGTATTCAATTTGACCATCTTTTATCTGACAAAGGTAACAAGCCTTCAACTGCTAAAGTGTCTGTTGCTGGAATTCACAGATGGGGCATGACATCTTTTACTTCTATTCGAAAAAATCGTATAAATGGTCAGAAAGAAATAAAAGAAAATAATGAATCTGTAAAGCGTCCAAAACTGGATACCCCTTCATCACTTGCTGTCTCAGAAGATCCCTTTAGCTTTGAAAGTGATCTCGAAAATCCATCTCTTCATTCCTCAAGAGTACAGCAGACTACTGTAGAAAAAAAACCAGTTGTTTCTAAGCCTAACAAGTTCTTTAAGAGTGGCAGTTCACGAGCACTTACAACTTCGTCAAACTCACCAAAGAATAGTGACTTTGATGCCTTGCGCTTGTCAATACCACCTCCAACATATAAAACAAACAATGACATTTTTTTGAATGTGCACAGTAACTATAAAACTAATGAAGTTATTCAGGGTTCAAATGAACAGTCTGTCTTTCTGTCAAACACAAATCCAAACATTGTGTATTGTTCAAATGTTCCCAGTTCATGTGCTTCCACAAATTATTCATCTAATCCTAGTGTTCATTATTTAACTCCATATGTTCAACCAGTTATCACTGCAGATGCATCATCCAGAGCATTTGATGCTCTAATTTCTAGTAAAAACACTTTTCCAGACAGCTGCCTTCAGTTTGAAACTAATACAGATATAATAGATAATTCTTTTTCTCAGGCAGAAATTGATAAGATTACTCAGGAGGACCCTTCTATTTTAAATTTTGACACTGTTGGAAATCATATGCAACACATATCTCAAAGTTTGGATGATAAATTGTCCTCCCAAGAAACCTGTGATTCTGATGATCATCAATTTTCATCTTATGAAGTTGAGAAAAAGGACTCAAATGGACACTTCTCACAAGAACTGCTGAACTTAGAAACTAAATGTGATTATGCAAGTTCTCAAGAAATTGCATCATCTCAATCTACAGACAAAAGTGAGGAAAATGCATCTTCTAAACAGTCATCTCGTCCAAAAAAAATTTTCAGTTCATCAATGAAGGTTTGTGGATTTTTTTTTTTTTTCAATATTTAATATTTTGTCCAAACCTTTGCAAAAACCTGAGAAAATCTTTTATATTTTTTGAACCCTTAAAATGTCTAGAATATGTCCTCAAAATCTTTTTTTTGTCCCATCCAATATGTAAGTGTAAGTCTTGACAGCCAGTTTTAACAAAATGGTGTACAAACTTAAAATTTGAGATCAAAAACTTCAAATGCTATTTTTATATTAAATCTGTGTAGATTATGTTTAAACCGTTCAAGCTGTCAATGTATCATTTTTTGCATTTACTTTTTTCTTTTTTAATTGGAAGACCTTTGAAAAATTAAAATTTTTAATTTCGATTTTTTACACTTTTGGAAATAAAAAAATTAGTGTTAAAATTTGACTTCTAAATTAAAATTTTATGTAATTTTGATTTTTGTTATAAATTTTATGTTTGGCCTTCATCTATTTTAATTTAAAGAATCCATGAGACTTTTTGGTTTTAGATGATTATTACAGTGTTGACTCTAGAAAAACAGAGCCACCAGGCAGGAATTTTTCAAAAAGGGCACGCTCTATTCTAAAAAAGAGCACGCTATTCTCAAAAAGGGCACACTAGTACCTTGTTCAGAAAAAATATTTCGACCGCAGTAAATAGTTTTCACAAAAAATACTTAGTGAAGCAAAACTGAGGAAAAAGAATACTTAATTTAAACATATCATTTTTTTTTTTTTTCATGATAATACTTCATTTTACATTTTGCAATGCAGTATGAAGTTGCTGCATTTGTTTTTCGCATGGGTAGTATGTATTAGATCTTGACATCTGAATCTTACAGAGCAACAGAACTTCTGTTTTCCAAAGCACTTTTTTGTCCTTTTTTTCGCAAGAATAAAATTTTGAAACAAACAAAGGGTGCGAAGAAGTTACTAGGAATAGGGGCACACAGCTTTTTCTACGTCAAAAAAGGGTACAGCGTGGCGCCTTTTTAAAAAACGTTTAACGGCATTTGCAAAAATTCTTATTTTTCAAAAGGTAGGGAGGGGGTTGGAGCTAACCGGCAAACGTGCATAGCCATACAACTGGAGTTATTTTCGATAGTATATATATATTTCTTAAATTCGTAATGAGAATTGCATTATAAATACTAGGGGATCGTACCCGGGCTTCCCGGGTTAAAGAATATAGGTGATTTTTTAATTGAAAACTAATAATTTTTTTATATGCAATAAATTTTTTAGATTGACCACTTACATTAAAAAAGCATTTTTCATATGGAAAATACGAATTATACAATCAGATAAATTTTTTTAATTTATCAAAAGCGATATTTTATTATTAGCCGCATGCTAAGAGTTATTTCATTTGCCAAGATTTTGCTACTTATGGCATCCTTTTATATTCTGATAATTTCAGAGCTTATACATGTCTTGTAAATTTGTGTTTTATTTATATTTTATTTATTTATTCATAGGGAAGTTTTTTTAATGGATATTAGCCGTAAGAAAATGATGAATTCTTTAATTTGTTTTAAGGTCAAACAGATTAATCTTTCGTAATCGAGCTCCTCGTGATATAGATAAATTTAAAAATATTTCATGCTTTAAAATTGTTTTCAAAGCCATAGACAATCAGTAAACTGAGATGAACTTTTCAAACGAATTCCATTTGAAAAAAACTGTCCTATTTGGTGATCTCAAAATTTAAATTGTGCGATTACAAATATGTTAGATTTGTGCTTTTTCAATATTATTCTTTTATTTGTTTATAAAAGAAGTATATTAATTTTGTTAATTTGTCTTTCACAAATATGTTAGATTGGTGGTTTTTTAATATTATTCTTTTATTTCTTTGTAAAGGAAGTATTAATTTCGTTATGCAAAAATAGTCAGGAACAAATGCTGAATAATGTTTGTTTCTTTATGTGCAAAATGTTTATTTTTATTATGTATTGAAACCAGCACGTGATAAGATAAACTTAAAAAATATCATGCTTAAAAATTATTTTATAAATATAATACATCAGTCAATGAATACAGTTTTTAAACAAATTGCATTTGAAACAGGGTTCGATTTAAGCGGTATCGCATCGCAATTTGCGATTCAAATTTAACTAAAATGCGATCCAAGAAATGCATTAAATCGCAATCATTGCGATGCATATTTCCCACACCCTTTGTTGTACACTTAAAAGGGATGCCGCGGACGCGCTATAGCGCGTAAATTACGCGAAAAATCGGATACGGGACGCAAAAAAATAGCTGTTACGCGTCCCGTGGGACGCGTAATTTCGTGAAAACATCGCGGAAAACAGACGATTTTCGTCAAAAAATCGCGAAAAAAGCGTAAATCTCATCAAAATATCGCGCAAAAGCAGCGATTTTCGTAAAAGGGCCGCGAAAAAATAGCGTATTTCGTCAAAGCATCGCGAAATAAAAAGCGAATTTCGTCAAAAAATCGCGGAAATAAGCGCAAATTTCATGAAAATATCGCTGAAATAAGCGCAAATTTCATCAAAATATTGCGAAAAACGCGATTTTCGTAAAAGGGCCGCGACAAATTAGCGTATTTCGTTAAAAGATCGCGAAAAAATAGCGAATTTTGTCAAAAAATCGCGGAAAAAAGCCGAATTTTGTCAAAGGATCGCGAAAAAAGCGCAAATTTCATCAAAAAATCGTGGAAAAAAGCCGATTTTCGTCAAAGGATCGCGAAAAAAATAGTTGTTTTTCATCAAAGGATCCCCCAAAAATAGCAAATGTCGTCAAAAAATAACGTAAAAAAGCCGATTTTCGTCAAAGGATCGCGAAAAAAGCACAAATTTCGTGAAAATATAGCGGAAAAAACGCTATTTTCGTAAAAGGGCTGAGACAAATTAGTGTATTTCGACAAAAGATTGCGAAAAAATAGCAAATTTCGTCAAAAAATCGCGGAATAAAGCCGAATTTTGTCAAAGTATCGCGGAAAAAAACACGATTTTCGTGACAGACTCGCGAAAAAATAGCGAATTTCAACAAAGGGATCGCGGAAAAACGCGAATTTCGTCAAAGTAACGCGGAAAAAACGTGAATTTAGTCAAAGCACCAAAAAAAGATGTGCAAACTAAACTTATAGGTAGAAAATTCATAAAATGGGATTTAATTTCTTTTTTATGAGATTCTTAAAAATACAGCATGATTTCAGTGTAACTTTGATAATATTTATATTCATTAGGTGGACCAGTAAAAATCCCCCCCCCCCCCCCTTCGTTCTTACTGCATTGAAATGTCTCCCGCCTTCAGAACATTTAAGATTTGATGCTTATTAGTGATTTAGATATAAATTTCCCTTCCAAGGAAAATGTCTGATTCCAACACAGATCTATGCTGACAAATAATTCAATGGGAAGTATAATAATGAAAGCACCCATTCATTCAACGAAAAGTACACCTTTACTTAACATAAGTGTTCTTTTTTTCAGTAAAAATATCTTTTTCAATAAACCCGCCTTGCCTCTTTTTAAAAGAATGCGAACATTAGTGATACTTGTTAGTGGAACTTTGTATCTTCTACTCTCAAATAAACATTATTTTACAATTAAAATTGTATCTTGCATTTTTACTTTTAAAAAAGTAAAGAAAATTTCTCTTAATATTTTTTAAAAATATCTTATTTGAGTGCAAATAATGCTGGTTTTAATTCATTATTTAATTATTGTTAAAACAATAATTAATGCATTTCCTTTATCTTAATAAACAACTTTCATTTATTCCTTTAAAATATAAATTATTGATGGGGACCCACTTTTGTAAAAAAGGGACCCAGATTTTTGGAAATCCTGGGTCCCGGGGACCCAGGTTTTTTCAAGTACAGCGGCATCGCTGCTTAAAGTTAAAATTTAAAGGTGTTTTTACACGACATACGTTGTGTTTTCACCCTCCCCAAGTGTTTATTTACAATGGAAGTACAGCGAGGAAGTACGCTTTAAAAAAAAAAAAAAAAAAATTGTTGTAAATTTTCAAGATTTAAAAGTTACGTTAGCTATTTTTTACTTGCTATACAAAAGTGTCTAACTGCTATTCAAAACTGACTTTGTATAGCAGTTACTGCTATGCAACTTTCTTTTTCTAAATCGACCCCTGATTTGAAAGTAAATTTTTTTCCCTATGTGACGAAAATTGAAAATGTACGATGGTCAGAAGATTAAAAAATTGCAGTAGCGAAAATTTCAAGACCGAAATTTGATCGTGAAGTGTTGCCATTCACAAAATGACTTCAGCGTTACGTACAGATACGTTTGTTCTTTATAATATAGATAGATACTTAATCAGTAAAATATAATAAAGATCAGTTATTAGGATGTGGTTATCAATCAGGGTTGGGTTTTTCCGGAAGAAACTGGAAAAAATCGGAAGGAACTGGAAGAAATTGAAAAAACTGGAAGAAACCTTCAAAAAACAAAACAGATGCTCATAATTAAAGTATATTAACTTTGTAAAACAATTAAACTCAACGTACAATTATATGAAATCTAAACTGGAAAATTTAATTAATATTAAAATTATTAATTTTTGAAAAATAAGTGGTTTTAATAACAAGTTTCAGGTTCATCAGTCATTTACAGGTGATAGATTTTACAACTTTCGAGGTAGAGGTATTTTTTTTTCATTAATTATACCGTTTATGTACCTACAGTCGTGGAAAAAAAAAGTAAACACCCCCTACTGACTCTTTAACAAATTATCATAAAAGAAAGTTACTGGTACTGATCGATTGGAAACAGAGTCTACTTTTAAATGACATAGATAAAATTTGCTTAGGGGGCCATCTACATGTTAAAATGAACCATAACTTTGTTTTTTTCAATAGCAGTACACAATTCTGACAGCATAAATGAACTCTACACCCTTCAATTAGCCTAAAAACAAATAAATTTTTATGCAATCCGTACCATACGTTTCTGAGAAATTAATTATTTTAAAACGAGCGTATTTCAACCCCTTAACGGTCGCTTAATATTTGACAAAAACCATCAAAAAAGTACCTATTTTTTTATTACAGAAATTGAATAATTATAAGGTTGCTATGTAAAATATGCAGTTAGTTTTTTTTTAAGGCGAAAAAAAAAGGTGTTATACAACAAATTCACATTTGTGGAAAAATCACCATTAGAGTATTCTGTGTTTTAATGTTTGTTTTATAGTTTACACCATACAAATTAATGCGAATAAGACCTTTATTTTTCATATCTTAGATATTTATTTATCAGCATCAAACAAATTTTTACAAATATTTGAAATAATATAACATACATTAAAATTTGATCATTAATAATTTTTTTTGAGTGTGATATATTTCGAAACATGCAATACAAAGTCCAACATCGCAATCAGCGACACAAACCAAACCCAACCGCAAATATTCAAAGACTTCACACGGAAATGCCAGTTAAATCTTTCTGGTTTCAGAAGATTTTCCAGCAATAAATCTCCAGCCCGGAAATATGACGGGCACAAGAAATAACGAACGACACCTCAGCCCATGATATTGACGGGAGAGAGAATTAAGGGGTTAAGGGCTGTATCCAAATTGAAGTTCGGAACTCTATTATTAACAGAGAGCCCCCATCTTGATCAAGGCACCTTAAGAAGTCGATGAAGTCTGCTAGATTACAGAACAGCAGAAGAAATTTCAAAATATGTAGTCACTTCTATTATAAACTGCCCCTTAAGCCATCATTTTGCTATTTTTTAAGCATAATTTGAAAACTACTTGGAAGAAAAATAAGAAATTTTGGGTTTCCATAAAGCAGGACTTAATAAATCTAAATCCATCAAAAAAATTATAGGTTGCAATTCATAATTTTTTTAAATAATTATTTCATAATTCATATCATAAAATTATAAAAATTGCAAATTCAGCGTATTTATGTTTGGGTATATTAGTATTATTGCTACACAAAAAATTAGCACATTAGGAGCATAATTTTTGGAGATATAAATAAAAATATGAAAATGTAATTTAACATTAGAAGCACTAAATTTTGAATGTTTATAATTCAAAAACTTATCATTCAAATGACTTGAAATTTGGTATCTAGGCATAATTTGAACCAAAGATTTGAAATATCTCGTTAAAATTGGGTATTGTCATTGAAAAAAATGAAGTTTGGATTAGTTTTAATATGTAGATGGCCCCCTAAGCAAATTTCATATACATCATTTAAAAGTAGACTTTATTTCCAATCGTCCGGTACCAGTAACTTTCGTCTACGATAATTTTTTGAGGAGTTAGTAGGGGGTGTTTACTTTTTTTTTCCCCCACGAATGTACATTAATAGGAAAACAATGCAATACAACCTGGAAATCGGGGAATAATATTACATGATTTTTACTCCCCGCAAGGAACTATATCTTGCATCTCCTTTATAATGCGTAAGATTACATAGCGTTGTTGTTATGAGTGTTTCGCCAAAGTTAATAAAAAATGATTACATAACAGTTCATATTTGATTGCATCCATGAGATCAAATGTGAGTACAACTATTTCTCAATTTTTTGTACATTTGGATCAGAGGTATTCTGAGTATGAGACGCATTTAAAATTTAGTACTTTTTACTCCATTTTGAGAAACCATTTTCTTTTAGTGATCTTATTAAACAATCAAATAATATCAAAAAATATCAAATAATATCAAATAATCAAAAAATAAACTTTATTTCCAATCGTTCGGTATCAGTAACTTTCTTCTACAATAATTTGTTGAGGAGTTAGTAGGGGGTGTTTACTTTTTTTTTTCCCCCACGAATGTACATTAATAGGAAAACAATGCAATACAACCTGGAAATCGGGGAATAATATTACATGATTTTTACTCCCCGCAAGGAACTATATCTTGCATCTCCTTTATAATGCGTAAGATTACATAGCGTTGTTGTTATGAGTGTTTCGCCAAAGTTAATAAAAAATGATTACATAACAGTTCATATTTGATTGCATCCATGAGATCAAATGTGACTACAACTATTTCTCAATTTTTTGTACATTTGGATCAGAGGTATTCTGAGTATGAGACGCATTTAAAATTTAGTACTTTTTACTCCATTTTGAGAAACCATTTTCTTTTAGTGATCTTATTAAACAATCAAATAATATCAAAAAATATCAAATAATATCAAATAATCAAAAAATAAACTTTATTTCCAATCGTTCGGTATCAGTAACTTTCTTCTACAATAATTTGTTGAGGAGTTAGTAGGGGGTGTTTACTTTTTTTTTTTTTCACGACTGTACAAAGAAAAAAAAAAAAACTACCTACAAATTCTTTATTTTTCATACTAAAGTGCATTATTTTAAACTGCGCAACACAGTAAATAAACAAATTCATAATTATTTATACTAGCAATCTAGCATGCATATCCAGGGGCGTAGCCACAGATATTTTTTCGGGGGGGAGAATTCAAAAATTTCCCAACTTGAAACAAATTGCTCCAATTTTCGACTAAAATGATATTGCACAACGTGTGTAATAATTATGATACTTTTGCATAAAAAATTCTGAAACTGAAAACATAAAAATTCTAATTATGGGTTTGTTTACTAAAAAAATAAATAGGCTTTTTACTTTCTTCTATCTTTGCAAGAAGAAAGTATTGGATTCGTAAAAAAATTCTACTTCTGGTTTTAGACTGATTTTTACGTTTTAGTAAGTCCTGAACAGGATTCGACAGTTTTTAGAAAATATCTATCTGTCTATATGTGTTACAAATTTTGTGGGCACTCTAACACAAGAACTAATGCACGAAATTTAATAAAACTTTAAAGATTCACTTATACAGTCGAACCTCGTTAACGCGAACACTCAGGGGAAACTTTTTTTCTTCGTATTAAAAGTAGTTTGTGTTATCGGAACTTAACTACATTACATACAACTGGACGAGGCAATCGGAAACAGTTTGTGTTAACGAGATTTGGCTGTACCTTGATAAAAATTGGTGCTGATTTGTTTTTGGTGTAAATCGTCCAACAGGTGGCACTGCTATGCGGCATTTTTCACGATTTACATGATTTTAGCGATAATTATATCTCAAAAACTATTGCACGGAATTTGATCAAACGTTATATTCTGTTAAACCTTGACATAATTTGATGCAGATTAGCTTTTTATGTATATCATATAGCAGGTGGCGCTGCTATGCACCATTTTGTCACGATTTTGCGATAGCTGTATCTCAAAAACTAATGCACGGAGTTTAGTCAAACTTCATATTCCACATAAGTAGCACTTCCACATAAATAGATCCTTATTAGGCTTGGGTCTATACTGTCCAAAGCTATCGCTTTTGTGCACTTTGAGTAAGGAATTTTGGTTGCAGACATCTAAGAGGCTGGGTGCCAAAATTCAATGATTTGTTTGAAAAATGCTATGCTTATATCTCCTTTTTAAATGCACACAATTCAACAAATCTATACCTTTAGATTTTGTTATTATAGGCAAAGAATTGTCATTTAATTTTGGCACTGCGATTGCAAATTTTGAGGCATTAACATGTATGGAGTAGAAGAAAATTTTGGGATTGGCACATCTGACTAGTTTTTACTTAATATTAATTCTTGTGGTCTTCAAAGAAGCCCACCTGTTAATATTCCATATTTCACTTTCATATTTTAAAAGCTTTATGCTGTCAAATCTGTCATCCCTCATTGTAGCTTGCAATATACATTTTTTAAATTTTTATTTGACTAAAGATTCTTTCATTAGATGCAACGCCATAAAGATAAGCTGCTGTTAATGTTAAGGTACGAGTATATAGTTTGACGGCGTGACCCAAATAGTCTTTGAATTTCATGGAATGAGTAAAAGCTTTGCTAAGTGCTTTGGGATTTGGTTTATTTCTATTTGACTGTGCAAGTCATGTACATCCGGTTTCTCATATCCAAGTGGAAACATTATTAACTTTTCCCTTGCACAATTGTAATTTGAATATGGAATGTATTGCTGCAACATTCTCTTGATATAGGGAACATTGTCATTTAAGCCCATTACTAAATTCCCGAAATTTTCTTGTATTTCTTATAATTTTTTACTGTAAAACTTATGTGTATCAATGTCCATTGCTGTGCTATAATTTTTATCTATTGCCTTTGGTGAAACTGTTTTCCTACGGTGCTTTCGGAACTCAGCTTCTCCAGTCACATCCTAATATTCATAATTGTTTGTGATCTTGTCTGAAAAAGGAAATCTTTATTTCTTCAAAATTTTATTCAAGTGCAACGTGTCAGTGTTACAGTGCATGTCGATTTTTTCTTCAGTTGATGGACTGCTTTCATGGTCATATTTCTGTTCCAAATTAAAATCGTCCATTTTTTACCTTTTTCATACTCAAATGGATTTTTAGATGCTCCAAAATCTTGCACGAAAACTCTTTTCCTATTATGAAGGGATTCTTCGTGCTGAGATTTATAGTAACTTTTTAGAACATCTTTAAACACAGAACACTGGGCTTTTGGTTTAAAATTTTATAAACACATATGAATATAAACGAACAGGATTGATATATATTTCCGCACACAAATAAAAGTAAAATGTGACAAATTTATCTAAACTAACGACTTCTTATATCCTCATTTGCTCATATAACGGTTTTTACTTGACAGCGAAGGGTTAACTAATTTTTGCGGTAAAAAAATCACGAGAATGAGTAAAATATTGTCCAAAAATCGCAAAATTAGTCAAAAAAGTTGTGAAAACTCATCAAATCTTTTTGCCCATAGTTGTGTTTCAAGTAGGTTACTACATTCCTTTCTGTTGTGCTACAAGTGATTTCAAATTTGCAAAAGAAGCTGCAATTCCTTTGGATTAAAATAGCTGGATTCTCTTTTGGGAGGAGAAGGGGAGGTAGGGTGAAATTTTTGAGAAAGGAACAAAGTTTTGGAGGAAATAAAGGAACTGGTTAGTCAGTTATTGATGGACAGGAGTAGAGAAATTTAGGTCTGATAGATGTACAATATTTTTGTAGAACTGAAAAATACAATGATAGATTAAGTGTGGCTGATTTCTTTTTGTATTTCTTTTGCTAATTTAACTTGTTTACTGTTGCAGTACTCAAAATAATCACCAAAACAATAAAAATTTCGTAATTTTTTTACTATTACTTTTAAAAAAGAAAATGTCTCAAAAATCTAGAATTTCCCAACTTAAAGCTCAAATTTCCCAACTTCACATATATTGGGGGGGGGGGGGGGGGAGGCTCCCCTCCCATACCCCCCATGGCGACGCCTCTGTGCATATCTCAATGCTGATTTTAAATGACTAATGTTCTGTAAATGTCTATGAGTATGTCGAAAAATGCTCTTAAAATCTTTCGGACTTGAAAGAATTCTTTTTATCTTTTGCATTCATTCATTCTAAGTTGAGAAACCGATTGCAGCATCCTACTGCTAAAAAACTTTTGTTTTGTTATACCCTGTTGCACTGCAGTAACAAAAACAAGGAATTTTTTTAATGCAGTAATTATTGTATAATACTTACCAGAATTGATATAAATTATAAGCATAATCTTTTATTTAAATGAGTTTCATTCTACCAATTGCAAATGATCTGTACTATTTGCTACTAGTTTCAAAAGGTTAAATAATACAAAGATATGCTGGTTAAATTGAAATGGATAACTTTTAATTGATTGAGTATTTTGGATAAAATTTCTTCGGATGCACAATGTTTGAAAAATTTTAGACAGGTGTGTGATCTTGGCAAAAAATTTGATGTAATTATTAATTTAGCATATATAATTAATTAAACTTGTATAGATCTAATGGAATTTACTTAAGATTATAAGAAGAATACTTTATTTATTGTATCTTACAAAGTTGAAACTTATATTATAAATTCTTAAAGAATAACAGTTTCTTCCACTTGGAAGATACCTATTTCTTCCGGCCGGTTCATTTTTAAAACATTTGTATTTTTTTTTATCATTTAAAAATCTTTTTAACTCAAAACCTTGAAGTTATGATTGTCAGCAACATCTTTTATGTGAACGGACGCACTCTTTACTTGAGATTCTAATCTCAATTCCGGAGAATAAAAATCTCCGTATTTTATGTCTTTTAGACGCATTTGTGTTAAAATGTTTAGTTTCATCTACAGGGTTGGCAAGGTTTTTCCCACCCTCGGTAAATACCATGGTAAAAAGCGGTATTTACCGTCCTGGGAAATACTATGTTTTTCCCACATGGGAAAAACTGATTATTAAAAACATAAATATAAATTCAAAACAAACTTTAAAAATGTCAAAAATGAGTTCTAAGTAAATAGCTTGAAAGGTTAAAAAAAAAAGTAAGATCTGCAAAAGCAGACAATGGAGTGCATTTATTTAAATATTTATACACCACACATATTCCCAAACGTTTACCAATCATAATTGTATTCATATTCTTCGTTTGCCCCTTCCACATTGGATTTTAGCATCATATAACAAAATACTAATTTAGAGGCTTTTTGTAAACCGGGTTTATTTCTAATCTTGTTTTGGATGAAAGGAAAATTAGAAAAAATACACTCCAGAGATTCTGATGATGCAGGACATCCCTGAAGATGTTCCATTAATTGGAGAAATCCTGCATCTATTCCAGTTTTACTTAAATTCTTCCACCACAGTGCAGGTGAAATAGTGTTTGTAATGTCTTCGGAAAAGGTGCATCTTCTCACTTGAATTGTATTGTGTATTGTAAGTACTTTGGATTTAAAGTCTGTAAATATTCACCTTAATATTTCAGATTCACCAGGTGTGCCAAAAAATGGACAGGGGTCATTGCTTTATCAAAGTTAGATTTCACTTTGCTGAAATGTGGATCGAGTTCTTTATTTTGGAAGAAGCTCTAGGTAAATTTCACAAGCATCAGCAATATTGGCATTATTATCGAGTTGCAACTTCGTAAGGGCTTTTGGAACTGGTTCCATTTGGTTGTACATATTTTTTCCTTCTTTATACAGAGATTATTTACTAAGCACTTAATGTTTTTATCAATTTCATCTTCGTGATTATCTTCAAAGATAAAAAGTCCTGTTAGTAGTAAAAGTTTTTAACCCTTAACCGGAATCGCTAAATTATTCCACATTACTGGAATCTTGGGTCCAAATGGACCCTTTAATTAAAATCCAAGTTATTTTCTAATATATATGAAAATACCACTTAGATGGGTTATAAGTGCATTGAAAAAAGTTTCATGTACTATATAAATCAACTTTTATTCATATATATCTTGAAATTATACATTGTCGTTGTCCGGTCAAAATGGACCCACGATTCCGGTTAAGGGTTAAACAAGCGATTTGTGAGTTCCATCTGGTTTCACGTGGAATTTGTGGTTTAACTGAATTGGCATACTCTTTCAATAAACTCCCAGGGTTATGGTGATTTCTAAAAAAATTCTGAATTTTGGCAACATTAGCCACAACAGAATCAGTAGTCACATTCTTGCCAAGAATATTTAAATAATGCAATGCAGATCCGTATGTAACTGGTATAATATCTTCCGTTTCAAGATTCTGCCTCATTGTAAGCCTTTTCTGTTCATTATCCGAACCGAAACTTTTTACAGTGCATCCATATGTAGCTGCTGCTGCAATTTTTGCCCCACGACCAAGATTTGTACAATACTCTCTTGTTTTCTTATTTTTCCCGAAATCTATTGCAGAAAGAAACATACTTTTTCCATTACAAAATATGGAATTGGCTATAAAAGGGTCATTATGGACATTACTCCATCCAACTTGCATGAGAGTAACAGTTCTCTCAGCTATTTTCTCTACAGCAGATTCTTGAATTTCTACTTTATGCAATAATTCTTATTTATTTATATTCCTTTCCTACAAAATAATTTTAAACCTAAGGAAAATTTGTAATAACTATATATTTCTATCTTTAATTTTACACATCAGATTCAGAAAGCTAGAATATTTCTTACATATTTTCATTTGGAAGTTTTTCCCGGTATTTACCAGTTTTTCCCTGTGGGATGGGAAAAACAAGTTTTGGACGGGGAAAAGCCAACCCTGATCTAAGAAAATGATCGTTTTCTTTTAAATATGACTTCATTTTCACTTAAATAAGCATTTCGTCTAGTGCCTGAAACTTATTATCAGTACACATGCAGAAGGAAAAACAATATAGAAAATTTATGAGGAAAAATGCGTGTTTTCAAAAACAGTATGTCATTTTCCGTTATTATGCCCCTAATATAATATTCTGCTCCTAATGGGATTTTGCGCCACTAAACCCTATACAACAATTTTTATCAACAATTTTGAATTTTTATCAGAAAATAGCATGAATAAACTTAAAAATACCTCATTATTTCTCTCTTGTCTGCAATAATGAAAACTATCTAATATTCATCATTTTGAAGAAATTTCATAAAATGCTTTTAAAATTAAAATATAAAAGTGGGGATATTTAAAAGAAAAACAGATAGTGCGATCACATCTACATAAGAAGAGCTTTCAGTTAAAAAAAAATATTAGTAAAATTGGTCCAGCAGAAAGATCAGGGCAGATGATTAAAAAACACACCATTGTTTTAAATATATAGATTATATAAAATTAGGAAAAATTAAATTAAGCAAATTATGTTATTTTGATAAAATTATAGTAGAATGTCCTAAAGAATAGCATTAAAATTGTATTATTCGAGAGAATTTTCGACAAAAACTTCAGGAACACGATATTATTTTAAACCGCGAATTATTTGTTTGTTTGTCTAACTCGGCGAAGCAAATCCATCCAGGCGAGAATCAACAATTTCTGTAACATACATTGCTGTTACTTGCATGTCACCTCTCTTTTATAAAGACACTCTAAATTTTTGTAAAACATTGCGTTTTATCAATGTGTGATTTCGATTACATTATTTTCAAAAGTGAAGCATTTTCACCTGTGAAGAATTTCAAAGCAGCTGGGCTGTGAAAATGACACACTTCTACAAAACATATTTCAGGTTTAAGAATTAAAATACACGCTTTTCTATAAAATGACATTATTTGCATCTGCTAAAGCAATCCAGTCTTACTTCGTCTACAGAAAAGTGTGCATATGACGTCATTATCGCATAATAACAGACAGTATTCTTGACATAGCCCATATTTTAATTTAAACTTTTTTTTTCAGGTTTTATGAGAAAATGGCAACAAAAAGATAGTGTCTCATATTTTCGACTATTTTCCGTTTACCTTCAATGACTTTCAATAGAAATGAGGTACTTTTGTTGCCACGATAAGAAAAAGGGTATTAAAAACTGCAAAAAAATTAATATCTCAAAAATAAATTGAAATACAGCTTTCAAACAAATTGCATTTAAAAGAGCATTTTTTTCCTTATACGACGGTGTAAAAAATTAAAATGTGCGATGTTTAGAAGTTTAAAAATTTGGAGTAGAGAAAATTGCAAAACCAAAATTTTATTTCAAATTTCAAAGTGTTGCCATTCGCAAAATGACGTATGTGTTACACACAGATATGTTTGTCCTTTATAATATAGATAGAAAAAAAAATGGGAAAATAAGAAATATAAAATTATTATTTGGTTAAAATCTAAATTTTTCTATTTTAAGTAATTCATCATTGTGTAAATCGACGGAGTGCTTTATAAAAAATTAATTTGACATTTAAACTCCTCCCCCCCTGCATATAGTACAAACTATGGTGCAGATAGTGCAAAATAATAGGGAATTTGTTACTTTTCCACAATAGGGGCCTTGGTGGGTTTTTTTAAAAAGCTTGGCGGAATTCGGCATCAGAAAGTGAGATTTGTTGCCAAATGATATAAACAGCTATGAAAAGAAATTTGACGAAATTTTTTCTTTGTTATATGTATGTACTTTAATTAAATGTATATTGTTGTTTTTTGTGTACAAATTACTTCTGATTCTGCGTAAAATTAGATAAATGGCTTCTTTATATTAAATAAATTGTATAAATATTGAAAAAAAAAATGCGTGTGCATATGAAATGAACCAGTGACTAGGTTGTTAGAATGTATTTTGCCAAATTTTCTTCTTCGCCAAGACAGTTTTCTCTATTTCGCAAAGGTCCCTATACTAGAAAAGCACCGAGAATTTCATTTCTACATCTGGCTATGTAAACCACATTAAATTTGGATGGTTAGGAGCTCAGATAATACAGTGCCATCTAGTGGCAGTTATTTTATTAGTAGCATCAGGATGAAGATGTAAAGACGTACATTTTCGTATATTACTCTTTAAATCCTGACCTATAGATTAAAAAAAAAAACCTTACGAGTAAATGTGCTGAGTTTAAATTAAATTGTGCTTAGCTTGATTATAAAGATTAATGGATTTCAATGGGAATTTCGCTAAATTAGCCAGCTACCGCCAAGTTGGCTTCCCAGTAGCAGAAAGTTCCTGACGGGTGACGTGCGTCGCAGATTTTCATTTCCCTTTTGCAGATTTTTTTTTCCATTGGATCTTTTTCCAACTTTGTATTATGTTTAGTTCTTTATTATTTATTACTAAAACTTAAGATTATTATTAATAAAAATGAGTAAAATGCTTAAAAACATTAAAAGTAAATCATAATTAGTTAAAGGTTCATTTGTAACATTTTACCTGCAGATTATTTTCAGTCCCTGAAAGATCTGTCGCAGACACTTGGAGAATTTTCTGCTATTGAGGCTGGCTTCATATATGGTAATTTATTTTTGTCGCCAAATTTGGTGATATTTTGCCAAGTTGGTCAAAATTTGGCGCTATTGTAGTAACCCTGTATTAGTACTTTTCAACAATTACTCATTGTTGAAGTTGATACCAATTTCTCCATAGGAAACCTAACATGGCCACTAGGGTGGTTCAGCCGTCTATGTAAAAAAATAAACTTTCACTTATATACCAGGCCACTCCTCAATTTTTTTAGACTTGCGTATAGTAATATTCTGGTGGAATTTGAACTTCATATTTCAACTGCAAGAGGGTGCTCAACACCCACTAACTTCATAAGTTAGTGCATTGCATTCTAATTTTTCTATATATTTGTTTAAAAAAAGAATAAAGACCTCCAAAATTAATTTCTTAGAAAAGAATAAAACAACATGGAAGTAAAAAAATAGAAATGTAATAATATTTGGTCTTTAATAATACAAAATAGTGTCTAAAACTGATGTGTGACTTTAGTGTCTAAAACTGAACACTAAATACAAACATACAATACTAAATATACATAATAATGAGGAAAAATATTTTTTTTTTTTTTTTTTTTTTTTTTTACAAACTTTACTTATTTTTTTATTTTATATTTTTGAAACATGGATAAAATGGTTGTTTCCTTTAATTTTTTGTTTCGTTCTTTTGTTATTGCATCCTGAAGCTGCTGATGATTCTTTATCTGTTGCTCAGATATAAAGCTCTGCTGCTTCAGGAAGCTCAAATATTTTTCTCCTATGGCTAGACCTTCTTCAAGATTAATTTTTTCACGTTCTTCATCAGATTCAGTTTCTGATGAAGAATCTGCATCAATAACGAAATTTTATGCCATGTTTATCCAGATTTAATAAACGAAAAAGCTTGATTAATTAAAAAATATTTTGGAAAACGATCGCGATCGCCGATGATGTTAGCGCCATCTTTATTTCGGAAATAAATGCGTATTTTCTTTATGAAAAAACTTGAGTTCAGTCATATTAATCAGAATTACATATTAAAATACGTACGAAAAATTAAAAATAAATAAATAAAAATCATTCAATTAAAACCAGTGTTGAATTCAGGAGGTGGCCTGGGGGGGACATTCCTCCTCGGAAGATTTGAGATCGTGTTTTCAATGGTCAAAAAGTGCAATCCTCCCCCCGCCCCCCCCTACCCGGAGCCACAGAAATCCCTCCCGGAAAAAAGTGTCTGAATTCAACATTGATGAAAACTCTCTTTCACGCTGCGATCTCAAAACGAAACTAAAACTTATTTGCCATATTCCGTTGCTTCGCGCATTTCCTCTTTCTCAAGATTTTTCTCAGTCGCCTATACGCACAGATAAGCGCTTTACTGTATATACAAAATAGGGCCATTAGATTTTTTTTGGAAGTAAATTTATATTTTTCTTCATAAAAAAGCTTGCATTTAGTCGTATTAATCAGAATTACATATTAAAATGCGTACGTAATATTGTAAAAGTAATAAATATTGAAACACGAGGAAACGAACGGAAGAAAAGTAAACAAATCCCCTACAGTTTACACTTGCTAATATTCTACAGAAAATACAATAAAGGGAAATTTTTCAAGGCTCGAAATGTGCTGGAACAAATCGGAGTGATATTCCGGTTCTTGAAATTATGATAAAGTTCCGATTCGTAAAATTATGGTAAATATCGTTCCGTTTCATGCTTTTATTAAAACATTGTTACTGTTTAATATAGCTTATTGCGCTGTCTGTTACTGTTTTCATTGTTATTTAGAGTCTTGAATGTTTTTTTTTTTATATTGCTTTGTATGTTTACAAATAAATTTATCTATACTTAAAAAAAAAAAAAATCGGCAACAATAATTTTTAAATAGCGTTCTGTTTCGTAGATTTTTCCATTTCGAGCCCTGGAATTTTTGATATAGATATGCTAATTTATATAAAAATCAAAAGTAATATAAATTTATTTAGTAGTAAATCACTGTAATAGCCAAAAGAGAATAATTAACAAAAAATTGAGTAAAAAAAAAAAAATGTCGGTAGTCGCTGATTTCGGCGCCATCTTGAATTTTGTGCCTGCACCTTAACTGTAAATTTCATTGTTTACATCTGAAAAAATACGCGGATTTTAGGCGTTCGCGGATTTTAGGGTCGCGGACTGGAGGGAGTCTACTGTATCACTTAATATAATCAAATTATATGCATTTGATTTAATGTATTAATATTTTTATTTTTAAAGATTATAATAAATAATTTTACCTATTTTAAATATTTACAGTTCAAAGCTAAGTACAATCATCGGCATTGGCAAGCAGAAACATCCAAGAAAGAACCGGAAGATGTAAGTTGTACTGCCTTACACATTCTTTTAAAAATATGTATTGGTATGTGACATTTAGTTGGGATAAGAATAAAAATATATAGCTCAAAGTTGTGGACATTTTGAAGAAAAGCTTTGATAAATCATGTTATCTAATCATCTCTGTAATTTTTATTATTTAAAGTGAACTATGAATTCAGTGTGTTTCATCGTGTTGAAACATTAAGAGCCTACACTATTCACGTGAAAAAGCGATAACACTAATATTAAACCTATTGGAGAAATCTTATTTTTCGCTGATTTTTAAATGATTTTATTTTATTTATTTATTTATTTATTTTTTTTGTGTAATATACCCAAGGTTGATATCTAATGTTGTGCATTTGTATTTTTTCGATTTTGGTTACAGTTTTTATTATATGTAAATAGTTTCACTTTCAATTTTTTCTTTCTGCCATTATGGCAAGAAAACTCTGTTTTCGAATATCTATTAGGCCTAATGTGCATGTTAGTTTTATTTTCTTATGGAACAATTTATCTTATTATAAAACATGCACATTTATTTTATTAAAAAACACACTGTTTTAGGGTTCTGTGCTTAATAAATAAAAACTGAACCATTATAAGATCACTCATGTGTTTGTCTGTCCGTCTGTCACAACCGTTTATCTCGAAAACTATGGAACGTGGAAAGTTCTAACTTGGCTGAGTTATAAAAGCTATTGATCCACATATTTATGGATTAGGGGCTATACTTATATAACATTATCAACATTTTGCTAATTTTGGACCCCCTTACCCCTTTACGATATCACATGTTATCATTCGTCGAACACCCCCCACCCGATGATATCGTTATCAATGTTTAAAAATTATTTGATTTTTGCATTCTTTTTCTTTTCTTTTTTATATGCTTGCAGTGATGTTCACATATGAAAATACATTTATTAGTCACATACTTTACGGATTCAAGTCAATAAAATATCAATACATGAAATAACTTTATATCAAACAAGATCTAAAAGAATTAGTTATTATTTAAAAGTATTTAATAATAGCTTATTGGGTACTTTTCGGTTAGCCGGGCGCTAGTGTTATATATACATATATACCGGGTGTCCCAAAAATGACCGACGATTTTAAAATTCAATAACTTGCAAACGGTGAAAGATATTAAAAGAATTATTGCAGGAGGCTTATGTATGATGTCAGGAGTTTTTTTACTGTAATTCTTGATTTTAGTTCGAATTTCAAACAATAGATGGCACTGACGGCGATTGACGCTCAGTCGAGGCCGAAACTGGCGTCACTCAGCATTGATGCGAAGGAAGGAGATTAAGGCTATGGAGTTGGTCTCATTCGCCAGTAAAATCTTGCTCTTAGGCCCCGATTCTGAACTCATCCAATATGATTTCAATGGAATGCCTTGTTGCCATGGAAACAACAAATTCTTCGATAGTGGAATACAGCATTCAGAACTGCATTGTTTCGTATATTTCGATTTGGCCGTGGTCCGCATTAAATTACCTTTATTTTTTAAATAAGATTTTTTTTTCTGAAATTGTTTATGGATGAAAAACAAGAATAAAGTTTCATATTTAAAATACAAATTCATCGAATTTCAGTTTTTATTTTTATGCATTCTTTTAATGAAAAATTAATTTTTTGTATGTTTGGGTAATATTTTAATATGTTCTTTATTTTCTATTATTCTGTGATTAAAAAAGTCATGCATCGGGTTTGACATCTAATTTCAATACCAGCCACGTGGCTTGAGTATCTTGCTGAAATTGATTCACTATTTATGTATGAAAAGAAAAAAATCTTGAGGTTAAAATCCAAATTCATCCATTTTTAGTTTATGCATTATTTTGATGAAAAATTAATTTTCAAATGTTTAGGGCAATATTGGAATAATTTAATTCTTATTTATTATTATTTTGTAATTTATTAAAAAGAGTTCTGTAATGAGTCAAGTAACTTGATTTTTACAGCAGAATTGGGGAGTGGTGGAGGAGGCATTCACATTATATTTTTCTGCAGATCTGCGGTTTTCTGCTTTTTTGACATTTTGTTATCATTAAAAATAAATATATTTTAAGATTTTATTTTATTACTAATCTTACAGAGTGCCAACACTCGCGAAAAAAATCAGCAATTTCAAAAATGTACTCTAAGGCTCAAACTTTCAATCCTTCACCATCCACTATACGAATGTCAGCATTTATGTTAAGCAAATTTTATTATAATCTAAAAATTAAAAAGAAATAAAAGTGCGCCTTATTTCTCATATATTTCCACTTTTTTTTTATACTTTTCTCATGGTAAATACACAGTTAACTTCATCATTGAATTCGTTGAATCTGGTTAGTTTATACTCCAATAAGTTTTTAATTTTGTGTCTGTAAGAAAAAGAAAAGAGTGTGTGACTTATTAGCAATGAGGCACTATTTGGGTAAACTAGGGGACTCCCCTCACCTGCGTCCCACTAAGAAATTTAGATTATAGGGGCCATAAGATATCAGACAAAAAAAAATCTTTTACTTTTTAATATTTCATAAAGAATGAGTTTATAAAGTGTATTAAAATACGTCATTAATTTTTTAAATGGAAAAATATGAGTGTTTTGGGCATTCAAAGATTTTTTACATGTAAAATATTTCCTCTTTTCCAAGGTCAGGGCTTGAATTTCAGGGCGGGATGGCGGGATTTGCGCCCAAAATTTTTAAATCCCTCCCAAAAGAATATCATGGGCGGGAGGCTCCCGCCCAAAAAATTTCATCATTTTCCGGAAAATATTTCGCCTTTTGAAACTACGATCAATTCCTGCGAACGCCTTGCAAATTTCGTGATATTTTCGCGTGACCGATTGACATATTTTGTGAGTTTATACTGCGAATGATCGTTGAAATTCATGATTTTTTCCTGTGACCGATAGACAAATTTCACGATTTTTTCCCGAGATCGATAGACAAGCTTCGCGTTATTTTCCGCGGCCGACTGGCAAATCTAGGGCTGATTCAGTTACAAATTTTCCTAAAATTTACGGCATTCGGTTCCGAAAATTATGAAAAATCGGTCATCAGTCTGAAAATTCGGACATTAAAAAATATAATGGATAAAGTCGCGAATTTCGACAAATGGTCACCGGAAAAATCAATTTCGTCTCAAAGAATCGCGGAAAAAATACTTATTTCGTCAAAGGATTGCAAATAAAATGCAAAATTTCGTTAAAAGATCGCAAACAAAAGGCAAATTTTGTCAAAAGATCGCAAAAAAAGTCAAAGGATAGCAAAAAAAATTACAAATTTCTTCGAAAAAAAAAACACAAGTTTCGGCGAAGGATCGCGAGAAAAACGTGAGTTTCGACAAAGGATCGCGGGAAAACGCGAATTTCATAAAAGGATCGCGAAAAAACAGGAAATTCACAAAAGGATTGCGGAAAAATTGCGATTTTCATCAAAGGATCGCGAATAAAACGCAAATTTCACCAAAGGATCGCGAATAAAACGCAAATTTCACCAAAAGATTGCGAGAAAAACGCGAATTTCGTCAAAGGATCGTGAAAAAACACAAATTTAGTCAAAGAATCGCGAAAACCCCTACAAATTTCGTCAAAAGATTGCGAAAAAACCCACAAAAACCTCTGAAAAACGTGCATTTCATCAAAAGATCGCGAAAAAAACACGAGTTTTGTCAAAGGATCGTGAGAAAATCGCAAATCTCACCAAAGGATCGCGAAAAAATGCTAATTTCACTAAATGATGATGGAAATAAACGCGATTTTCGTCATATGATCGCGGAAAAACGAGAGTTTAGTCTAATGGCCCCTGACAAACGTGAATTTCATCAAAAGGATCCCGAAAAAAAAAAACGAGAGTTTTGTGAAAAGATCGTCGAAAAAACGCAAATATCGACAAAAGATCGCGAAAAAACGCGAATTTAATCAAAGAATCGCGAAAAGAAAGAGAATTTCACCCATGTATCGCGAAAAAAAACGCGAATGTCACCAAAGCATCGCAAAAAAACGCGAATTTCACCAAAGGGTCATGAAAAATACACGCGAATTTCGTTAAAAGATCGTGTAAAAAATGCAGCGGTGTCTTTAAAAAGCAGCACACACATAAATATCTGTATTTATTATTATAGGTATAGTTTGTAATCTGAAAATAATGTACTGAACTAACTTTTGAAAAATTAGGTTTAACCCGAACCCAACTTGCAGGAATCTACACTCAGCCTGAAATCGACCCGAACCAAAAACAAAGTTTGTTCGACCTGCAATAAAAAAAAATTAGTGCCAGGAAAGGATTTCCCCCTGCCTCCCGTCCCCCCTCTGCTGTAACCTTTCAGAAAATTTGCTTTGAATTTCCAAATAAAATTTTTAATTCAGAAACACCAACGAATTTTACTATTACTTTTTGCGACTAGTCAAAATTCAGAGTTTTTTCCCAGCATCCGAGTGAAAAATTTCCCAATTTTTTTACTGAGACATACATATGAATTTCATAATATTTTCCCACGGCCGTTTGGCGGATTTCGCAATATTTTACCGAGACTGATCAGCGAATTTCACGATGTTTTTTCCTTGGTCGATTGACAAATTTTGCTATTTTTTCGTGACTGATTGGTTTCTTCTTGCTAGCGACTGACAAATTTTGCCCTCATGCCGGATTGGCGAACTTCGTGGATTTTTCTCATGGTCGATTGGCAAATTTTTTTCCTCGTGACAAATAGACGAATTTCGCGATTTTATCTAGTTACAGATCTACGAATTTTGCGATTTTATCCCGTAAACAATCGACGAATTTCAATATATTCTTCCCTCGACCGATTGAGGAAATTCACGATTTTTTTCCCTATGCACGATAGGTATATTTCGCGATACTTTTTCCCTTGACAGAAAAAGGAAAATATTCTAAAGTGTGCGCCAAAAAAGGACAGTAAGTGTGACTGGGTAATGCGCTCTGCTAAATTGGTCTAGATTCAATACTAAACAAAAATGAGATTAGAAGGACTGTGAAGATATAGTGGTGCACAAGAAAAAAATTCTAAGCTCCAATTAAACATATTTGGAAACATCAAACTAGTTGATTCTTGCAATTTACAGATAGGTCTTGACAATTTTGAGTTAACTTACATTTCTCGTGTAATAGAAGAAATGAATCCACGGGTTCCATTTCAAACTTTGGACTTTGATTAAAACTTGAATGCAGAGAAGCTTGTTCAATCAAAGAAAATAACAGGGGGTCAGGTTTCGACTATAATTTCATTAAGGATATATTAAAACAATTTCGTTCACAAATGGATATTGATAATACTATCACCGAATATACATTGTTCATGCAAGTAGAGAGAGCATAACCATACATTTCCGATAATTTCCAAAATCTTAAATATTGCACTTGTGCTGTCTGTCAAGTTTATCTTGTGAAGATTCACAGGGCCCAAAATCGAATAAAATCTAAATTCAGAAATTCATTTAACAATCCCATTGTTAAGGAAGGACCCGACCCATGACATTTGGTTGAAAATTGAAAAATAAACTGTATAAAAGCTTGACTTTCTTCTTTATTTAAATAAAAAAGCATTTTACATAATTATTCTGAGTTGTTGATTTAAAATGCTTAAATGGTATTTTTGCTTGTATGCATAAATGTAATTCTTTAAATAGCACGTAAAATAACAGTGGGTGGTTTTAAAGATTTTTTTTCTCCCTCCCAAACAGCTCAACTCCCCTCCATTTATAAATGTTGGTAGGGAGACTCCCCTCCTACAAAAAATTGAATTTCAAGCCCTGAAGGTATTTGAAAAATTAAAAGCTAAGTATACTAAATAATACAGGAGTGGGGTGGGGTGAAAAAAAACTGTATTTTGTTACTAAAATTTTAAAAATAGGCTTCCATATTCTAAATGATAAAATATGTTAAATCGTGATTTAGTGCTAAACCTGGAATGTAATTCGATTTAAGAAATTTCTATATCGCTCAGTCCTACTGGTTACCTAAGCAGAATGTACCTCGAAGCAAATACAGACCTGCCAACTGCTAGGAAAAAAATCGTAGTTGCTACGATTTGGATCTATCAACTACGATGCTACGAAAATCGGTCTTAAACTATGATTTTTTGCAAAAAACACTGTTTCTAGTTGCAATTTTTATCACGCACAGCATATTCTTCAGGAGTGATTTTGTTGCGAAATTTCAAAGTATCCATTTCCAAAAGTTTTAAAAAATTGGCCATTAGTCCGAAAATTCGAATATTAAAAAATGCTCATGGGGAAAAAAAAAAAAAAAAAAAATCTGGGCTGCAAAACAAACTTCTTAACATAAAACACTCTCTTTATGTATATTAACCACGAGTGAATCGTGTTTCTGTAAATATTTATACAGGAATTCGCTTCCTTAGAAACAAGGTGCCATTTTAAGAATTTCTGGAAAAGAGCAGGGTGGGCGGGGTTCTTTGAAGGGCAAGGTTTGAAATAGTGTGCAAAATTGCACGATTTGCGATAAACTACCGCGAATTTCGACAAATGACCGTATAAAAAAAATCAATTTCGTCAACTGGTCGCAGAAGAAAATAAATTTCGTCAAAGGATCGTGTTAAAATGTAGTATTGATTTCAGGGGGTGGCCCGGGGGGAGGGAACAACTCCTCTCCAGAAGATTTCAGATTTTGTGTTTCAATGGTGTGAATTTTGTCAACATATTGCAGAAAGAAAACACTAATTTCGTCAAAAGGATCGCGGAAAAAAACGCAAAAATTCGACAAAGGATCGTGGTAAAAAATGCGAATTAAGTTCATGGTAAAAAGTACGGATTTCAACAAAGAATCATGATAGAAAAATGTGAATTACGATTGCGGAAAAATTGTGAATATCCTGAAATGATCACAGGAAAAAATCCCGAATTTCGTCAAAATTTACTGCACTGGGCTAAAAAAATTGGAACCAGGCTCCTTTTACAAATGTAAAAAAAAAAAAAAAAAAAAACGCTACGAAAAGAAACTCTAAAAATCGTATAAAAATTTTCAAATGAAAAAAATTACTATATTGAGTTGAAAGACTGAAACCTTATTCCTTTTACGAATGTCAAAAGATGGCGGTGTAACATGAAAACCAACCAACCAACCACCGGATTAATTTAAATTTTGTATGCTACGATTTCTCATTTTCAAAGGTTGGTAGGTCTGCAAATAATGGAAGTTGCCTTGTTTAACCTGTTCTGAACGCTGTATTCCACTATCAAAGAATTTGTTGTTTCCATGGCAACAAGGCATTCCATTGAAACCATATTGAATGAGTTCAGAATCGGGCCCCAAGAGCAATATTCTACTGGCGAATGAGACCCACACCATAGCCTTAATCTCCTTCCTTCGCATCAATACTGAGTGACGTCAGTTTCGGCCTCGACTGAGTGCCAATCGCTGTCAGTGCCATCGATCGTTTGAAATTCGAACTAAAATCAAGAATCACAGTAAAAAAACTCCTGACATCATACATAACCCTCCTGCAAGAATTTAATATCAGTCACCGTTTGCAAGTTATTGAATTTTAAAATCGTCGGTCATTTTTGGGACACTCGGTATATATACATATACATTTATATATATTGTATATGTACACACACACACACATATATATATATGTATACATATAGCTTCTATATATGTATAAATAGATATACATACATATGTATATATAACACTGGTACCCGGCTAACCGAAAAGTACCGCTTATTGCTATATAATGCACTAGGGGGCTCGGCCCCCTACGAGCTACGCTCGCCAAACCCCGTTCAGACACTGCAGTCTCTAAAAGCACGCTAATTTGATCGGCTTTAAAAAGATTTTGGAAGATTGAATTATAATTAAAAAAACAAAGGCGATCTCCTTATAAACGGGTTTCTATTCATTTCTCTTTGATTGGGGAATTTTACGGAAAAATCTGCTGCTGTTAAAAGATACAATGGCATTTCAAAATCATCTAATATAAAATGAATTAAGTAAACAGTCTTTCTCTCCCAGTATTTTTTAACAAAGCGAAAAGAAAGTCCTTTTAAATAAGACATTTTAAATGTATCGTTTTTAATCTGACGTAATTTTCACCAAACTTTTCTTTCCCTTTTTAATATTCACGTGAAAATACTTTTATTAGAAATGAAATATTATTTGCGCTGTCCAAAAAAAAATAGTTGAAAAGTTCATCTCAAAATATTAAGTAAATGTCTCGCGATATATTAAAATTTAAACTGTTTTGCAATATTATTTTTTGTTCATTTTACGTAATAAGTGTAATGTGACGTAAATGTGATGTAATTTCTCCTATTTAAGACTTCTAACGCATGTTAATGAATTTATTATTTTACAATATCCTTTCTCTGTTAAAATTCACGTGTAATTATAGATGAAGTAATTTTCAATAAGTTCCTGCTTTTTATACGTAATTATTTAATTCTAATTTGAAAGTTTTTTTTCTGTTTATAATAGTCACGTGTAAATAAATTTTTAATTTGAAGCAAACATTATTGTTTCTGTTGTTTATACAGTTGGCAACAGGTTAAATTAGTACAATTTTCTGAAATAAGTAAAAAATATATCTCGAAATGCTGAAAATTTGAATTTAAAATAGAAATGAAACCTCGAAAAATGGGTCAAATTAAAAAAATAAATTAATTCTGCACACTGGGAAATTATAACGTATAAAATGATCTAAAAATTATTAAATTCCGATGTATAGTTTTTGCTCCTATAAAACTTTTTTAGTGGAACGATTTTGTCCAACTTTAGCATTAAATATCTCTTAAAATAATTCTTCGATTTGAAAACTGTCTGCATCAGCGTGTTTATCAAACATTTCTGTATAATACTACCAATTTTCATATTTTTGTATGCATTATTTTTCTTAATATTAACGAAGATAGACCTCCAATCACAAAAAATTCAAAACCGGCAGCGGCGAAAGCGGTAGTTACTTTTTTTTTTGGAATAGAGAGATTCAACAGTAATATTGTCTTTTGCATTTACCCCCTGCCTGGAGAGATTAAAAGCAGAACTTATCAACAAAACAGGGGACAACATTCTTTGTCTTTAAAGGTATATATAAATATTTTACAGACATACATACAATAAATATAGTAAACCCAACTGGAGTGAAAAATTAGCCAGAGTCAGGTATAGAACCCGGGACCACTGCATTCCAGGCAGTCGCTCTAACCACTGAGCTACCTCGGCCGATGCCTGAGTCTGCAATTTCTCACTAATAAACCATGTTGGGGAAGTCACCAGGTATCACGAGAGCCATGGATGACCAGACAACGATGAATAGATTTTACTATTACATCGATCTACGATAATTATAATAAAACACACACATACTACAATATATATATTAAAACACACATTCACACACAAAGATAACGCCTGCATTCAACAGTTAATATATTGTAGTATGTGTGTGTTTTATTATAATTATCGTAGATCGATGTAATAGTAAAATCTATTCATCGTTGTCCGGTCATCAATGGCTCTCGTATAGATAGCTGGTGACTTCCCCAACATGGTTTATTAGTGAAAAATTGCAGACTCAGGCATCGGCCGAGGTAGCTCAGTGGTTAGAGCGACTGTCTGGGATACAGTGGTCCCGGGTTCGATTCCTGGCTCTGGCTAATTTTTCACTCCAGTTGGGTTTATTGTATTTATTGTATGTATGTCTGTAAAATATTTATATATACCTTTAACTGTTAAATGCAGGCGTTATCTTTGTGTGTGTGAATGTGTGTTTTAATATATATTGTAGTATGTGTGTTTTATTACTCTTTGTCTTTCTTTACTGGTAAATGCGAGTATCATTTCCTACATATTATGCTCCTGATTTCTCTAACATCGAATTATATGCACATATGGCAGAAGAACAGGAATGCCAAATGTTGGGTTATTCCAAATTTTGGAATAAAATGATTTTATAAACATTTAATAATTTTAATAATGGCTTTGTATTTTCATAATAATAATAATAAAGGTAATAGACTATTTGGATGTAAAGATAAGAAAAAGTTACTAAAAAAAGAAAAGTTTGATTGGATCAAAAATGATAATGATATCAATAAGCAAACCTCCCTCCTCCCAGAGATATCTTACATTATCGAGTGCCAGACCCCCCTCCCCCCTAAAGTGATAATGTTATATATGCACAGCCCCTTATTAGCCATTGATAAATATTTTTCGAAAATATTTGGGGGCTAATTAAATTACTTGAAATTTTTTTTATTATTGTGTGCGGAAAGATCTCTTAACACCAAACTAAAAAACATATTTTGTTTTAATTTTAAGTATTATATTGTCAGAGATATCGTCGAAAATGTACTACAAAAGTAATGTTTAATTCAAGATTCCTGCATTCCTTTAATAGCTGCTCTTCAATTTATATACTTCTGGTATAACATTCATTGATTTCTGTGAATGATGCTTAATTGAATTTCCATAGCGCAACTGGGTGTGAAAATATGATAAAAATAGTTAGCTATGTCTTGAGAATTGATTGTACTTCATTCTTTTTTAGTGTGTGTGTTTAACCATTTGACTAAAAAAATCATGCATTAAGCATAGATTATGAAATACTTTCCAGCACATTCAGAATACTGTAACAAAACTTCCCTGTTTAATAAGCTGAAAGATGATATTTAAGTTTAAACAGTTTGAAAACACACATATTTAAATATCCAATATCAGCAATTACAATCTTTCTATAATCTAAAAAGTATTCAAATTCTTTTGTGAAACCTTGTATATTATCTTTAGATTTTCATACATAATTTCCCTCCAACTATTTCCATCAATAAATGAAAATGAATTCATTTGTTCAACTCTTATATGCGGTGTTGAGCAGGGTTGTATTGGAGGGTATATGGAGGTATATGCCATATATCTTCTGGAATATTTTAAGAAGGTTCGTATACCCCCTGTTTCTCAAATAAAGCTATAGAGCATACCCTAGGCATGACGTTCATGACTTTAGCGTATATCTTCTGTGTTTTTTTTTACAACTACAACACTGGTATCGAGCAGGACTGTGGAGTCAGAGTAGCTAAATATCAAGCCAACTCCAATCCCACCTTTTTTGTTAGACAGTTTGAAGTGTAATTAAATCAATTGCCGTATTTTTGGGAATACCCGCCACACTAATGATAGTTTGTTTAAAAAAAAAAGTATATCAACCAACGTAAACGCCGCACCCAAGGAGCTGATATTTATACAGTACAATCTCTACATTCTGGAATCATTCCGGCCGTGACTTTTCTGGATTTTAAAGATTTTTAAATAACTTAAAATTATAAGCAAAAATTATAAAATTAAATATACATAGTGTAACGGTATGACGCACTTTCACAGAAATTGAAGAGATTTCTTTTAAGCACAAAATAGCTTTTATTTTAGGACTCCACGGACATATATGTACACATAGACGGCACAACACCAATGTACAACAAAAAGTTTCACATATTTAAAGATAGCTAACACCATGGTTGGGTGTATGCAATTTTTGTTAAGAATAACAAGCCCTCTATGTCTTATCACCATACTGTTTTTGCTCTATGATATATTTACTTTTTAGCTGAAACAGCCTTTTTTTATTTATAATATAAATACAGATACTACTTACCTCATATTCTTGTCTTTAATAGTTATATCTCCATAAAATTCTTTTTTTGATTTACTTTTATCTTTACTGTTTATCCTTAATTGTATCTTCTAATGCCAGTCACTTGTTTTCAAAACATCACTGTTCTCGGAGATCGTTTTTCACGTATGACAAATGAACGGTACTCCTGATCGCCACGAGATGGCGTTAGATGTCCATGAAAATGTGTCGTCAATCTCCGATCATTCTGGAAGCTGCATGTTTTGCATATGCCAAGAGTTGATATGCATGTCCGAATCCTATAAATCTTTTTAGGACGGCTTGTTTTTTTGGCAGATGGGACTTTCCCTTTTTAATACGTTGCGAGCGTTAGTCTTGAGTGATTATACAGGATTTGGAGTTCTATTGGATTTGAGATCAACTGGTGAACATAAGTCTTTTTCTTCTTGGTAATACCGTATGGAATACAACTTTAACTTTGTTTTTAAGTCGTCGGATGGAATGGTGAAAGCCATAATTTGTGACTTATAACTTCGAGAGCTTTTAATGTTAATTTGAAAAGAAGCTGTCACTGTGTTAGCTGATGTTTTTCAAATTTCTTGACGATCAGCGAAAGAGTTTGTGATTTATATCTTTGAACTGTTGAGTGTCTATCAGTTTCTGAAGGGAAATGGCATGCGTTTATTTTTATGCTACAATTTGATATCGCTGGAGATACTGCAATTGGTTTTAAATGAAGATGTGGTTTTCAAGTTTAGTTTTTCAATAATAAATTGTTTCGAGCTTTGGGACATTGAAAAGAAAGATGTTTATTTCTACAGTTAAATATTTCTGCAGTAGTGTGTCGTGGTGTTTTAACTCACAAGGGAACCACTTTTTGTGTTGCTCACACCTAGCATCGAGACCTGGTGCGTTTTGTAGCCCTATACATAAAAGTTAGAGAACCGAAAAAATTTCTCTGTTAAAATAATATTTTATATACTTTTTTATACTTTTAATTTTTTATTATTACATATTTATTTGTTTATTTCATGCCAAAAGTGAGTTAAGTCACCAAATATGGCGCTACAATTTTTCCGCCCCCTTTATCCAACGAGAAAATATACACATCATATTACTAGAACTAGCATATGGCCCCGTCAAAAATGACGGGAAAGTGTTATTGTAAGTTTACAACATTAAGTCAGACTCAATTAAACAGGTGATTGATATGCATGATTATTCAGATAGTGGCAAGTCCTCAAAAGCATTAAAAAAAATAGTGTTTGTAAAAGTCAACCTTCAAATGAAGAAAATATGAACCACCTCATGCGGGGGGGAAAAAAAGAGCTTTTTCCAACAACCCTATGGCAGAATTCTCATTTTTTCTGCACATCTTTGATGAAATTCGTGTTTTTTTCGCAGCCTTTTGACGAAATGAGTGTTTTTATCGGGATTTGTTGAAAAATTTGCTTTTTTTCTGCGCCCTTTTGACGAATTACACCTCTCGCGTTTCTTTGACAAAATTCAGGGAAGAGTGCCACTTGGCAAAAAAAAATTGTTCAAAATCTTGCCAAAAATCTTTTCAAGATGGCAGAAAAACATCATTTTTAAATCTCTGTTATTTATAAATCAATGATTTTGCCCAAAAAATAGAAAATGATGTAAAAACATGGATTTATAAATAACAAAGATTTAAAACCGAAGTTTTTCCGCCATCTTGAAAAATTTGTTACGAATGCCGGTAAAATCTTGCTCACAACTACCAAAAAACTTACTAATATAACATAAAAAGATAAATATAAATAAATACCAATAAATGAGACGGCGATTCAGGAAAAAAGGGCGTTTCATACAGAAAAAAATATATTAAAAAAAACTAAAATACTTACACAAAAAACAAACAATCAGTTAAAATTTACAAACAAAAAAAAATCAATAATTTAATGTTTATGGTGAAATTCTCGTTTTTTCTGCACATCTCTGATAAAATTCATGTTTTTTTCGCAGCCTTTAAAAAAAATGACTGTTTTTACCACAATCCTTTCACGAAATGAGTGTTTTTATCGGGATTTGTTGCAAAATTCACGTTTTTCCTGCGCCTTTTTGATGAATTACACCTCTCACGTTTCTTTGACAAAATTCAGGGAAGAGTTTCGCATCCTGTGCCGCTTGACGAAAAAAATTGTGCCAAAAATCTTTTCAAGGTGACGGAAAAACTCAATTTTTAAATCTTTATGTTATTTATAAATCAATGATTTGCACAAAAAAATAGAAAATGATGTAAAAACATGGATTTATAAGTAACATAAAGAATTAAAAACGAAGTTTTACTGCCATCTTGAAAAATTTGTTACGAATGCAGGTAAAATCTCGCTCACAACTGCCAAAAAATTTATGAAACATAAAATAAAAGTAAAAGGATAAATATAAAGAAATACCAATAAATGAGACGGCGATTCATAAAAAAAAAGGGGGAGTTTCATACAAAAAAAATTTCAAATATTTACATAAAAAACAAACAATCAGTTAAAATTTAAAAAAAAATCAATAATTTAATGTTTAGAAAAAGGGATCCTAGTCAGGGTCTGAAACATCGTCAAGGTATGGTACTTCTCTTCTAACTGAATTAAATTTAAATTTTGATGGATGTTTGGTAATACACCCTCGATGTTTTCAGACTCTGAATTTTTTCGGCAACCGTTGGCTGAATCGTCTGTCTCTAAAACGGTAAACAATGTAAAAATCGATATATTCACCAATAAAGGGTGCATTTTAAACAGCTAATGCAAAAATCCTAAAAAAAAAAAAAAAATAAATAAATAGCAGAGCAAGCGAGACTTACCTTACAATCAAAATACGTTGACAGAAGCACAGGTGCATCCGAATGTATGCAGCAAATTAGTTACGTAACAGAAAATTTAGCTGACTAACGGTTCACCTGATACTGATGAACCAATAAGCTTCAAGATCCCCCGATTTCAAAATTTACATTTTTTTTTAGGTTCTTATGTTGAAACTTACACTTTTGCAACCTTTCGATGAAAATCTCGTTTTCTCTGTGATCCTCTAATCAAAACATATTTTTTCTGTGATTATTTGACGAAATTCACGTTTTTCGCGATACTTTGATCAAATAATGCATTTTTTTTGCAGTCATCTGATGAAATTCATGTTTTTTCCACGATTATTTGGCGACATTCACATATTCCATGATCCTTAGACGAAACATGCATACTTTAAAGGACCCTTTGGGAAAAATTGTGCTTTTTTCTGCGATCCTTTGATGGAATTCAATATTCGTTTGATGACACCACCCTTTTTCCACGATATTTTGATGATTTTTGCAATCCTTCGGGGAAAGCAGACAGATGATAGTTGCAAGCTCCTGGCTATATGTTTTTTTCATCCTGTTTGTTTCTATACATGGACTAAATGCACAGGTCATGGGAAAGGATTAGAAATAAACTCAAATTGCAGTTGCCTGTACTCGCATTTTTATTTTGTCAAATTCTGCTACCCCCCCCCCCCCCTCTTCTCGTCCTAAAAATGTCAACAAATTTTAATACTGATTTGCATCAATCCCAGTGATGATAAATTGTGCCGAAAAAATGGAATTCCCTGTTTTCGCTGGAAAGTGGCATGTCTGTAAATGCTTTTAAAAATATATGCATAGTTGAAAAAAAAAAAAAAGCTGTTGCATTTTTCAAACAGCAAAAATAATTCACAGAAATATATTAAATTCAGCTTAAAAAATGCAGCATAGGTGAAATAAGAAACTTAAAAATAAAACAAAAAACATATGGCATTTCTTTAAAAAATCAGATGTTTATTTTTTAATTTTAGATGAAACTTTAAAATTTGATTCATATATTTGGCCAAAACTAAAACACCATTATGTGCATCATTGAAAGTAATACACATACAAAAAGCTATGTTTTTTAACGGTACAAAAATTTAGTAAAATTTAAAAAAAAAATGTAATTTTGATTTTTAAATCTTTATTATAATGAAACGTTCCTGTGAGTGATAAACACTTTATGAACATGAACTTAAAATATGCATAGTTTAGATAAAAAATAAACAAAAAATTGTGCATATGGGTGTTTAATTCTGTTCGGTGTAAACTCAGCTGAGTTTATCAGGCAAACTGAGAAATCCGTTGATTGCCGCGATCGCGCAATTCTTTTCCTGGTCAATTGGCGCCTTCTTTCCGAAAGTCCATAATAAAAATTAAAAAAACTTTTAAAACATTCAAAAATAACTATTGACAGATGAAAGCGAGTAGTGGCGAAAAATCAGCACGTTTATCCCTCTGTTGTTTTTCCTAAAGAAACAGCGTTTCACTGTTGCCACTACAGAAGAGTGAAATATATGAATCATTGATATGAATCAATATTCATATGAATGATTCATATGAATAATGATGAATAATCATTAAATAATGTTTTTTAAAATATTTATTCAATAAATTACGTAATATTTCATATGTATGTCGTAAACTGACTGCTTGTAAATGTAAACAGTCGTAAATAAAATTGCTGCTTATAAATGTAAACGCATTTCAAAAAATGAAAAACTCATTTCAAAAAACTTAAAGGCTTTAATATGCTTTAAAAAATATATTTAAAGCAGAATCAGATGTTAGCCGTATTTTTTTTTTTGATGAATCGTCAGAGTCATTCATTTGTTTCTTAATTTGCTGGAATTTGAATCTGAATGGCAACAGTATCGTTTGTTGTTTAGATTTGATTTCTAATAGCTTAATTTTAATTTAGAACTTAATACATTATAAATGGATATGATACACATGTTTTATATGAAAATATGCTGAACAGACATGATTTTAAGTAGAAAAAATTATCATTTAGCTGTCATATGTTAAGATATGTTTTTCATTAAGCCTAACATGGCGTTTAGCTACGGTCGTTTCGCAGACCAGAGTGGTTCGCACCGGCATCGTTCCGTCGGTCACGTGCACTCAGCTTTTATAATAAGTAGATTATATCGGATTGCGATTTTTTTTTTTAATAATTGATAGCATAAGAAACAAATATTAGGTTTTTAATTTTTTTCTATGCAGACGATAAATATATAAGTAATAAATATAATTCTATAAAAGCTTCGAAGATCATTGAAAACTATTTATTAGTAAAATACAAAATAAGCAAACTATTTTCTTTTGAAATCGAATGATATAAAGTTTCGAATGTTTAAAATGAAATGTTGCTGTATTAAATGGTCCTTCGGTAAAAGTAATCATAAAGTAAATTAATATTTTTACACAATTTAGAAAAATTACTGTGGCGAAATAGGTCGGACATTGCAATTTCTAGCTATTACAAATTCAGCTATGACATTTGGCTAGGGTTGCCGGAAAGCTCTACTTTTGAAAATAAACGCCAACTGTTTCCCTGCCAAAAATATGAATATAAAGTTGCAATTTTTCAAAATTAAATTCGTGTGTTTTTGAAGGAATTTTCAAACTTTTTTCAATATTTTATACTTATTATTAACTAATTTTTATTTTTAAATGCTTTTCTTTAAAAAAATTCAATGTTAATAGTCCGATAAGTGGTCTAGAAAATTGCATTTTCAGAAAGTTATGCTGCTGTATAATCAAGAAATAATATTTTAACAGAAAAATTTTATTGATTCTCAAACTTCATAATATAGGGCTTTTAAAATGCACCAGGTCTCAATGCTAGGTGCGAGCAACACCAAAAGTGGTTCCCTTGTCAGTACAACTTGTTTTATATATATATATATCCGCAATTAATGCTATTTAAAGATAAAGTTAATGAGGTATGCTTTATGTATTTTATTCTTTATTTAATTTGATTTTCTGTTTGACTAAATTTAAATAAATGTTTGTTTCTTTTAAATTTGCCTTCTATTATTTATATCACTTAGTAGTTTGACTTTTTCTTTTTTATATTTCAGCAAGTTAATTTCATTAAACTGTTTTAACAGTTTAATTTCATTTAAAGTTTTAGTTATAATAGATTAAATAATTTAACGTAACTTTCATTCGAGGTTGGGACATAAAGCAAATACGCTTTTTCATTGCTTATGCAACTCTGCTAACTTAATTTACTTAAAGATATTACTTATTAATAATTATCTCAACATGTCGGCTATAGGCCCATCCCTACCCCGTTTAAAAATTTAATTATAATAGTTAAAAATTTATTCTGTTCAATTAAAGTTAAGGATGTATATTGTAAGTTTAATAAAGTTTAAAGTTAAAATAGTTCATATATATTTTTTTAAAGTCTCTAACATTAATATTTTTGTTTGTCAGTTTGACCGTGATCGGTCTGCCGTTTAACTTCATTTATCGGCTGGCCCTCAAGGAAGTTATTTGATATTTTTGAGGAGGGGGGGGGGAGGGGACGGTAACTTTTTCGAAAGTATATATTAAGTGTATATTTTTTTATTTAATTTTTAAATAAAGTTTAAAATTGATAGGTAAAGTTTAAGTAGGGTTTAAAGTTTAAGTGAAATTTAAAATTGATTGGTATATTAAAATGTAATGGTTTATTTATATATATTGAGACTTAAATGACATAATAGATTTTTTGTCAGGAAAGTTAAGTTTTTTTTAGATTTAAAATAATATACTGAGTGCTCCATGACATAAAATATAATTAGAGTGCTGAATACTCCATGACATAATATGAAAGTATTCATTAGAAGTAAAATAAAGTTGAAAAGTACAGTCTAAGAAGATAAAAGATGTTTAAGTGGTTTTTTTTTTCTGAATTTCTGATGTGTGTCTTCACCCGGTAGCAGAAAGTGCGTGACGCGCGACGTGCGTCGCAGATTTATTTTGGACCTTGCAGATAAATTTTCCAACTTGAAGAAGAAAAAAGTATTTCCTTAAAAAGAGAAAATTCTGACAAAAAATATCGCGAATTCGACAAATGGTCGCCGAAAAATATCAATTTCGACAATCATTCGCATAAAAAATCGGTAATTTATAGCCAAAAGGTCGCTATAAAAACGCGAATTTCGTCAAAAGAGCCCGGAAAAAAACATGCATTTCGTTCCAGGTATGTGAAAAAAATGCAAATTTCTGTCACAGGATCGCGGAAAAAACACGAATTTCGTCAAAGGATCGCGGAAAGAACGCGAATTTAGTCAAACGATTGTGGGGAAAACGCAAATTTAGTCAAACGATCGCGAAAAAACGGAAATTTATGTCAAAGGATCGCGAAAAAACGCAAATTTATGTCAAAGGATTGCAGAAAGAACGCGGTATTTCGTCAAAAGATCTCGAAAAACGTAAATTTCTGCCAAAGGATAGCTGTACAAACTTGAATTTTATCCAAAAATCCTGAAAAAAAACGTGAATTTCGTTCCAGGGGCGCGAAAAAAACGCAAATTTCTGTCACAAAAATGCGGAAGAAACTTGAATTTCATGAAAGGATCGAGAAAAAAGCACGAATTTAGTCAGACAATCGCGGAAAAATGCAAATTTCTGTAAAACGATCGCGAAAAAACGCAAATTTCTGTAAAATTATCGCTGGGAAACGTAAATTTCTGTCAAAGGATCGCGAAAAACGCAGATTACTGTCAAAGGATCGCGAAAAACGCAGATTACTGTCAAAGAGTCACGAAAAAAAGAAAATTTATTTTAAAAGATCGGAATTAAATTTGCGGAATTTCGCCAAAAGATCACGAAAAACGCAAATTTCTGCCAAAAGATTGCTGTAAAAACGCGCATTTCGTCACAAGATCCCGGGAAAAAGGTGAATTTCGTACCAGGGGCGCCGAAAAAACGCAAATTTCTGTAAAACGATCGCGGAAAAACGCAAATTTCTGTCAAAGGATCACGAAAAACGCAGATTACTGTCAAAGGGTCACGAAAAAAACAAAATTTATGTTAAAAGATCGGAATTAAATTTGCGGAATTTCGCCAAAAGATCACGAAAAACGCAAATTTCTGCCAAAAGATTGCTGTAAAAACGCGAATTTCGTCAAAAGATCCCGGGAAAAGGTGAATCTCGTCCCAAGGGCGCCGAAAAAACGCAAATTTCTGTCACAGAATCGCGGAAAAAACACGAAGTTCGTCAAAGAATCGAGGAAAAAACGCAAATTTCGTAAAGGATTGCGAAAAAAAAGCTCATTTTTGCCAAAGGATCGCGAAAAAACGGCAAATTTCATCAAAAGATCGTGAAAAAAAACGAGAAATTTCCTCATAAGATCGCGAAAAAACAGCAGATTTCGTCAAAAAATCGCGAAAAAAACGGCAAATTTCGTCAAAAGATCGAGAAAAACGGCAGATTTCGTCAAAAGATCGCGAAGAAAAACACATAATTAGTGCCGGCAGTGGATTTTTGCTTCATCCCCCCCCCCCCCCCCCCTCTGTTGTAACCTTTCAGAAAATTTGCTGTGAATTTCAGAATTTTTTTTTTACTCAGAATCACCCCTGGTATTAATCAGTAAGAACGCTATTTATTTAAACTCATAATGTTTGTACATAAGAAAATGTAACATGCTACTCCCGCAGACAATTTTCATCCCACTAAATTGCTGTCGCAGACACAACCATAACTTTCTGCTACTGGGTCATACGGATATTTTTATTTGTACTGAAACTGTTCTACCTCAGGGAATTATGGAATTCGTTGTTAAAATCAAAGTCAATTGAAAATCAAATTAAAATCAATATCCTTCTGAAAAATTTCCCCAGGGGGTTAAAATTAACCCCCGATCCTAGATCGCCGGATCGGACATATTCTGCAACCCTGGGTTACCAGGGGCCCAGTAGCAGAAAGTTATGGTTGTGTCTGCGACAGCAATTTAGTGGGATGAAAATTGTCTGTGGTAGTAGCGTGTTACATTTTCTTACGTACAAACATTATGAGTGTTAAAATAAACAGCGTTCTTACTGATTAATACCAGGGGTGTTTCTGAGTAAAAAAAAAAAGAAATTCTGAAATTCACAACAAATTTTTCGAAAGGTTACAACAGAGGGGGAGGGGACACGGAGCTAAAATCTACTACCGGCACTAATTATGTGTTTTTCTTCGCACGCTTTTGATTAAATTTGCATTTTGACGAAATAATGCCTTTTTTCGCAATCTTTTAACGAAATTTGCCGTGTTTTCGCGATCTTTTGACGAAATTTGCCGTGTTTTCGCGATCTTTTGACGAAATGTGCTGTTTTTTCACAATCTTATGAGGAAATTTCTCGCTTTTTTAAACAATCTTTTGACGAAATTTACCGTTTTTTCGCGATCCTTTCACAAAAACGAGCTTTTTTCGCGATCTTTTAAGAAATTTGCGTTTTTTTTCGATTCTTTCACGAACTTCGTGTTTTTTCCGCGATTCTGTGACAGAATTTTGCGTTTTTTCGGCGCCTCAGGGACGAAATTCTCGTTTTTCCCGGTATCTTTGACGAAATTCGCGTTTTTTTACAGCGATCCTGTGGCAGAAATTTGCGTTTTTCGCGATCTTTTGACGAAATTCCCCAAATTTAATTCGGATCTTTTGACATAAATTTTTGTTTTTCGTGATCCTTTGACAGTAATCTGCGTTTTTCGCGATCCTTTGACAGAAATTTGCGTTTTTTCACGATCGTTTTACAGAAATTTGCATTTTTTTTCGCGATTGTCTGACTAAATTCGTGTTTTTTCCTCGATCCTTTGATGAAATTCAAGTTTTTTCCGCGATTTTGTGACAGAAATTTGCGTTTTTCTCGCGCCTCTGGAACGAAATCCACGTTTTTTTTCGGGATTTTTGGATGTAATTTAAGTTTGTACAGCGATCTTTTGGCAGAAATTTACGTTTTTCGAGATCTTTTGACGAAATTCCGCGTTCTTTCCAGAATCCTTTGATATAAATTTGCATTTTTTCGCGATCCTTTGACATAAATTTGCGTTTTTTTCACGATCGTTTGGCTAAATTTGCATTTTTCCCACAATCGTTTGACTAAATTCGCGATCCTTTTACTAAATTTGCATTCTTTCCGCGATCCTTTGACGAAATTAGGGTTTTTTCCGAAATTCTGTGACAGAAATTTGCATTTCCCCCACAACCTGGGTCGAAATTAATGTTTTTTCCGGGCTCTTTTGACGAAATTCGCGTCTTTATAGCGACCCTTTGGCTATAAATTATCGATTTTTTATGCGAACGATTGTCGAAATTTATATTTTTCGGCGACTATTTGTCGAATTCGCGATATTTTTTGTCAGAATTTTCGTACTTTATTTTATTTTTTTGAAGTTGGCAAATTTATCTGCAAGGTCCAAAATAAATCTGCGACGCACGTCGCGCACTTTCTGCTACCGGGACCAGTGGTGGGGACCCGGGACAGTCGCCAAACATCGCCAAATTTGTCTCCAACTCGACGATATATCGCCAAATTTGGTAACAAAAATTAGTCGCCTAAAGTGACGGCAACTTGGCACTATTTTCAGTATTTCACCAAATTTCCATAGACACCCATTGAAATCAAGCAGGGTTTACTTGCTTGTAGAAAATCAACAAATTGAGATATTTCAATGCAACAAAAACTAATATTACCTTATGAATAGAGCTTAATTGAACTATTTACATTATTTTTAAGCACAAACACTAACTATTTACAATATATGTAACACTATATATATAATTTTACACATATATGTTCGCAGAAAAAGGGCGGTGATATGAAAATTTCAAAGAGGAAATTTATTTGATAATATTATTTACTGTAACTTCAAAATAGCGACTTCATTAGGAAGGTAAAGAAAAATAAATTCAAATAATTTTAATAAATTTGTTACTTTTGAAATTTAACATATTTTTTAAATTTACAATATTTTTTATTTCAAATATAAAATCATTTAAAAAATTACCCAATAAAAGGAAAATGATTTACAGAGAGATCAACACTGGTCTTTTAAAATTATAATTCAGTCTTTTTAAAGCCGATCAAATTAGGGTGCTGTTAGAATCTGGGGTGTCTGAATAGGGATTGGTGAGCGTAGCTCATAGGGGGCAGAGCCCCCCTAGTATAAGAAAAAAAAAGTACATAGTTTCTTAGTATGATAAAGTGTCATAAATTTTAATAACTTTATGAATTACTAATGGAAAAATAGAATTAAATAACAAAATGTTTTAATTTTTTTCTAAAGAAATAAAGTTCGATCATTTTTGCAAGTTCTTGGGCACATAGATTTAGAAATAGTGTGGAATTTGGAAGTTTTTTACAAGAAATCTTTGTCTACAACTACAAGTGAATTTCATCCTTTTTATTTCTTTTCTAAAGGCAGGTTGCATTTTGCCAATTTAAAAAAGGGCAGGTTGTGGCACCCTAATAATAATAATAAAAAAAAAAAAAAAAAAAAAAAAAAAAAAAATTAGCTAGAGAAACAGTAAGTAAACACAGAATTAATAAAAACTGCAAATAACTAATGTCATTATTTAGTAACACAAATAACAAATATTATTTGCAGCTCATTTTGCATTTGTAGTGTTAACCGGCTAAATCTAAACTTACACACATGTATGCATATGCTAACCCCCTAAAAATATGAAATTGCTTTAACCCATTCATACACACATACAGAATAAATATAAGGAATAGTCAGTTACATTTGAAAACCTCAAAACATTAAACAGCAGCATTGTTAGCACTCAGTGGGGGTCCTCAGCATTCAGTGTTTCAAATAGTTTTGTGGCCTTCTTAATCCCCAATTTTTATTTGGCGTATATGAGTTCAAAAATTTAAAAAAAAAATCATTCATCCAGCCTTTACTGAAGAAGCTCTTGCTGTGCTTAACATTTTATACCAATTGGTTCTTCTTCTCTCATACATTCCTTTATAATAACGGTTCAGTCGATATCATTCCTTAATTCTTCTTTATCTCCAGTATGTGCTATAAATTTATTATTGCAAAAGTAGAATGAGAAAATAAGATTCTGGCTATTTTATTCTTTTACTTGCAGAAATTTATTACATTTGCTATGCTTATTTTATATAAAAGAATGAATAATTTGATTACTAAAAGTAAATTATGACATCACAAGTTATATCGGATTTAAATATCATTTTTAAATGAAATCCTTTTTATGTTATGTTAGATAAAAACTAGGCTTTTTACATACTTACTGTACTACTTAAACTTTTTACAACAGTCAGGAATTAATCTTAGAAACAACTATTTAAAGCTTTTTTTGTGTATTCATAAGTCAAAATACCTGTAGAAACTTTCCAAATTATGTTTATCTTAGATTTTAATACATTTTTATGCCATTTTAAACATTTAGAAAATTTATGATTTTAATCAATGATTTAAAAAAAATCATTTGATTAAAATCACGATTTAATTCAACTGATTAAAATCGTTGACACCCTACTAAAAAATTAGATCATTTCATGAGTTTCTGTGTTCAAAATGATCCCAAACAAATACAGGCAAAGTTCTTTAATCCGCACAAGTTGGGACCAAAGGTTGTGCAGATTATGGAATATTGCGGATTATGGAGTATTATGGATTATATGTCATTTTCTTATTTCTGGACACTATTTTAAATATGATATATAATAATTAATTTAATATGCTATCTCAAAATTAGCATTTTTCAAATTCTTGTATTAAAAAATTGATTGTATTCACTTTTATATTTAAATTTTTCAGACATTTCTTTTAAAAAATCATTTTTGGATCAATAACTTGTAAATTTGTTTAATTGTTTACATTCATTAAGCAATGCGAATTATAGGAAATTGCGGATTACGGGAGTGCGGATTATAGATCCTTGACTGTATATCCTTTTCTGTACCCATTAAAAAATTTGTGGCTTTATATTTTCATAATGAAGCAGATTTTTTGCTATATATATATAAAAGAGCCTTGCACCATCGATTACACAGCCAGAAATGAAATACGTATAGTATTTTTTTGCTCAATATTAATAAAATAAACTGCATTTTCTTTTTCTTTTTTTACCAACCTTGAATGTAGGTTGTATAAGATAAAGTAAAATAAAGTTATAAGAGAGCCACATCATAAAAACACTTTCGCAAACTTATTCCCAACAATATAGGGGAGAGTGGGGAGGAATAAGACACTTTTTACAAAAATAAGAAAATCACCTTTGTTTGACACAAAAACAAAAATTTTGATTTATAGAATACAAAATGAAACACTTGCTAATGTCCTTAAACAATAGAGCAACATAATTTGTAGAAAAAAATTTATAATTAAAGAAATTTAAATTTCAAAATGTGCCCCATACCTCCCCACTAAGAGGGAGGTATCGGACAGCCATACAATGTATGATAAGGCACAAATAGTGTAGTGTCGGCTATATATGCAGTCTAATAAAGATTGTAGGTTGATAGTGTCTGTGCCACAATATCAAATTCCAGTATCCTCATCACTGGAAATAAAATTCAGGATTGTCCGTCAGAGATAACATTAAAAAATCATTGGTTCAATTTATTTACATTTTGAAGTAAATGAATATATTTTCAATGCTATAATTAATATACTACCCTCTAAAAATATTCGCATATTAGCAATTTACATTCATCATATTAAAAAGGAGGAATTATACTTTTCCCATCCCTTCCTCTACCTTCTTTTATGTTAAACCTCTTGTATAAACAAAAATGCTACTTTTAGGCATAGTTTAAATTATGGATAATATACAGTATAATGTTCCATAAATAGGGAAACTATTACATCTATGCATAAACAAGCCATTAATATACAGAAAGCATAAAAAGTATATGAAGCAAATTTACTTTTGATTTTTGAAATAATCTTTTTCTTTATACAATTGCAAGCTTATGCAGATCAGCTACATTTTCAACTGAAGATTGGGGTAGCATTGCTTCATCTAATGTGTGATTGATGAAATGTTTAGAATGATACATAAAGATAAAAACCTACTGTCCCATTCATCCCCTAATGAGCCTTTAAACTTTTTGTGCATTTGCTGTCGTGGGCGATTGCCCGACCTTTGCTAGTGTAATCATCCAACGTTTGGCAGTTACTGCACTAAGCATTTATCACCTCTTCAAATGCAAAAGTAATAAATGAATCTGAAAAGTGGTGATAAAATTAAATTTTGGTGAAATATGTGGAGAAAAATTATTTTGGTACCTATCGTTCTAGATGTAGGGAAAATTGTGACCAACAAAATTAGCATTTGACATTGCATATAAAGGTTTGACATATCTAATGTCAACAGCAAATGTGGAAAGAGGATTTGGCAAACAAAAACAAAATATTAAGCTTTTGCCTTATTCTGGTCCTTGTTAAAATTGGCAGAAACATGTTTATGGTGTTAATAAACAATGCAGAACAAGTTCTCCTTTAACAGTGGATACGAGCAATTCAAGCATTATCTTGATGACAATTTTAGCTTTTGTGTATCTTTCCCTTTAAACGAAGAATAAGAGCTAGGGGAGAGGGGGGCACATGTGAACAATGCATATTTCACTCAGTTAATTTGAAATAAAAAAATTCAAAAAATTACCAATTGATGGTAGTATTGGCACCCTCTTTTGGCTGAATTATCAGAACAATGGGCCATTTTGATTTCTGGTAGTTGTAATTTGTTTGTTTTAGAAGGTGTGAAGTAAAAAAATCTTCTAAGTTATTGAAGTAAAAATTCATTCAAGACATTTTTTAAAGAAGAATATCAGCATTGCATTCTACAGTGTCATTAATTAGGTAAGTTTACAAAAAGTTTTGTTTCCTTATTTCAATTAAAAATATATTTTTTTTTTATAAGTTAGGCTGAAGTTGGTAGATGGGGCACTTGTGAACAGAACGTATGGGGGCAGATGTGAACAGTTCACAAGTGTATTTTTTAAGTCTGTGAATCCATTTTTTTTTAGTTTAAAATTTAATTACCCTTTTCAAAAATTGAGCTATATATTAAATGTTTTTAGGATTGGTTCACAGTTTTAATTTACTGGAAGTTAGATAACTATTAAAAGTGACTCGAAAGGAGTAGGCATATTAGTGTACAATATTACGAATAATTTCTTGTATTTATGTTGAAACATTTATTGATTTATTCACACAACTAGAAAAAAGGGTATCTAATTAGTTTTTTCAGTTTTTATTCACAAAAAATTATTTTTGTATTATTTACGCATGTGTTCACATGTGCCCCAGCTATGTTCACAACTACCCCTCCACCAGGGCACATGTGAACAAATTTAGACAATTTTTAGAATGATGATATAAGTTAGAAATTCTTGATAAATGCATCCAAAAGTTTCATCAAAAGAACAAACAAATTCTAAATATTCATATAAATCAATTTTTGGTTCAATAGCTCATAACAATTTTGAGAAATAGTCAAAAATGTAAAAATTGTTCATATGTGCCCCCCTCTCTCCTATATACTTGATAAACGAACTCATGCAATATAGTGACAAAATTACTACGAATGAACCGAAAGTCATGTATATCAAGTTCATAAAATTTCTTACTTTTTGAACACAATCTGTAGACATGAGACAGTCAATTAAATCTTGCTTAACGCCTGAACAAGGCCTTTTATACTTCTGATTTTCTTCTTCTTCGTTATTGTCAGGCATAACATAGACGTTCAGGGGCCTTTTATATTCAATAAATATAAACTAAAATTTTACATCCAATAATAAAGTAATATAATTAGCTGAGACCTATGATTTACACTGAAGTACAGAAAGCATAACAAAAAGTAAATAAACAATCAATCGCACTTCAATGACTGGTTGGTTGGTTGGTTTACAGACAAGTTTGCTGGGGGTAAACATCGGTGCTGTACCGTGCTGTACTCGAGCTGTACTGCTAAGACCATAGGCTTTATTGTTAACAGCATTGTAAAAAAAATTAAATTAATAAAATCAATCTATATAAAGAATAAAAACAGAGCATTTTAAGCCTTATGATTTGAAATTAAATTAAAATTCAGTATTTCACGAATGATTCGTTTCTGTGAGAATGAATTGAATCTTGAATCTTAATTGCTGTTTGTAAAGAGATTTCATAGTGTTTTGTGTAATATAGATGAGTTTTGTATATTATACTTAGCTGCTGAATTTTAATTTGGAGATGAATCCTTTAACGTAAGTTACACAAAAGCATTTTAATTTTTAATGTTCTTAAACTATATTTTCTATTAGATTCAAAAGTAGCAATTGTGCAATTTCTCTATTAAAAAAAACCGAAGAATTTTTCAAATGTTTTTGTTTTATCAAACTACTGTCATTTTCCACTTGAATATGGCAATAATATCTTTAAAGATTAAAAAACGAAACAAATCATTAATTGTTGCTTTTCAACTGTATTCGTATTGCATTATTCTAATGTAATATAATAACACTGTTGAATTAAATTTTCGTTTACATTCCTAGGTAAAAAGTGCATCAAAAGTAAAGTTTAGTCGCGAATTGAAGAAACTGATAAAAATACTTTTTGTTATCTGGGCGAAAATCTTTCAGTAGCTTGTTTTTTCCTCACCAATAGCAGTTTTTATTTATTTATTTTTGTAAATTGGGAACAATATACTTTGATGTAGTAATGAAATGTTTCTGGTATTATTTATTTATATTTTATTTATTTTAAATTGAATGAAAGAAATGTAATTTAAATGTGTGTAATATATGTATTTTAAATTAAATGAGTGAAAGGGTTACATTTTAATTTAAATGCATTCAGTAAGATTGATGTCGATGTGAACAATATTTGGCAATTTATCATCTGTGCCCATCTAACATAAAAGTACTGAAAATTCTTTGAATTATAAATTCAGTGTACTGACATGTGTTTAAAAGAAAAGTGAAGAAATTGTTGTACAGGAAAGCTTTAAGCATACACCATTCAATAAGCCTGAAAAACATAAAAATTGCAGAGAAAACGGCAATCTGGCAACCCTGCCTTGTACTCTAATTTGATACTAAGGGTTTCATAGACAACCTGAAAACTCTAGAACATCATCATCAAACTTCAATTCTAACCCTTAGTAAATCAATTTAAAAGAAATGGAAAATCTCTTGAAGTTCCCATTTAATATCAATCAATTCATTTAATTTTTTTGCGATTCTTTTACTGATTATCAGTAATTTTGTGTTTTGACCGTCCACAGACATATCTATACCATAATTAATTTATTCATAATATTTTCATAATTAAGTTCAGAACGATTATTTTGTTTCAACAATTATGCGAAATTGCCATAATTCTCTAAATTTGTAGGTACAAATGTATTACTTACAATTTCTAATCACTGACATCAAATTACAGTGAATTTCCATTAAGACAGCCCTGTTTAAAGATGGATTTCTCGTTATTACCTACAAAAATAAAATCCCCGGTTAAGGCCTATTGAAAGTGCATGTAACAGACATCGTTTAATATGTACAGTTTAAGAGTTCATTTTTTAAGATGGACAAATATTTGTCAGGACAACAAAGTCCCAAAAATTTTAATTTTATTTTTAAGATAAAAAGAGTAGAAATGTCACCTTTGACGTCACAGAGCAGCTGCAACGTTGCTGCTCGCTCTCTGATTACTGGTTCTCTCTGATTTTACTAGAGTACTGAAAATCCATGCTAATTGGCTGGTAAGAAGGAAAAGGAAAGGGTGTCGTTTCACGTTTTCTCCCGCTTGCGCAATTCTAATTATCTTGTCCGGGCCCGGTAGCAGAAAGTTCGAGACGTGCGTCGCAGATTTATTTTGGACCTTGCAGATAAATTTGCCAACTTGAAAAGAAAAAAAGTATTTCCTTAAAAAAAAAAAAAAAAGTACGAAAATTCTGACAAAAAATATTGCGAATTCGACAAATGGTCGCCAAAAAATATCAATTTCGGCAATCGTTCGCATAAAAAATTGGTAATTTATAGCCAAAGGGTTGCTATAAAAACGCGAATTTCGTCAAAAGAGACCGGAAAAAAACATGAATCTCGTCCCAGGGTTGTGGAAAAAATGCAAATTTCTGTCACAGGATCGCAGAAAGAACGCGAATTTAGTAAAAGGATCGCGGAAAGAATACGAATTTAGCTAAACGATTGTGGGGAAAATGCAAATTTAGTCAAACGATCGCGAAAAAACGCAAATTTATGTCAAAGGATTGTGGAAAGAAGGAGGAATTTCGTCAGAAGATCGCGAAAAGTGTAAATTTCTGCCAAAAGATCGCTGTACAAACTTGAATTTTATCCAAAATTCCCAAAAAACATGGATTTCGTTCCAGGGGCGCAAGAAAAACGCAAATTTCTGTCACAAAATCGCGGAAGAAACTTGAATTTCATCAAAGGATCGAGGAGAAAACACGAATTTAGTCAGACAATTGCGGAAAAAATGCAAATTTCTGTAAAACGATCACGAAAAAACGCAAATTTTTGTAAAACCATCGCGAAAAAACGCAAATTTTTGTAAAACCATCGCGAAAAAACTCAAATTTTTGTAAAACAATCGCGAAAAAACGCAAATTTCTGTCAAAGGATCATGAAAAACGCATATTACTGTCAAAGGATCTTGAAAAAAGGAAAATTTACGTCAAAAGATCGGAATTAAATTTGCAGAATTTCGTCAAAAAATCGCAAAAGGTGCAAATTTCTGCCAAAGGATCGCTGTAAAAAACACGAATTTCGTCAAAAGATCCCGGGAAAAACGTGAATTTCGTCCCAGAGGTGCCGAAAAAAACGTGAATTTCTGTCACAGAATCTCAGAAAAAACACCAAGTTCGCCAAAGAATCGAGGAAAAACACGAAGTTCGTAAAGGATCGCGAAAAAAGCTCATTTTTGTCAAAGGATCGCGAAAAAACGGCAAATTTCGTCAAAAGATCGCGAAAAAAACAAGGAATTTCCTCATAAGATCGCAAAAAAACAGCATATTTCGTGAAAAGATCGCGAAAAAACCCAAATTTCATTAAAAGTGCGCAAGAAAAGCACATAATTTGTGCCGGTAGTGGATCCCCCACCCCCTCTGTTGTAACCTTTCGGAAATTTTGGCTGTGAATTTCAGAATTTTTTCTTTTTTTTTTTTCCTTCTCAGAATCACCCCTGGTATTAATCAGTAAGAACGCTTTTTATTTTAACACTCATAATGTTTGTACATAAGAAAATGTAACACGGTACTCCCACAGACAATTTTCATCCCACTAAATTGCTGTCGCAGACACAACCATAACTTTCTGCTACTGGGTGTCTTCAGGATGTCAAGAAAATTGTGTTATTATTCAAGTTAGTGTTTGTTTCTGTGAATTAAAGTGTTGATAGTGCCTTCCTGTGTGGATCTTCAATCTTGAATAAGTGAATGCAGCGGACACCGTGCTGGTGCCTGTTACAAAAGGTTTTTCTGTGAAAGGACATTGACTGTTCCATTGACTGTTCACCAGTGACCCGGAGCCGAACAATTTTTGATGCTCCAGCTCCGCTCCTAGAGAAAATACTGTGGCTCCGGCTCCAACTCAGCTCAGACTTCGCGCTTTTGAGTTGCAGATTTTAATTTACATGTTTAATTTTTTGCTCAAAAATACTTTCTACCTTCATTAAAGATCTGACAAAATGCATTTTTCTTCTCATCAAACTTGAAATGCTTGTTCAGAAAATATGACATCTTTTAGCTTTTGCTTTTAAAATAGAAAGTTTGGTGGAATTTTAAACACAAAAATCTTAAATTTTTTCTACACTTTTCAAACAGCCAAAATTGTACAACTACACAAGTAAACAACAGGCGGCCATATTAGTTTTCAAATAGTGTTGTCACTTAGTTCAAGTAGAAAGTAGAAGTAGTGTTACCATGTTTTGAGAAGGTTTCCTTCTCTAATAATAATAAAAACCTAAAAAATGATATAATTAAAATACTGAATAATGATGTAATTAAAATATTTTAAGCCTAGAAATTTAAAAGACTGAAAAAAAAAAAAAGATTTAAAAGAATATTAAAAACTAAAGGAGCCCTGGAGCTGTGGAAAATTTAGAGCTCCAGCTCCAGGGAAAACACAGCTCCGGAGCGCTCCGGCTCCGGGCTCCAGCTCCGGGTCCCTGCTGTTCACTATGTGGATTTCTAGACTTTTTCAGAACTGATCCAGTTTTCATTTGAACGTAAATTAAGTTCGACAAACTGTGTTAATTGCCTGGACAGAAGATGACTTCGCTCACATTGGTTCAGTTGAAGTATGGTGTAATACAAATTTTTTTTATTATGTTTGTCCGTTCCGGAAGTATAACCAGTTCCCCTTAGCGAGTGAATAGTATAAGAAGTATAGAAGCTGTATAATAATTAACACAGTTGTAATAACACGATTTCTAAACATATTTTGAAAATACTCAAAATACATTTCTGTAGATTTCAATCTGCATCTACAGAAACACAAGAGCCGTCGTTTAAACCGCAAATGTAAGATTCACAAAAGCAAAATACGCGCCTGTCTGTTTTGTTTAGTCTTATAGGGTTCATTTCTGGAAGTTAATGTAAACATATTTTTTCAGCTGCTGATATGATAAGGATTAGAATTAGAGGTCTGCACGGGCCGACATTTCCAGGCCCGGGCCCGGCCCGATTCATAGAGAAAAAAAATCGGCCAGGCCCGATAACAAAAATTAAAAGTTCGGCCCGGGCCCGGCCCATAGAAAAAATAATATTGGCCCGGCCTGATAAAAAAATTAAAAGTTCGGCCTGAGCCCGGCCCGGAAAAAAGTTAAAATCTTGGCCTGGGCCCAGCCCGGCCCGAATGAACTTCTACAAAACATTGATTTTTACGTCGAATTGGTTAAAAATTTGTCTCGTACGAGGAGTTCTGACCAAAAATATTTATCTTAACTTTTTTTTATGTTTATAATCTTTATTTTTATAGAAGTGCAGCAGGCTGCGATATTTATTTTTTTAATGAATCTCTATTTCTTGTATGTAAATGTTTCAGTTATCATTAATATTGTTAATCCATATTCCATGTATAGAAGTGTTAAAAATCAGAAAAATGCTATACAGTAAAATCTTCTAAGATAGAATTGCATAGAAAAGAAAAAAAAAAAAAAAAAATGCTGGCTCAAAACTAGGACTGAAAAGTTTGGGCCATGAAGACTAGGAATGAAACCAGGCCCGGCTCTGTACAGAAAAATTAAGTTAGTCCCGGTCCGAGTGCTGTGAATGAAAATCGGCCCTGTGCAGATCTCTAATTAGAATGAATGCTTCTGTTTTAATTAAGCATTTTTGCTAAATTGTTACAATTCTAATGTTTTAACTGTTATAAGTATAATGTTGCTATGAGAACGACAAAATCTACTGTGTGATAAACAGGAAGAATCATTTAGAGTTTTGCTGTGCATAGTACTTTTTAAAGAACCATAGAAAGAAATGTAGTGTAGTAGTAGAAAGAAATGTAATGTATGTTTAAGTCTCGTGAAAGAATATCTGATATTTCTTCAGTTCCGGATAATAATATATCAAGTGAATTAATGAATTGCGATAGTACACGTTGTGCTATTACTAAATGGGAAATTTTTAAAGTAATTTCTGTTGATAATAACAGTAAAGTTAAGGCTGCATGCCAAATATGTAAAACAAGATCTACCATTATAAGTGGAACTTTTGAAGCAACAACTAACTTTAAAACACATTTAAAGGTAAGATTTTTAGTTTTATACTGTTATACATTGATTGAAACATTTTTTCTAGTTTCTTTGTATCCGTTTTATCAAAGTATTTTAAGCCACCTGTTATATTCATTTAATAGAGAGCTAAATTTATTACATAAATAGTTATAGTTATTGATATAGAATTCAGATTTTCATTAATTGTATTTACGATTGAGTATATTAAATGTTGGATTTTTGGTTATAGACCTGACCTTACCTGAGGTACATGTATATATAGCGTGACTCCGCAATTCTATTTTTTTGACTCATTTTATGTTTTATGTTTTAGTGTTTATTAAAAAAATAGCATAGTGAATAAACTGGTGTTCGACTGAAACGAAAGTTGCAGTTGTTGCTTCACACTAAATCGAAGTTTGATTCTTTTTTGAGTTTAGATCGTAAACGAAAGTTTCTCAGATGAGAATTTTAATATCAGTAAGAATATTAATTTAGTTAATTACAAAAACATCCCCCTTTAGAAGAATATTTATGATTTTGAATGTGCAGGTATGTGCATATATATTTGTTTAGAATAAAATTTAAAAAAGATTAATGAAACATTATTTTGTACGGATTTATAAGCATAGAAATTTATACATTATTAATTGTGTAGTTACTTATTTATCCCGAGATTATTTATGTATCAACCAAGATCAATGTTCATAGTACAGAGAGTTTCAAAATTTTTAACATTTGGCTCGCAAATTAATAAAAAACATATCAATAAAGGATTCTTTAATAGAATAAGTAGTGTATTAATACCTAAAGACAATAAATAGCAATATTTAACTTGCAATCTTTATTACAAGTATAGTATGCATATGTTTAAATGCAGTTTTACAATATAAATGATGGAGAGTACGTTATGAGTATTTAAAGTTATTTTAATACAATGACTTATTCAAGATTGAAGGGTCTTTAAAACCGACCATGACGAAGAACGATGCATTGATGGAAGACATTTATTATTTATTAAAAACTAAAAAACATTACTTAAAAAAAAAAAAAGTCATTTGGTATCATGATACCCCGAACGTCGTATTTCTACGCATTATGATATTCCCAGGATTTAAACGAAAACATTTAACATGTTGTTTATTTAATATTCCTTTTTAAATTATTTCTCATTTTTATTCATGGGAAGCATACTCATATTAGCGTTGTAGTGATCGAGGCATTAACGAATTATGTATACTTTTTAATCAATTTCCAACGAAGGAGATTATACAATCCTTTTATATATGTGTTTATAATGTATATGTCCAAGAATAACTATTAAACTATCGCTTCGATTTTCAATCTCTCACTCTTTTTATTTTCCCCTATCTTTACAAGAAGAAAGTATTGGAATCGTGAAAAAATTCGACTTCAGGTTTTCGACGGATTTATATTTTTGAAGGTCCTGAACACCATTTGACTGTTTTTAGGAAATGTCCTATCTTTGAGTTTGTATATGATACAAATTTTGTGAGCACTCTATCTCAAGAACTAATGCACAGAGTTTAATAAAACTTTAGATTCAGTTAGACGTTGACATAAGTTGTTGTATATTAGGTTTTAGTGTAAATCTTCCCAGAGGTGGCGCTGCTATGCTGTATTTTTCATGATTTCCGCAAAAACTCTTATCTCAAGAACTAATGCACGGATTTTCATCAAACTTCAGATTCAGTTAGACATTGACACAAGTTGTTGCTGATTAAGTTTTGGTGTAAATCGTGCAACAGGTGGCGCTGCTATGCTACATTTTCCACGATTTCTGCAATAGTTCTATCTTAAGTACTAATGCGCGGATTTTCATCGAACTTCAGATTCAGTTGGACGTTGATATAACTTGTTACTAAATAAGTGTTGGAGTAAATCCCCCAACAGGTAGCGCTTCTACGCTGCAGTCTGGTATAAAAAATAAATCGCAGAATTACCCCGGCCCAATTTAAAAGCTGAAAGTTCGGCCTGGCCCTGCTCGTTACAAAAACTCGATTAGCTCGGACCAACTAATTTCCAGAAAACATAAATTTTTGTGGCGATATGGTTAAAAGTCGTTTTGTACGAGAATTCTGACCAAAAATACTTATTTCAGCTTTTATTCATGTTTATAGACTTCCTTTAAAAGCACCTTTGACTGCGATATTTATTTTTTAAATTAATTTTTATTTTTATCCAAATGTTTTAGTTAAAATTAATATCGTTAATCTCTATTCCATGCCTTGGAAACTTAAAAATCTGAAAATTGCTATACTGTAGAATGTTCTAAGACGGATTCGCACAGGATTGGAGAAAAAAATCCATTATAGATAGGTTCCTTCTTAGCAGGTACATAGTTTGTTCTAAATGTATTATGTTCTTTTTGCCTGTTATTAAATTAATTTTGCATGAATCAAAACATTTGCCGTGTGAGACAGGATTTATAGACAGATTCATTTTCAGAGTTTCTTTTACTGTACTTTAATTTTATTGCCCATAAATATATTTACTATTCTTTAAAAATAATAAAATTAAAATTTTTAATTTTAAAATCATAGCAACTTTAAAATGCATACGTTTTTTGGAAACAAATGTTGAGTCGGGCCAAATGTTACTGATTTTTGCATAGGCCAGGCCGGGACGGGGTGGGCCAGCGATTTTCATAAAGGCTGGGTCGGGACCAGTACTAAAATTTTTGGCTAGTGCAAACGTCTAGGAAGAATGAAGTCCAGTCCCGGTCCGGTCTCGAAGGAATAAGTCAGGCCCGGCCCGAGTATGCAGAAAAAAGTAAAGCCCGGAACTCGAAAGAGGGATGACGAGACCCATCTGAGCCTATCCTTAAAAAAAAAATAACCGATACCCGGGCCGGACCATACAGGAACAACTGAAGAGCAGTTCCGGCCCGGCCCGAGTGTCGTGAATAAAAATTGGCCCTAAACCAGACAGCTGACCATGCCGGGAATGGCCCGTGCAAACTTCTAATCTTATACGCAAAGATTTTCAAAATTGGGGGGGGTGGGGAGAAGATTTAGGATTTTGTGTTTTCAGTGGTCAAAAGTTCAATTTCCACAACACAACTCTGCTCTGTTTCCTGGGTGCGATTTTTGAATTTTGTGATTTCTTTTCTTGTGACTGATTGATGATTTTTGTGTTATTTTCTAGCAACTTTTTGTCGAATTATGCAGGGTTTTCCCGCGACCAATCGACTATTTTCGAGGTTTTTCCCCGTGACCTACAGAAGAATTCCGAGATTGTTTTCCTGTGATCGATTAACATAATTGGCAATATTTTCCTGCTACATATTAGCGAATTTTGCAGGTTTTATTCTCGGGACCGATTGGGTAAGTTCCGGGGCTTACTGGCAGAACTCACGTTTTTTTTTTTTTTTTTCATGCTAACGTAAACAAATTACATGATTTTTTTCTGCGAACGATCGACAGATTTTGCAATTTTTCCCTATGAGCAATTGGATATTTCTTTTAGTTTTTCGTGCATTAGATTAACGAAATTCATGATTTTTTTCCAGTGTCCGGCTGAAAGAGTAGGTTTTTTCCAATCGATTGACGAATTTCACAATATTTTCCTGCGATTAATAGACTTTTTTTGTGATATTTTTCCGCGACCAACTGACGAATTTCACAATATTTTCCACGATCAATAGATTAATTTTGTGATATTTTCCTGTGATCAATTCTAGAATTTCAGATCCAACGATCAATTGCAAATTTCCGGATTTTTTCGCGACCTATTGTTAAAATTTGTTAGTTGAACTATGCCGACGGAAAAATTTTGCAAACCCAAAATGGGCAGGGCACGTTTGCAGTTATATGAAAATGGGCAGGGTGCATTTACAACTATAAAAAACTGGGCAGGGTGCTGCGCCCTCACAAAAACGCCTGGGGGGTCATTCCATGCCAAATCACCCCAGCCATGTAACCCACTGTCTCCGATTTGTCTAAAATTTTCAGGAGACACTATACTAATAAAGTTAGAAAAGCACATGAAATTTTAAATTGATGTGACTTATACATTTTTTTAACGTGACCTTGAATGTGGGTGTACAGCAAAAAAATGCGTCGCCTTGTAGTGGTAATCATGGGTGTGCTTTGAGCTGCTGAATTTTATTTCTCGGCTGCTACTTAAGATAAAAAGCTGAAAATTTTGCCACTTATAGTTCTTACCATGTAGAATTCGGGAAAAAATACTGTTTTAATGCTGGATCTTTTGTATATAATTAAAAAAATATTTTTATTGACCGTTACTATATTTTGTCTGAAAATTTTCAAAAATCAATTCTATAAAAGTACATCTTCCAACCTGAACCTAATATATTTTTTAATGCTCCATATACCATGTTCTTTCAAATAAAGAAAAAAAAATCAGTGGTTGCTGTAATAATTTTTGAGAAAAAAAAAAAAAAAAAGAAAAGCTAAACTTCTTTAAAGCATTGCAATTGGAATAATATTATAAACAGTCAAAGAAAATATTATATTAAATTAGCTAAACAGCTTTATTAAAACACATTTCTTAAATTCTTATTTGCATAGCTAACGAATTTTACTGTTGTTGGTAAAATCAATACATAAATAAAAGTCTTGTTTACTCCAATTCTATATTTTCTTGACTACATATTTGGAACAAATTACTTCAATATTTTAAATTTTCAGCAAGTAAATACGCCGAAAACAAACAGATTTTGATTTTACACATAGCATGTTTAAAATAATAAGTAATAATAATCAGTGGGTGCTTTAAAATATATATATATATCAGTAACTAAATTTATGAGTATAGAAATTAGAATATTCTTAGAAAGTTGAAATAGTTGCAAGTAAAATAACTTACAAATATTCTGATGTGAAGTTGCATATGATTGGTAATATAAATACATAAATAAAAGTCTTGTTTACCCCAATTCTATATTTCTTTGACTACATACTTGGAACAAATTACTTCATTGCAGTAAATTCTGTCTAAGGCAGACTCTGTGCAAACCGGAAATCTGTCTACCAAGGAAAATTTTTCAAGTCCCGGCGAACCCATAGAAAATAACATTAATTCTTGTTGCATAAGCCAGAATCTGTCTAACATGGAAACGGAAATGTTTTTAAGGTCCCACCAAAACCAAAATTTTGCATAAGGCAGAAAAAATGATATTTTAAACATGAAAAACATTCCATTTATGAAACTTTAAAACTGAAATACATACGTCATATGCTCAATGCCGAAAATTTTAATTAAGTTCCGTAATAGTTTTTAAAAAAAGTTTATTTTTAACTAGAAACTGTTTAAATTTTAAGGAATTCTTGCATTTAAAAAATGAAATGATCATTTTTCCTATATAAATTTACATGTAAAAATTATTATTATTAGAAGGATGCCCATTTATAAAAATAAATATTTTCCAAAGTACAATATATTTATGCTTTAAGGTTTTACTCAAATTCAAAGTGATAGCTTATTGTCTCATTCCTGAAGTTATTTTTTCTGTGTGTATTTGAGTGTAAACTTCAAATTTGCAGGTTTACAGCAGTACTAAGAAATTGAATAGCATTTCTCATTTATCTGTAAAGACCAGGGTTCGTAAATTTCATGATATTTTCGAAAATATCAAAAATATCCGATATTTTGATATATATCCGATATTTTCGATATATATCCGATATTTTCGATATATATCCGATATTTTCGATATATATCCGATATTTTCAAAGCAGCCAACTTACCGCTGATAATAAATGTTTTCAAGCATAATATAGATTAGAAACTAAAATATATTGCACTTAACATGAAAACTTAATAAAAGAATAATATAAAAATGCATTTTTCTTTTTCTTTTTGTTCTAAGACCAAGTATAAAAAAATCAGACATTTTCAAAACAAAATTTTAAATACAAAAAAAGTTTTTTTAATTGAAAAATTTTAATATAAATGTAAGTATAAAATGTTTTATTTCATATTTCCTAACATGCTGTATAGTTCAAACTCAACTGAACCAAAACTTGAAAAAAGATTCTTTTCTAATGATGCTGTATATAATTGCTTATTTAAATTAGTCAGTTTATCTTTCAGTGGTTGTTCTGAATTAATTATGTCCCACATAATTATTAGTTCAACATTAAAAAAAAAAAAATTCTTCAAATCTAAAGTTTGAAAAATATATTTGTTTTCTTTTTTGGCTAAAAAAGTCACATCCAGAAGAGACAAGTTCTTTATCTACAGATTCACAGTCAATAACAGTTGAAAATTTATTTCATCTACACTGAAATATTACAAATTACGACTGAAAATATCAAAAATATCTTGCGCACATTCATATTTTGAAAATAAATATCAAATGCAGAAAATATGAAACATCTTGATGTATTGAAAATAAATATCAATATGAAAATATCAAAGATCTTGATATTTTGAAAATAAATATTGGATATACATCAACGAACCCTGGCTGTATATAAATGATTACCAAAATTACATTTTATCTTTCAATGGCTGTTCTGAATTGACTGTCTAATATAATTATTAGTTCTACATTTAAAAATAAAAGTTTGAAACATAAAGCTTGGAAAAGATTCGTTTTCTTCTTTTCCTAAAAAAGTCCCTGCCAGAGGCAAAAGTTCATTATCTACAGAATGACACAGTCAATAACAGGTGAAAATTTCATTTACACTTGGTTTGAATTAGAAAAATATCAAAATTACCTTGCACGGTGATATTTTAAAAATAAATACAGTACAGAACCATTTATCCGGAATGCTTGGGGTCAGATGTATTCCGGATAACTGGTTTTTCCGGTTAACTGGTTGTGCATTAAAGCAGCATCCATTTGATAAGTTTTGTGGAATATGTGTGGTTGTGGCATTATTTCTGATTTTAAATTATTAGATTACTTTGATTAAAAATCAATACAAGAAAGATCAAAGGTTAACCAGAGTTTAAAAGAAGATAATTTATGAGAATCCCTTAGGAACAAAAATTCTTCTGTTTCCTCTGCATAAAAATTAAAACATCTAAAATACAACAAAAATATGTTTTCTTTTCAAATACTAGATGTTGTCATCAAATTATACAATTTTTTCAAGCAAAGCCTATGTCAAACTGGCAGTGTATGACACCTTTTTCTGCAAAGATTCTGAAATCAGTCTATCAGAAATATCATTCCGGATAACTGGTTCCATACTGTATCAATATACAAACTATCAAACATCTTAATATTTTGAAAATAAATGTAAAGAATTTGAAAATATCGAAAATATCAAAAATCTTGATATTTTAAAAATAAATATCGGATATATATCAAGATATATATCATGATATATATCCATTGATATATATCAACGAACCCTGGTAAACACTTTCAGAATTTTAGTTTTCAACCGATTTTCGAGTCAGGACAATCAATGAAAGATCGTCATCATAGAGCAGTTTATTACAACTCAAGATCCAACCTTTTAATAAAAAACATAAAACGCTATTCGATTGACGTATGCTTCATTCCAATAAATCGCGTGTTCAAAAAAACTCGATCACTGTATGGTTTATTTGTTCTTCGTCGTTTTATCTTGTCTAAGGATATTAGTAAGTACATCGTGAAAGTGGCTTCAAAATCTAAACTCAATATTCCATCGCTGCAGGATAAAGTCGAAGTTACCAAATTAAAAGAAAAATAATTATTCTGTAGGAGATCTTTGTATTAGGTTTAATTGTGGTAAAACTCAAATTTATGATGCTTAAAAAGAAAGAGTTGAAAAAGATGAAGACATTAATGCATTAACTTTTGAATGTTTTTCAATCGCTAGAGTGAAAACTTTGCTCACATCTGGATTATATTGCGAAAAAATAGGCAAAAAGGTTCTTAAAGCTTCCAGTGAATGGTTAATGAGGAGTTTCCATAATCTACACATCGCCATGAAGCATGCTTGCTGACACCCGAAAGGTGTCCCATAGCATGAAATTCGGGAATGGAAAGGAAACTTTTATCTACTGATTGAAAGATATCAAGAGAAGGATATATATCATTGCAATGAGATTACTATGTTATCATGTGTGCCAAATAAGTCACTTGTAAAAAAAAGATGAAGCTAATGCCGCTGAGTTAAAACCTCCAACGAGCGTGTCACTGTTTTGCTTTTTGCGAATTTGTAGGGCAGTTTATAAAAAAAAAGTTAGTGATTGGGAAATTGAAAATGTCGTTATGTTTCAAGAATGTAAATATTGTTAAACTGCCTGTGACTTGAAGATTTCGAAAAAATACTGGTTGTCAATTGTTTTAATGGAGGGGTGACTGAAGGAGTTCAATAGACAAATAATTGAAGAAACTAAAAAATAAAATTTGTTCCTCGATAATGCACCTTGTCATGCCGACGTCAAACTGTTGAATATAAATTTACAATTTCTTCCGGCAGATACTAATGAAGTGACACAACCAATGGATCAATGAGTTATTAAAATGCTGAAACCTACTACAAAAGATATCTGTTGCGGTCGATTATTGCGTCTTTTGATGATTGTTCTTCAGCCACCGACCTGACAAAAAAAATCAGTGTCTTCGATGCTGTTAAAGGGATTGCCAAACTTTGCTCCAAAATGCGCCGCCTGAAAAGACTAACTGAGGAAAGCAAATGAGGATGACCATGCTTCTGAAAACGTTGAAGGCAGCGGTGCAATTCAAACAGGACGGTTTGAGAAGAATTAGGTTCCTCAAAATTATTTTTCTTGTTCAGAGAAATAAAAAAAAAAACTGATAATAACAGACTTACGCGTTAGTGGTTAGAGCAGAATGCACGGTAAAACGAAAGAAAAAACAAACATTGATAAAGGATTATTATTATTATTATTTTTTTTTTTTTTAACTACCATGCGAAATATAAAGTATGTAATTATTGTATTGATTAAATTAAATGATTTTCATTAAATTTCAGAATTAGAGCAATTTCGTATTGATAATATTTGTTTTTGTGTTCAAATAATGTGTTTCAAAATTATTAAAAATAATAAATTTAATAAAAATAATAATAAACTGATTATTATTATTTATTATTATTTTAAACATGTGTGTAAAATCAAAATCTGTTTGTTTTTGGTGTATTTACTTGCTGAAAATTTAAAATATTGAAGTAATTTGTTCCAAATATGTAGTCAAGAAAATACAGAATAGGAGTAAACAAGACTGTTATTTATGTATTTATTTTACCAGTAAGAGTAAATTTTGATAGCTATGCAAACAAGAATTTAAGAAATGTGTTTTAATGAAGCTGTTTAGCTAATTTAGCATAATATTTTCATTGACTGTTTATAACATTATTCCAATTGCAATGTTTTAAAAAAATTTTGCTTTTTAGGTGCGTTCGTAATTATATAAATACGTAGCACCTGTAGTCGTCGTTCAGTCCGTCTGTCCGTATATAACACAGCAAAAACTACCCAACCAAATGGCCTGAAATTTTAAATATATAATTGTTGCAAAATTTTGTCGAGTCATTTCAAATTTTATGAAAATCAGATGGATAGTTTAATTACAAGGACAGTCAAAAGTTTTCCGTTACATTACGGCCAATGGGAATAAATTAATGCAAACGCAATTTAATGATGTTACAGCCTTCCGAATGGTCTGAAATTTTAAATATATAATTGTAAAATTTTGTCGAGTCATTTCCATTTTTATGAAAATCAGATGTAAAGTTTAATCACAGGGACAGTCAAATTTTTCCATTACATGACGGCAAAGGGAAAAAAATTATTTCAAGAGCACTTTAGGCATTTTAATGATGTTACAGCCTTTCAAACAGAATGAAATGGATATGCACTTATTGAAGTGCAATAAAATATACATTCAGTACAATATGCGGTGCAAAAAATATTTATAAAACAGTTATAGTAGGAATACACCTCATTTGCCACGTTTGACGAGCAATTTCCAATCCCCCCCCCCCCCCCCCAAAAAAAAAAAAATTATTACAGCAACCACTGATTTTTTTTCTTTATTTGAAAGAACATGGTATATGGAGCATTAAAAAAAATATTACGTTCAGGTTGAAAGATGCACTTTTATAGAATTGATTTTTGAAAGTTTTCATACAAAATATAGTAACTGTCATTATAAATATTTTTTTAATTATATACAAAAGATCCAGCATTAAAATAGTATTTTTTTCTGAATTCCACATGGAAAGAACTATAAGTGGCAAAAATTTCAGCTTTCTATCTTAAATAGCAGCCAAGAAATAAAATTCAGCAGCTCAAAGCACGCCCATGACTTCCACTACAAGGCGACGAATTTTTTTGCTGTACACCTACATTCAAGGTCTCGTTTAAAAAAATGTATAAGTCACATCAATTTAAAATTTCATGTGCTTTTCTAATTTTATTAGTGTGGTGTTTTCTGAAATTTTCAGACAAATCGGAGATGGTGGGTTACATTTTGAATTTTTTTGGGGTGAGTTGGCATGGAATGACCCCTGGGGGAACACTATAACATAATTAAAATACATTGCAAATGATTTTTCCCTATAGACCAAATGAAATGGAATTCTTTTGAGTGTCCCTGTAGATGAACTACAAATGCTACACATTTCATTTTCAATATTGAACATGCCTTCAATTATGTATATCAATTACATGGTAATCCAAGTACTTTTACAAGTGTTAGAGCACAGACAGATGGCCAGACAAACCGAATTCATAAACATTTTTCAACTGTGTTGGTAAAATTTAAAAAAATGTAAGATTGTGTTTTAATTAGTTCTATATATAAATAACTGTAGCTTTTTTTATATGTATTTATTTGTACTGCTACATCTTTCCTCATTTTTCTTTTTTTGTGCAGGAATCAGTGGCTAAACCTTCTTTAGCTGATGAATTTGAGGATGATATTGATAAGGAAATATTTAGTGATGTTTTGATCGAAGATGTTGCAAATACATCATATGGGGAAATAAGATCAGTAAAATGTCCTAAAGATTCAAAGCAGGTAAATTTGTCACATTTTTATCCCATTAAAAAAAAAAAAAAAAAAAAAAATCGGACATTTTAGTTTATATTGTAAAATTGTTTTTTTTAGTACTACAAAATTGTAAAAAATGTTAAACAAGCCTACCAGTGTCATGAATCTGGAGAAACACAAGAATTCAATGACGACATTGAGTATTTGTTGGAATGTGTTCAAGAGTGTAACAATATTGGGACCAGATGCTTGAGGTAATATTTTTAATTTTGTCTTGTCTACTTTATAATATCTAATGTTAATTAGGTTTTACTTGCTGACCTGCCCGTCATAATAACATTAATAAAACTTAAAATTTGTATGAATTTCTATTTTAAAGGAAAAATTTGAGAAAAATATTGATATTTAATAATAAAAGTGCTCGTAATAGAGGTGCAGATTCACGGTCGCCGCGTGGCGACTAAATTTCTTGCCTTGGCCACTAACTTTCGGTGCTTAAGTCACTATGTATTTTACAGGGATAACCCTTTTCTCTCGCACAATGTATTTCTGCTTTTTCTATTCCCCCCCCCCTCCCCAAAAAAAAAAAAAAAATAAAAAATCTATGAATTTTTCTCCATAATCCTGCGATATTTACCGCTTTTTTTACTGTCCATAATTAAAATACATGATTAAACATGCATGCCACATCGCCGCAGATCAGTAAATTTCCAATTTTCTTCTTTTTAAAAAGAAGAAAAAAGAATTTGGAATGTCTGCAGAATTATTTCTCTGGTCACAAAGCATCTGGAAACATTTGGGCACTAAATTATGAAAAGCACTGAATTCTCTGGAGCTTGCTTGCCTTATAACAAAGGCTGTGGAATGGGAAAAATGGCCGACTCCTATTCCAACTCTGGACAGGCTAATATACTAGTGTGGCCTCTTGGTTAAAATAATGATGGAATATAAAAAAAAATAAAGCTAAAATCTCACTATTTCGGCATTGATTCTCTGATCTCAAGTAAAGAAAAATCGGCTTTATTAATTTTACAATTTCACGCCTGCAAACCCAGAAAATCCAACTATCGAAGTCTAAACACAAAATGGAAATTTTACTATTTTGGATCTGCGGACTGAGAAGAAAAAGCAAAATTTAGTGGTTTATTTCTATGGACAGGAGGAAACATAAAGATAAAAATTTTATTATTTTGGAAATAATTCAGATTCTGTGAATTCTAATGAAAAAATAAATAGAAATTACATTTTAATTTTACAATTTTGGCTTTATTTCGGGTTCTACAAACCTGAAAAATCCGAAATTCAAATGGTGGAAGATAACGGAATTTCACTATTTTATCGTTATTTTGGGGATTGCCGATTCAGAAAAAAAGTTACAATTTCATGTTATTTTGACTCCTGTGCACAAAAATAAATAAATAAATAAAAGAAGGGTATTTCAGAATTTTGACTTTTGGACATACTGACAGGAAACATTTGAGGAGGAAAAAGACTTCTATTACAATGATATACCGGGTTCTTAGTTCTTTTGCCTCAAAAAATTGCACAAATTTATAATTTTCGCATTACTTCCGGTAAGAGATTTGTGTGAGCCAAAATTTTAAAGCCGTGCCCTTAGTGCGGCCGTGTTTTTGTATTTATTCTCACTCCATTCATGACCATTCTAAATTGTTCCAATTTTATTGCATAATTTGATTCTTTCAAAATTGTTATGCTTGGCTTGTCAGCCTGCTCAATTTTTTTTTATCAGTCTCCTCCGACCTATTAATATAAATTGCCTTAATTCTACTTACATTTCCTTTTTGAAAAATTGCCTTCATTTTCGGGCCTTGGGTCCTTGCAGACCTTTGTTTCTCGTGTTCCATCTGCATACCCCAAAAATATGAGGGGAAGTACTTATATACTAAATGTAAAATATCTACTACAGTTATGAATTACAACAGTTTTCACCTACTTTGTACACAAGTAGTACTCTGTACTTACTCTGTATCTACCACTGTATCTATTTTGGACACCACAGTAAATTGTTCATCTTTAACTTAGTAGCCTGATATAGTCCATAAATAACAATAATAGTTAATTTTATAGATTTAAAATTACATATAATTAGTTTAATTTAACTTTAAAATGTCTAACAAAAAAAATCTGGAGTCTGAGTCGGCTTGTTTATTAGTGACTCTGGCTCTTTTGCTTAAAAATGGGTCCAACTTTGACTCGGACTCCGCAGCCCTGCTTACAACAACGTTTAAGAAATTGATTTTTGACAAAATGGCGGTCCTTTGGACAAAAAAGGTCAATTTTTTCCCCCCTTTTTTTAGCTTTTACAAATTTGAAAAATAATTAATCAATGAAAATTATACTTTTCGATGTCATAAGCTCCAGTAAAATACAATTCCTTCTGTTTTTTAAAAAATAAGAAAATCGGTAAAATAGTTCAAGAAAAATAGTCACACAGTATGGGAAAACATGGTTTTGAAAAAAGCAAATTTAAAGTTTTACCATAATATATACATTCAACAACAACAAAAAAAAAAGATTGTAAGGAATTGGAATATTGCAAAACCACATTAGGACAATATCTACACACATAAAAAGTAAAAAATAAATAAATAAATAAAATTTTTAAAAAAGTAAAAAATCAAATTTTGACACAAAGAAGTAGAACCTTTCCTTGATATGTACCTCACAGTCATTCCAATCCCTGGTCTTTACTTTATACAGGGTTCGCACAGACTCCTTAGACTCCTTGGAAACTCCTTAGAAATGAAAACATTCCCAAGTAGTACTTAGAACTACTTAGATAAGCAAACCACTACTTAGAAACTCCTTATATTCTATTGCGGCTTCGAACACAAGCGATATTGCTGCCGAGGAAAAAAAAAATCGTGATTGGAAAACGCACGGTAAATCCTTTATGCGTGTCGTTCATCTGAAGCACAGCATTGATTGGGTAGAGTAATCTTAATAGCAGGGCTCCCACTAGGCCCGTTTTTCAATTATTAGGTCCGTAAAGTCCGTTTTTCGACACTGTTAGCCGACTTTTATTTTAAATTTTATAGATGTTTGGCATTTAGCCAGGAATCTCGGAAAAATCGCGTTTTTCGCAAATATGTTCCAAAAAAATACCGTCAATACCGTAAATTTTGTCAAAGGATCGTGAAAAAACGCGAATTTCTCCAACAGATCGCGGGAAACTCGGATTTCTTAAAAAGATGCGAATTTCTTAAAAGACAACGAAAAACCGCAAATTTATTCAAAGGATCGCGAAAAAACGCGAATTTCGTTAAAGATCAAGAAAAAAAGCAGATTTCCTCAAAAGATCGCATAAAACACGAATTTTCTCAAAAAATCGCGAAAAACACGCGAATTTCCTCAAAAGATCGCGAAAAACACTCGAATTTCCGCAAAGGATTGCGAAAAACGCACGGTTTCCATCAAAAGATCGCGAAAAACTGCTAGTTTCGTCAAACGATCCAAATAAAACGCGAATTCCATTAGAAGACCGCGAAAAAACGCGAATTTCCCCAGTAGATCGCGAAAAACACGTGAATTTCCTCAAAAGATTGCGAAAAACAGGCGAATTTCCTGAAAAGAGGGAGAAGAATACGTGAATTTCGTCAAAGGATTGTGAAAAATACGCCAATTTCGTCAAAGGATCGCGAAAAACACAAATTTCGTCAAAGGATTTCGAAAAATACGCAAATTTCGTCAAAGGATCGCGAAAAACACACGGTTTCCATCAAAAGATCGTGAAAAAAAGTCAGATTCGATAAACAATCGAAATAAAACATGAATTCCATTAAGAGATTGCGAAAAAGCGAAATTTCCCCGAAAATCGCGAAAAAAGCGTGAATTTCCTCAAAAGATCGCGAAAAAAAATGCAATTCATCGAAGTTTCACCTTCAAAGAAAGCGATTACCGCTGTTCTAAAAGAATAAATCCAAAACTTGTTATATTTTTTCTTGTATGTTGCATTTAGCATTTTTTTTTTTTTTTACCTTTTAAAATTTTCTTTAAGATGTATCATGTATGTGATATACATAATAAGTGTTTGGGGTTTGACTAATCACTATTTATATGACCTAGGGGTGATTCTAGTCCAAAAATGTAAGGCATTCATTCCCGAAAATATTAAAAATTCGGTCAACAATCCAAAAATTCGGACATATGGTCGCCAAAAAAATAAATTTTGTCAATCGTTTGCAGAAAAATCGCCGATTTCGTCAAAGGATCGCGGGGGAAACGCAAATTTCATCAAAGGATCGCGGGGGAAACGCAAATTTCATCAAAGGATCGCAGGGGAAACGCAAATTTCGTCAAAGGATCGCGGGGAAAACGCAAATTTCGTCAAAGGATCGTGGGGAAAACGCAAATTTCGTCAAAGGATCGTGGGTAAAACGCAAATTTCGTCAAAGAATCGCGAAAACCCCTACAAATTTCATCAAAAGATTGCGAAAAAACCCACAAATTTCGGTGAAAGATCGTGAAAACCCAAACATTTCATGAAAAGATCGCGAAAAAACGGCAAATTTCGTCAAAAGATCGTGAAAAATCGACAAATTTTGTCAAAAGATCTCGAAAAAAACCCACAAATTTCGTCAAAAGATTTCGAAAAACCCTTCAAATTTCGTTAAGATTGCGATAAAACGCGAATTTCGTCAAAAAGCCAAGGAGAAAACGTATAGCTAGTGTCGGGGGTGGATTTCTCCCTCCTCCCTCTCTAGTGTAACTTTTCAGAAGATTTGCTGTGAATTTCGGAAATTTTTTTTTACTCAGAAACACCCCTGTGACATGACCATTGATCTCTGCATAAAAAAGTAGATTGTCAATTTTGTATTTAAACTTACGAAATCAATAAGCAATATAGTGTGAATACTGTGCAATTTCAGCACTAACAATTAGATTCTAATAGAGTAAAATTTGTTTTTGAAATGTTTTTCTCTCCAAACAGGCATTAAAAATTGGAGTGTGCATATCACATAATGATGCAGCACATAAAAACATCGAGAACAACAACAACAACAAAAAAAAATGCCAGATCCTTAAAATTTTTTGGACTCCTTGGATTTTTTGGGTACTACTTGGATTTTTCCTTCCCAACTCTGTATGAGCCCTGTTTATAATTTGGTTTTGTGTTAGTTCTTTTTCTACCTCTTTTAATCATCTCTTCCTGGGTCTACCAATTCCCCTCTTCCCCATTTATTTTCCATTATATAATAACTTTGTGCTTCTGTCATCCCTCATTCTTATTAAGTGGCCTAGCCATTGCATTCTTCTTATATTTTAGTGGTATTTATTATGTCATTTTCATTAATTGTGACACCCTTTCCTGTTTCGTTCAATCTCGTTAATTGATCAGATTTGCCATGTATTGCTTCTTAACTGGTCCAAAAATTTATCTTAAGATCTTCCTTTCCCAAGTAATAAGTAACTTTTCATTTTTTTGTGTAGTGGTCCAGATCTCATTACCATAAATTACTATAGTGTGGGAAAAAATTTATTTCCAAGCATTTTTTATTTTTAATTTTTCATTAATCTATTTGTAAATTTACCTGGACTCTACTACTATACTTATTTTCTTTTCATTGCTGCGTTTCTGGCATTTGTTTACGTTTTTGATTGGCACGGTTGAGTGATAGTGTGCCGCGTTTCGGTCATGGACCGCATTCGGCAATTTCACTTGCGATCGCATTCGTTCATATTCATGTTTTTTTTTAGATAAGTATTTCAATTTAATTGATAAGTAAAAGCATTTTTTAAGTCATTTTTATATTAGTTTTTCTAAATCTATCGTAATATTTATTAAATGTTGTTCAAATAAAAAGTGAATGTTAATTATCTTCTGACTTATGCAAATTGCATAGTCGATTGTAAATGCCCGATAGGTTTTCGTCCTGATTTAAAAGGACAGTGATTTCACGTTTGAGGTATGTTGATGTGTTCTTGATCTTGTATCTTGTTGTTATTGATGAATTGTATGGCGATGTGCTGAGGTAATTTTACTAGTTTATAATGGCTAAGAGCTTTAAAAGCGTATTTTTTTAAAAGTATGGAGGAGTTGTTTAAGCGTAGAAATACTGTAAATTTAAGTGCTAGTAATAAGTCATTGATGGAGATATTTAAAGTTTAAATAAAACTGCAAGCTGCCAATTTATCAAAGTTCTTATCATAATTTTTAGAGTAATAGTCGTCGAGCTCAGGTCTATATTTTCGTCAAACGTAAATTTTCTTCTTATTGTGGAACAAAAATAAAGTTCCTACCTCTATTCTTCTGAAAATAAACGAGTCTTCATGGAACAACCGCCTGGCTTCTTCACTGTTGCATATTTCTGTAAGTACAATCCTATACTACACTCTACCTTACTTGATTGAAAACAAAATTTTATGCTAAATACATCACGAAATTGTTTATGCACGTCTTTTATTCATACAAATTGCTTAGTTCAGATGATTTTCAAGGTTACATGCCTTAATTTATTTGACAAGATCACTCTGCTAAATTTTGATATTGGGTTTAACCCGTCTAGTGAAAGAGTCAGAAAGAGGGACACCATAAACCCACATATAGGTTTTATAAATTTTATGTACTTTCCATTATACCAACACCATTGTCTCCAAGCATAATAAGTTAATGCAAAATGCAATTCACATGAAGTACGTTGCCGTCATTAAGCACGTACTTTCAACAACGTATGCATCGTTTCATATGTGGGCGTAGTCAAGGGGTCAATCTCTCCACCATCCTTAAAAACATTTAAATAATGTTTTTAAAGATAGCTAAATGAGTTGAAAGTGTTTTTTTAATGTATTTAGCATTCCAAAATAGCGTAATGTATTTAGCGTTGTTTCGATTGTTACCTTTGAACATATTTCTTGATAGCATGTTCAATTTTTTTTTTTTTTTTTGGGGGGGGGGGGGGGGGGGTGTTCAACTCATTTTGCTGGCATCTGTATTATGATTAATTTACTGGACCTATGCATACATGAAATAAGATTTGATAGGTTATGCAAAATCCATGATACTTATTATTACTGTGCTCATACAATGTGAATTTTACAGTGTTTTAAAGAAACGTTAGTATGCACACTTCAATAAATAAATTTATATTGAACATAATTTAAAGGTATCAATCATTTAGAATTTTTTGGCTTGTATTAAAATTTAGTATGGCACACAATATTGGAAGGGTAAATAATACAGCGGGATGGTGTAACATGAAAATTGATTTCTTGAAATAACATATTTATAACCTATATATTTTAAAGACAAGGCTGTTTTTTTAGTCATCTGGCCTAAGCTTTCTACTGAACTGATTTTGATAATTATTTTTTTAAAAGAATGCACCTCATTTATAGATGTGCTTGCAGTCACTATTTTTTTAAAATAATCCCATTTTTATGTTTTAATTTAATTTTAAATGTCCTTTAGGAAATTTCTTCACATTGGTGGCATTTGGGTTACTTCCATTGTTGAAGAGAGATGGGAAACAATGGGAATTGCCATATCATTACAGATGCCATTTTCGTATTACAATTCAAAATAACTTTTTAAAAACTTATGAACAGTAAATGACGTCACAATTTAAAATTACGCATTTTTACCCATAAAGCTGTTACATTTCAATCTTTTTTTCATTCCGCTGATACTGAGATTGAGACGCTAATCTCAGAGGGCTTCAGCGGGTGAAAATGATGTCATAGTAAAAATGAAATTTGTTTTTTTGATTATCAGATTAGATCATCAAGTATAGAGTGCAAATGTTTACATGCAAAATTGTAACTGGCAAACGTGACATCAACTTTGGGAATATATTTATTAATAATCTGTTGCACGTTAAAATATTTTTTAAATAGTGAATATGAATATGAAAAGTATGCATGTAAATTTTGCAGTGGTGAAAAAAAGGTTATTTTTATATTTCGTTGAAAAAAAAAATTATAATTGTCATAGTTAGGGATTACAATCCCAAGACTAATTTCCAATCCCAGGACTTCGGGATTGCTTAGATTCAATCCCGGAATTACGAAAATTAGAATTTCTCTAATATCACCAATTTTTACAATAGCTAAATATCATAATCTTATAGAAAAGATAATTAAAGCAAAAGTACAGTGTAACTTACATATGAAAATATACAAAGTTAAAAAATTTGACTTTAATTATCAAAAAGTATAAGATAAATTACAGCAATTAAAACAAATATGCTGCTAACGTTTGATGTAACAAAAAACATGAAATGTCTATGTTTCATCTTTAAGATGATTTCTTTTATTTCCCGGTAAACAAGTTTTTGAATGGCTTAATATTTACAATATTAAAAAATAATTAACGTCAAATTAAATTTTGAATTATTCTCAGAACCACGTAATTAAAGATTACAATTCTAGCATATCGCAGACGCATGATTTTCCTTAACATGAAACTTTTTTTCCCTTTAAATAAAAGAACTTTACGCACACACATACAATAAAAAATTACATAGATGTATAGTTTAAATTTCTAAATAGAGAGAGTTGTTAAAATTCAAAAACGTTGTAATAGCACAAAACATTATTACATACCACGAGAAAAAAAAAAAAAAAAAAAAAATAGTTTGAATAGTTCATTGTTTCTTAACTAATCACTTTTCCTTTGAAAATATGATCTAAGAAATATCAAGGTAACTAAAGTATCATCTCCAAGTCCCAGTTATGATAGCAACAATGTCTTTTTTTTTTTTTTTTTTTTTTTTTTTTTAAGTGACACGTCATTACTGGTTTAGACGCTCTGTTAGCATTTCAATACACTTTGTTGCTGTAAAAGATCCGTGTATTTTCATAACGCCTAAATTCCAGAATTTGTTCAAATTTAAATTTCTTGAATGGACATTGTTAAGTATGATTCCGGGATATGTAAATTGAAACGAAAATTCGAAAAGAAAATCTGATCGAAAAAAATTCAATTCACATTCCCCGAAATCACACTATGGCTCTGATCGTATAGTGGCAAATGCAATAGCGATGTAAACAAATTTAAATAAATCTGAAATGAATCTGGTTTAGACGCTCTGTTAGCATTTCAATACACTTTGTTGCTGTAAAAGATCCGTGTATTTTCATAACGCCTAAATTCCAGAATTTGTTCAAATTTAAATTTCTTGAATGGACATTGTTAAGTATGATTCCGGGATATGTAAATTGAAACGAAAATTCGAAAAGAAAATCTGATCGAAAAAAATTCAATTCACATTCCCCGAAATCACACTATGGCTCTGATCGTATAGTGGCAAATGCAATAGCGATGTAAACAAATTTAAATAAATCTGAAAAAGAAAAATGAATGACTCACCCCAAGAAACACAAACAATCTAAGATGATTAAATATTGCAGAGATTTTATTCACCAAAATATTTTCAATTTATGAATACTGGATCCAGTAGGAGATAAAAATATTAAATATCTATTCTAAAAATATAAACATCTTATCATAACACTTAATGAATTTAAATATCTAGCACACAGTTAGGTTTATCGGTATGAGAATAGTATATGGGGCACTTATCTTCATGATGTAAGTGGTTTATAATTTCAAATAAAGTCAGCAAAGTTTTTAAGTTGATAGATTCTGATTATTTAATACACTGAGATATGAATAAAAAATTTTTAAGTTGATAGTTTCTGATTATTTGATACACTGAGATATGAATGAAGACTTCTTTTGCAAGTACCTTGTTTAATCGTAAAGAAACGTAAACACCAATGCTTTAAGGTGACACATAGAATTTTTGTAAAAAAAAAACGATCATTCTGAGCAATCAAAAATAACACGTTTTCTATTGGAGTTCTCGCAGGAATTTGACTATTTGGAGAAACATCAACCACAAGAATCAATTAGATGAAGATATATATAATTTCGTAGGATGACTGAAGAAAATGATGAGTGGCACAATCTGTCGTCTATTTATAGAATGCTGAAGATGAAGGATTTTTTATCTGCTTGTAGATCATTGATTTAAAACTACAATAGGCAGTGTTTTCATCAAAGTTTGCAACATAAAACATATTTTAATAGGAATTACTTGTTCAATGAATGTTCTTACGCTTCGGCCAGACCCTGAGGCCTAACGGGGGAAAAATCCCCTAAAGGTTCGTGCGTGTTACATACTCCGAGAATTTCTTACAAAACTGGCTTTTTTTGAAACGCCTGCTGAAAATTGGGAGTACGCTCTCCGCGGAATAGCCAATCAGAAAATTTCTAAAGATGGCTTGTCGCTAGCACTTCCGGCGAAAAAGATTTTGTAGTAGGATTATCACCATGGAATGGCAACGCACTTAAGAAGCGGGGAGAAAGGAATGTTTGCTATGTGGGAGTTCCTATGACGTCGAAAGGAATTTCCTGTCTGTTTTGAGATAAGGAATAAAACCTTCTTAAAAATTGCATCTTTTGGGATGCGAGGTGAATGGAAAGCAATAAAAATTAAGGGAAACTATAGGAGTTAGAATTTCGTTTCTCTGGCAAACGATTTCAGTAATTTTATGAAAGTTTACCAGAGAAATGGAAAAAGAAAATAGAATATAATAAATGTAATTTTAAATGAAATAATTAAAAGTAAAGATTTAGGATTTAATATTTAAAACTTAATAAAATTTTGCTGTCAAAATTGAAAGATGGTGAAAGGAAGTAGATTATTAAAATTAACAGAATATACAAAATTAAGTTTATGTAAATTTAAGAAGGGTGAATGTTATGTAAAGTTTTTACAACATAACAGACATTGATATTCATAAATCGCTTATTTGCAGTAGATGTCAAAAATCAAACTAAATTTTTCCCCTGAATTTTTAAAAGTTTGTATTTCACTTGTAATTAATTCTTTTATTATGGAACTATAGTTCACTACACAATTCCGAATTGATACTGCAGATTTTGGCAAATCATTATAGCCTTTAGCTATCAGTAAGTTTCTCAAATCAGTTGAAGTAATGAAAACGTTAAATGAGAAACCATCTTTAGCTGTCATTCACGAAAAAATTAAATCCAGTGATTCCTTATCACTAATAAAATAACCCTCTGTTTTTCGCTTTTTATAAAGCTGTGTATCTTCTGTGCAATCTTGACTTGTGAAAGGAATTCTAAGCACCGTGCTACATCTTTTGACATTAAATAGTAGTACATCAGAGGTGTAGTGGGGGGTATACGGAGGTATACGCCGTATACCTTCTTGATTTTTTTTTTTTAAAGCTCCGTATACTCTCTGTTTCTCAAATAAAGCTATAGCATATACTCGAGGCATGACATTAATGATTTCATTATATACCTTCTGCATCCAGCATGTACCCTCTGTTTTTTTTTTTTTTTTTTTTTTTACGACTGCAACACTGAGTACCATATTGAATATGTATCATTATTTTTCTTATGAGCTACAAAATTTTTTTCATTAGACATCTTTAAAGCAAAATAAGTATAAGAGCGCAAAAAACAAAGAAGTTGGCACACAATAATGACTACACACACATGCGATATAATGCCTAAATTCCAGAATTTGTTCAAATTTAAATTTCTTGAATGAATATTAATATTCATAAATCGCTTATTTGCAGTAGATGTCCATTCGTCTCTCAGAAGTCAAACTAAATTTTTTCCCTGAATTTTTAAAAGTTTGTATTAGGGATTGACCAAAGCAGCAATTTTGCCGAATACCGAAGCTTCGGTCGAAGTGTATACCGAAGCTTCGGTATTCGGTAACCGAATACTTGAAACTTTTTAATATGCATTTTTGCATATATTAGCTTTTTTAATAAGCTTTAATTGAAATTAAATTCTCAATAATTTAATTAAGTTACATTTTTATTCTTAAATCTAACACAAAAAAAATTGACTTCTTTCCACTCACAAATTCATTAACCCATCACTTATTTTTTATTATTTTATCGCTAGTTAGTACCTAAAAATAACCTATGAAAGTATTAAACTATACAGGGTATAATTAAGGATAAGGATTCTCAGAAAAACAAAAGTTCATTCAAAGAAACAGAAACAATGTTGTCATTAAGCATTAAGCTGATTGTCTAATTATAAACATATTGAATAGGAATGTTCCCAGAATGCAAAAAAGGTATATCAATTTGTACATTTAACTATTTTCTGTCAAATTATTGATCGAATATTTATATTTTGATTAATATTTTAACATTGTGGTGATGAAGATTAAATATTTGAGTGATTTTGATATAATGGTTATAAGAACTATAGGATAGGCATAGGGGTATACTTATTTGGTGAGTTTATTTTCTTTAATATATACCTTAGATATACAGACATGAACTCTGATATACTTATTTGATGTGTATATTAAAGAAAATACACCTTAAATAAATTTAAATTTAAAAAAACTAATGTAGAAGTAAATAAAATTAAATGATAAGCAGGGATGGGGGAAATACATTATTTTATTCGCCATTGGCGAGTGGATTTTTAGGTAGTTTTTGAAAAATTCCAGGCTGTAGAGATATTGCAAAAAATTTTGCTTGTTAGATATACTTTGCAACATTCCAAATTCCAAGCGATGTAAACATGGTACTAAGTTCTATGCTATACTCAACATTTCCATGTTATATGTATATTTGTTAAATTTATAGAAAAAAATATGAAAATGCATTGTAGTAACAATAATTAACTATTTATGCAGTCGCTTCCATTTTATCATAATAATTTTCAAATGTATGTTGCATCTGGCTGGCTGGTAAAATATATCCTTGGCAGATAAGATTTTCTTAAAATTGCCCACCGCTGATGATAAGGGAAAGATGCACATCTTCCTTACTTTTTTTTTTCTCTGTTGTAAACAGTTGTTTTGATTTCATACCTATGTAGACTATTTTAGGAAGGGAAAAGTTTTTTTGTAATTAAAAATGGCCTTTGACTTGTTTTTTGTAGTGCAGCTGAACTCTTGAACTCATGCACATAATATTGAAACTCGTTGTTTAGCCTATTCTACTGCTAAGTAAAAGAGAATTCTTCTACTTCTAAGAAAATACTTATCTGCAATTATTCGGCCGAAGCCGAATATTCGGTTTACATGCCGAATCACCAAATACCGAATCAACTATTCAGTATTCGATCAATCCCTAGTTTGTATTTCACTTGTAATTAATTCTTTTATTATGGAACTATAGCTCATTACATGATTCCGAATTGATACTGCAGATTTTGGCAAATCATTATAGCCTTTAGCTATCAGTAAGTTTCTCAAATTAGTTGAAGTGATGAAAACGTTAGAGAAACCATCTTTAGCTGTCACTCATGAAAAAATTAAATCCAGTGATTCCTTATCACTAATAAAATAACCCTCTGTTTTTTGCTTTTTATAAAGCAGTGTATCTCCTATGCAATCTTGACTTGTGGAAGGAATAGAGGTTGTATTAAAGTCTTTCTGAACTTTTTAGTACCATGTTTCATAATAAATGTGTATTTTTAACTACTTGCATGAACAATGTATATTCAGTGATGGCATCATCAATATCCATTTCAGAACGAAATTGCTTTATTATATCCTTAATGGAATTATAGTCAAAACCTTACTCCCTGATATTTTCTTCGATTGAGCAAGCTTCTATGCATTCAAATTTTAAGCTAATCCCAAAGTTTAAATTGGAAACTGTTGATTCATTTCTTCTATTACACGAGAAATGTAGGTTAACTTTAAATTGTCAAGTCCTAATTTTTGTGAATTGCAAGGATCAACTAGTTTGGTGTTTCTAAATATGTTTAATTGGAGCTCAGAATTTTTATTTCATGTGCACCACAAGATCTTTGCAGTCCTTCTAATCTGATTTTTGTTTCATACTGAATCTAGACCAATTTGGCAGGGTGCAGTACCTGGTGACACTTACTGTCCTTTTTTGGTGCATCTTTTTGGATATTTTCCTTTTTCTGTCACAGGAAAAAAAATCGTGAAATGTCTTGATCGGTTAAAAATATGAAATTTGTCGATCTATAGCAGAAAAAAATTGTGAATTCCATCAGTTTGTCGCAAAAAGTAACCATGAAATTTGCGGCTGATTCTGAGTGAAATAAAAAAATAATTCGAAATTCACAGCAAATTTTCTGAAAGGTTTACAGCCTGGTAGCAGAAAATGCGAGACGTGCATCACAGATTTTATTTGCCTCTTGCAGACACCGTGAGCAATTTGCCTTTTTCAATGACGTGAAACAAATCACGAAATATATCAAATGATCGTGGGAAAAACAATCACGACGAAAAACGTCATTCGGTCGTAGGAACAAAATAGTGAAATATCTTGATCTGTGTCTAGAAAAAAATAAAAAAAATTAGCCGACTGTCGCACTAAAAAATCAGCAAAAATCGCTAATTGGCCATGTGAAAATATTGTAAAATTAGGCCAGTCGGTCACAAAAAAAAATCTCAAAATTTTTCTGTCAGTCTATCGAAGGGTCAGGAGTGATTTTGTCCTGAAATTTTAAGACATTCAGTTCCGAAATTTTTTTAAAATCGATCATCTGTCCGAGAATTTGAACATAAAAAATATTTGGAATTGCGACAAATGGTCGCCGAAGAAAATATATTTTGTCAATTGTTCACAGAAAAAATAGTCAAGGATCGCAAAATATGCAAATATCTTCAAAGGAATGAAAAAAAAAATCATAAATCAAGCAATCGCAGGAGAAACGCGAATTTCATCAAAAAAGCGCGAAAAAGGACGCAAAAAACCATCAAGGATCGCGAAAAACGCAAATGATCACGAAAAAACACAAATTTTGTCAAAAAATTGCTGAAAAAATGAAAATTTCGTCAAAGAATCGCAAAAAAGAACAGAAATCTTGTCGAAAAATTGCAAAAAAATGTGAATTTCGTCAAAGAATCCCAGATAAAATGCCAATATCGTCAAAAAATCGCGAAAATAAACGCAAATTTTGTAAAGGATCACACAAAAAACAGATTTTCGTCAACAGATTGCGTGAAAGACGCTAATTTCGTCAAAGGATCGTGAAAAAAAAGTTAATTTCGTCAAAGGATCGTGAAAAAAAGTTGAATTTTGTCACAAGATCGTGTGGAAAAAATGGGAATTTCTCTAAAAGATCACAGAAAAATGCGAATTTCGCTAAAGATCGCAGAAAACATCCGAATATCGCCAGGATATGGAAAAAGCTCATAATTAAGCACCGGGAGAGACCTCCTGCAAAGACCCTCTTAAAAGCTGCACAATTCGACAATCAACCGTGCAAGCTATGGCGAAATTTAATAATCAGTAGCGGGGGGAAAAAAATCACAAAATTTGCCCCTCAGTCGCATAAAAAAACCTCGAAAATCTCCAGTTGGTTGCGGGTAATAATCGCAAAAATTTTCAGTCGGAAATTGCAAAAAAATCATGAATTATCATCGAGAATCATCAAAAACTCTAAATTTGTCATTCGGTTGCAGGAAAAAATCATGAAACTTCTTCAGTTAATTAAAAAAAAAAAAAAAAAAAAAAAAAAAAAAAAAAAAAAAAAATGCGAAATTCTTCAGTTAATTGAAAAGGGGAAGAAACCGTGAAATTTGCCCATCGGTCATGTGAAAAGAAGTTTCAATATATCTAGTTTTAAATAGGTTTTGATTTAACTTAACCTTACAGAACCACTTTATATTTATTATTATCTAATGTTCAGTAAAATATTAGTTTTGCTTTACTTAAATAGGCTAAGACAATTTTCATTTCACTAAATTGCTGTCACAGACACAACCAAAACTTTCTGCTACTGGGGGTTACAGCAGGGGATGAGAAGGGATTGGGAAATCCTCTCCCGGCACTAATTATTTTTCTTCCAGATCGAGTAAACTCTGTTTTTGGTTCGGGTTGATTTTAGGCTGAGTGTAGATCGCAAGTTGGTTTCTACTTAAAGCCAATTTTTGAAAAGTTAATTCAGTATATTATTTCAGGTTAAAAAACTATACCTATAAAAATAAACATAGGTATTTGTGTGCTGTTTTTTGTAATGAGACTGTTGCATTTTTTCCGCTGGCCTTTGACGAAATTTCTGTATTTTCTTGCAGCCCTTTGGCGAAATTCGCATTTTTTCCTTGATCCTTTGACGAAACTTGTAATTTTTTTTTTTTTTTCCAACCCTTTGACGACAATCGTGTTTTTTCGGTGATCTTTAGTGTTTTTTCCAGGATTAATTAACAAAATTCGTGTTTTTTCCAGGATCTTCTGGCGAAATTCGCTTTTTTAAAAGATCTGTTAATGAAATTTGTGTTTTTTCTGCGTTCCTTTGACGAAATTAGCATTTTTTTGCGATCCTTTGGTAAAATTCGAGGGGTTTTTTCGCGATCTTTTGCCGAAATTAATGTTTTTTTCTGCCATCATTTATCGAAATTAACGTTTTTTCTGCAATCCTTTGACGAAATTCACATTTTTCAGTAATCCTTTGTGACGAAGTTGGTGATTGTTACATAAGTTTTATTTCAATTATGTTTGTATGGATAAATGCAAATGATCTAAGGAGTGAGGATTTAGAGAATATTTGTAAAAAACTGTTAAAAAGTATAGCTTGAAAAAATTGCATCACTCTTGAAGGGCTATCCAAAACTTAAATTTAACCAGTTTATTCCTGAAATAGTCTTTACGATGTTAGCATCATGCATAAGCCGTGGTCAGAATTAGTGCGAAGTTGAGAAGCTGCAGTCGTCCCTACTTTTTCCGGTAGTTTATCATGTAGCACACTACATTTAAAAGAATGTAATATAGCAAGAACCATGCAACGAAAAGTCAACAAAGATGCTACTTTTAACACTACTTCAGAAACAAAGGTATCATTGTCAAGTGATAATTTGCTTTTTTTGTGCAAAATGTGTTCTATAATTTGCAATTGTGAGCATCTCAGCTGCAGCATTTAGCAATTTATTATTTGATCTCAAGGATTCTTCCATTGACTCTTGCTGGTAAATCAGTGTGCCAAAATCCAAATCAAAGAAATTAATTTTCTTGATGGAAATACTTGGCTACTTACTCATTATTATACGTCATGTTTTAATGCTGCATTTCTTTTGAAATTGCTTTATTTACAGATTTATTATTAAAATTAATATTGAATTGATCTGCTTTGTATGTAACAAGTAATATGTGCTTAAAAGTAACATTTTAGAGAATAACACAAAACATTTACTTGTATATTATCTTTCTTAGTTTTCTATTTCCCCTCAATGTTTTGCATTTTTTTTATTGTATCCTGGCAAACATGATCTAGCGAAGGACCATTGTATTACTTAATCGTGTCCTCAATTTCAATTTGAATTCTTTGACAAAATCTGAAAGTAGCAAAGTAGTGACTACTTTTGAAAAGTCATTTGCAGCCACTACCTTCTAAAACAAGTAGTTGTACTTCACTGAAAAAATAGTTTTTTCCTCCCGCTGTGCATAAGCATAAGATATCGAGGATGTTTATGAAATTTGAGACCAACATAAATTTTGAAGGCAAGCATATACAACAGTGGAGAAATGAATGTCCGTGCCATTTTTGAATTTTAAACAGTAATCCAGGCACTGATAATGCATATTCTTGGATGCCTGATAGACTTGTCACAAGGTTGGCGTCAGTAGGAAATAAGCATTCATTTTAAAGTTATATGTAAAATATGCATTCTTTTAAGTTGTCCTCAAAAATGTGTTGCTGATCTGAAAGTACTGATTATTTTGATGTAATACTTTCTGATTTATCAGAAAAATCTGATTTTTCATACATTTTTCAGATTTACTGATGAGTAAAGTGGAAGTGAATTCTTCCTATCTTTTGTATTGCTTTTCAAACTCATCCAAAATTTCACTAAATTCCTTGTACCTATTATTTTTTGATCATATAAAATTGTTGCCAAAAATTTTCTTTCAAAGCACATATGAAGAATATTGCCAATACTTCCATAATTCTTTAACTTTTCCTGTTTCCATGCATCAACTATCAATATGCAGGGTGCTTCACAGGGTCTGGAAAAAGAAAGCATTGAATAACTTTTGAACAGAAAAAGATTTAAATTTCAAAATTTACACACGAGAATAATGGTGATAAGTCAGGACTATAGGGAGCCCAAAAAAGTCTGTAGCCAAAGAGATTTGGGGAAGCCTCTTGCAGGGGCGGACTGGCCCACCCCGCTACCCCGCGATCGCGAGGTGGGCCAAACGGGTGCAGTGGGCCAAAAAAATAGTAATTTTTTTAAGTTTTGTTTCTTTTTAAAAAACTCAAAAAAAAAAAATTATGAAACGCAATTTTTCTTTTTTTTTCTTTCGTGGAGCGTTTTTTGTTTTCTTTTTGATCGGACAAGTCTTAATTTTCCTTTCCATCTCCCACAATTTACTCATTACTTTGCATAGAAGCCGCGTGATAGGTGATAAAGTAAAAAGCACAGATGGTCAGTGAAGGGTGAGAAGTTGTTCGGTGGGAGGTGTCTATCTGGGGACATTTGTGTAATAACAAAAGATAGGAAATGATTAGCTTACATATCTAGGGATGATCTACAGATCAAGGATCTTGTGAGGCAAGGATTAGCTCATAGAGAAAAGCGAAAGGAGCAGCAATAGACTTGAATTATAGAGAAGTTAAACGCGTCCATTTTTTAGAATTAGTATTACCGCTACGGAAATATGATCAAATTTTGCACGGTTATCACGGTTGCACAGGTTATCAAGAGAAGCCAAGAAAGGAGATCTTCAGAAAGTATGAAGAAGGCTAGAATAGAGCTGAAAGAAAAACAAGATGAAAGTAATAAGCGGCGTGTTAGAGGTTTGTTAATTACATTCCTGTCCAAGTCCTTTATAAATAAGTTAATTGCTCATCTCTCTATTCAGATCTAACTAAACATTGCTGATGAAGTAAAACAGTCCGGTTCATTCAGTATTGAAGTAGATTTCTCACAAGATATAACGCTAAAATAGAGCATTTGGCACTTTGTGTTCGTTATGTGCAGCATGGTAAAGTGAAGGTTACTTTTTAAAATTGTTTGATGCCCCCAAAACAAAAGGGGAAGTCCTCTATCTTCAAGTAAAAGAAGAACTTAAAAATTTTAAACTGTCTTCTTCACAAATAGTTGGCACTTCTTTTGTTGGTGCAGCAAATATGAGTGGAAGATATAAAGGTCTGCAGGCATAACTGAAAAAGGACAATCCAAATGTGAAGCATGTGCATTGATATGCATATGTGCTAAATTTGGTACTGACATATGCAACAGAATGGTGCAAATTGATAACAAACTTCTTGGACTTAATGCAAGCTACAACCGTGTTTAGCTCAGAGTCATATAAGCGAATGAAAGTATGGACTTCAGTGAATAAGGAGTGTATAGGTGAAAATAAACTTCTTCGTCGATTACAAAAAGTAAATGTTACTAGATGGTGGAGTAAAGATCAAGCACTTAATAGCATGTTTGACATTATAAAACGACGTAAGTTTTTAACATTGCTTAAGTTCCTACAACGTATCACCGAAATGGACGATTTCCCATCGCATGCATCTTTTTCGATAAGATCACTGATTGCCTGGACTACTTAACCGCTGCTAATAAATTCAAACCCTGAAATCCAATCTGCTACACAAAGGAAATAATTTTGATATGGTTCTGAAAAATGTTTCTGAATTTGCTGGACATCTTCAGAAGCAACTAATAGAAAAGGAGCACACCATTGAAATTGAGAATTTCCTACCAGAAAAGAGAATATCTATAGCAAGACGTCGATGTTGTGAATATTCTCACGATGAGGCAAAAAGTATTTAAGGTAAACGTTTATAATGTCATCTTAGACACATCTATTCAGCAGTTGAATACACGATTTACTGGAAATGACTTGCTCATGAAAGACATTGCCTGGTTTGACCCTCGTCGCTTCAAAGAGGTTAAATTGTGAAATGAACTTGCTGAAGAAGCTCTTAGTACTCTGTCTGTCTTGGCGAAAGTCAAGAAAGATTATATCAGAAAAGAGGTGCTGCAATTTTCCCGGCATTATGCTGATTTTAATAAGTGGCTATTGCAGTAAAAATATCGATGTAGCGAGCTCTCAGCCGCTTACAGCAAAGAAACGAGCGATTCAGATTTCATTAAAAATGATGCGAATCGTAGTAAAATTAATAAAAAAAAGGTAAAAAATGCCTAGTTTATGCATTAGAATTTTTGTGCAAGTTGAATGCCTATGGTCTTATTTATCCAACCTTGTACATAGCTTAAATGTACATACGAGGAGCAGTCGAAATGTTCCCGGAATTTCATTGTAACTTTTTATTACCACTATATAGGTACGCATTTACTTAATCGTCTTCAAAGTAGGCTCCGTCAGAACACACACACTTGCTCCACTGCTCCTGCTATTGCTGGAAAGAACGATGAAAGTCCTGTTTTGTTATTTCCCCAAGTTCAGCCATCGCGTTGGTTTTGATGGCTTCTACGGTGTCAAAACGGTTACGTGAATGGATCTATGAGAGATCCCACTTCTTGCGCCTACTCGTCCATTGTCACTCTTCCATCTGATCTGATTAACTGTTTCACTTGCTCGACCTTTCCTTCGTTTCTGGAGGTTGGAGGTCTCCCACTGCGACTCTCGTCTTCCAGCGATTCCTGTCCACCCCGAAATCTTGAAAACTACTCGTAAACGGTTGTTTTCTTTATAAGGATCTTCTCCCTAAACTATTTGTAAGACTGACAAAGTCTCTGAAGTAGATTTCTCCAATCTGCATTGAACTTGATGTTCGCCGTTTGCTCGAACTTCGACATCTCGCTAACTGATAAGCACACACTTCTACTTTAAGCTACACTGCAGTCACACTTCCTGTTATGAATTCCGGTAGAAAAAAAAAACAGTGGTAATAAACAAATAAATTAATTATATTGTGGTATTAAAGAGTTGCAGCGAAATTCTTTAAACATTTTGACTGCCCCTTGTATTTACTTTATCATGCACTCAAGTATCTTGTAAACGAGTGTTCCAACAGTTAAAATTATAAAGAACTGCTTGCATTTATCTCTAGGACAAGAACTGTTAGATGATTTTATCCTATTCAGTGTTGAATGATCTTTTGATTACGATTATGATAAGATAATAGATAGAGTTGTCTCAAGTTCAGAAGAATTGTCCAGATATCTGACATTCTAATTAGTAGTGACAGGGCTATTTTTTAATTCTATTTCGCACCAGTTTTTCAAAACCAAAATCTTTTCCATGCGCTTTGAAAACATTTGCAAAAGAAATATACTACAAAATGTATTTAAAATAAAATAGTGGTGCGAACAGAATATAAAAATAGTCGCTTGTGGCAGCCCTATAGTGAAGTTATAAAACAAACTATTCAATTTCCAGGTACTATAATGATATTTTAAATTGATATTAAATTATTTAAATTGATATTTTAATCAATGTACAAAGTGTATATATGTTGATAAATTCAAATAACGAAATAAAATGTACAAATGAATATAATGATATTTCAAATAAAAAATTAATCAATGTATGTATGCCAATTTTAAAAGTAACTCTTTCCGATCAATACTAACACTTCCCAGTTTAAATTTTACAATGTAGTGTATAGACAAGTCTAAGATTTTTTTTACGGCATAATGGTTAGCATGTTAGCCTTCCACGCAAAGGGACCTGGGTCTGAATTTCGGATGAGGGATGAATGTTCCTAGGTGTTGTCAATGTGCTTAGGTTAGGGTCCTCGATGCCCTATTCCCGATAGGAGCCCTTTTACAAGTAGCCATCATCTAACATCTATTCTATTCTAACGATATAGTTCGCTGATGTTGACAGCGCAATTGACCTGTCGGCCGCTGAACCAAACTATTTTTTTTTTTTTTTTTAAGTACAAAGAATGAAAATATCTGAACAAAATTCCCATAAGAAATTTAAAACGTTTTTATTTATCACGTATATACCTTTTACTTGTTTAGAGTTTACATATTCAAAAAATAAATAAAAATTAAGGAAGTCCCCCTCCAACATACAAGATTTTTCTTCCCGATGAAAATACTACCAATTTAAAATAAATTATTACAAAGATGCTAATATGTCCCGAATTGGAATTAAGTCATCTTCATAGAATTAGAACAAAGGGTCGTGTTGTTAGTCAGTATTCATACATTTTAATATTGGGATTGTCGATTTGTGGGCCAATGCATAAGTCTAGCGGGGTGGGCCAAACTATGCCAGTCCGCCCCTGGCCTCTTGCGATGACACGATTGTCATAGTGACTTCTGAACAAGTCCAGGACGCCTTCTATTGAATGTGGAGGAACTCAATCCTGCTGAAACCGTGTGTCTTGGATCTGGTGTTTGTGGTAGGCATCAGGAATGAACCTTATTGTCAAGAAGTCTCATGTTAACATGCTTAAAGATGGCTTTGGCTTATTCTTAAAGGTACTAGACCACTTCCTGAGTGTTTCGGCAGGAAAAGTCCTCCTGGTCACAAAGATAAAACGTTTTGACTAAAAAAAAAACTTTGTTTGATTGAATATCTGTACGTTTTGGCAAAAACAAAATATTCTTCGACAGTAACCAGAGTCCTTAAATAAGTTTTCTTTGGGTCCCTGCTCATCTGTGCACAATTTCACATAACTAGCTTCACCCGTTGAAGAGATATTCAACTAAAAGTTTCGCTATACCCTGTGAAGCATCTGTTAATCACTATTGATAGTGGGTGATATGATTCCATTTTTATTTCTTTAAAACTGAATAAATATATAGTTGTATAAGTTTATAGAACATATCTGCTAACTTTTTCTTTTATTTAACATGAAAAAAATGAAAGCTAAAATTTATTTTGATGTGCTTTTTAAAAATGACTTATTTATTGCAGTATTTTGAATCTTGCTGCCAAATGCATGGGACCTGCCTTTCGTATACACCTTCGTGCCCATGGTACTATGCCTAAAATATTTAGTGCCTTAAAAGATGCTCCATTAGATCCAGTAAGTTGAATTTTTTAAATATTGTTTGAATATTTTTTTATACACATTGATAAATAACAATTTTTCTTATTGCCTTCCCTTTCCAATTAATTGTTATTATTGCTTGTGTAGGTAAAGCAATTTTATTTCTTTAACAGTCCTTTTATAAAATGCTCGTAAGTTTGTTTTTATATTATTTGCTCGTGTAAATTTATGTCTATGATTACTGTTTTTTCTCATGGTCCCAATCCAAAAATCTACTTGATTGAAATAAACTCTTTTTGTGGTAATGTTAATATATTCATGTCTTTGGCTGTTCTTGTATTTGATAACCTTTCTATGCTGAAATAAATTCCTTTTGAAGGCAATGCAATGTTAATATATTCATGTCTTTGGCTATTCTTGTGTTTGATTACCTTTTTATGTGTCTCTGTAGCTGTATAATGGCATATTAAAAAAATATCTGAAGTTTCTAGCTAAGTAACTGATCCATATAAATTTTCATACCTTCCAAGGAAGTAAAGTTTTTACCATTTAAAATGTTTTGAAGTATTCTAAATAAAAGCTAATCGGAGAGCGTAAAGTCGAGAGTTGAGTGTATAGACCAAAGCATCTCAATCAAGTTGTAAAAGTTTGTATCAGATGGCCAGACACATGTAATCTGGGCATTGTCTTGTTTGATCACAATGGTCTTTTTGCTAATTTAAGCTGCTTCTGATTGATTGCTCGCTTTGAATTAACATTGCAGTTGATCTAAAAGTCAGGAAAAACTTTAATAATTCAAAGCAATGTGGTTTGCTCCGAATGGATGGGAAAGAAGCCTGATTTTTTAGAACAGAAGATAAAAAAAAAATGCTTGAATAAATGCAAATGCTTGAAACTGCCATTATTAAAAGATTCCATCTACCAATATGTGCCACTAGAAATGTTGCTTATTGCAGTGTTGTACCTTGTCTGACAGCTGTGCTGCTGAATGATGGACAACACATTGAACAGTTGTAAGCTTATTTGCAATGTCATTTGTAAGCCATCTTTTACTCAAAAAAAGAACTGTTCAAGCATTCATTTTCACTTTCGGCATAAAAAAATTTGGCTTCTTTTCCATCTGTTCGGTGCAAATTGCATCTTTATTCCTTTATTCATTTTCGAATTATTATTTTTTAAAGTTGTTCCTCGCTTTTTGATCACCCAGTATTTCTGAAGAGTATGTCTCCAAATTAATGGTCTATATATTTATTTAGCTCTCATGTGCAAAAGATACCATAGTGCCCTTCAACAAACCAAACCAAATTAATTATCTGTATTTTCAAATAATAGATCGTAATATTAGATTCTCTTTCAATCCCACCAAATTCATAGCAAAATCAACTGACAAAGGGGCACTGGTTGGAGGGGCATCTTCAGGCTTAAACTATGATCTCATGCAATTCAGATTGTTATACATAATTCCATCTTTCATTCCTTGTACCATTCACTTTTAAAAGGAACCATTTCAGTAGAGAAATTAAAGTAGAAATGCAATCCGCCAAACTTTCTTCCATTAATTCATGCATCATCCATTTATCTATCATGCTAACCATTCCAATCATCCATTTATCTATCTTGGTAACCATTCCAAATTGACGTTATCTTTCTGATACTGTTGGATGGTTCATTCTAAAAATTTTATGCCAATCATTTTCAATTAGTGCCAATATTTCATTGGCATCAGCATCAATGAGTTGTTGGTAAAGGAAAAGTGGCGCACTGTTTGAGGTGAAAAAATTCAGGGTTTGTACAATCGTTGAAAGTCCTTAATAATGCTTACATTTTTCAAAAGGAATTTTTGGTGCTTAAAAGTACTTATTTTCATGCAAAATCTGCAAAAAATCCTAAAGTTCTTAATTTTAGTCTATTACTTCTTAATCAGGGGTGAAACTCTCCTGCATTTCTTTCAATTTCTGATTTAAAAATAAATCTTAATTCCCCCCTTGCCTCTCCTTCTGTAATTTCACTTCCCTCTTTTGCTCCCCCCCCCTCCACAATATCAAAGTTTAAAATCTTTTAAACTTAATTTTTCTATCACATTCATTTTATTAAAATTTCACCTGAATTTCACCCTTTCAAAATTTTGCTTTCCCGTTTTTCTTCTCCCTTCCCCCTTCACAGTACTCAAAGTTTAAAAACTCTTTAAAACTGTTAATAAAAAAAAAAAAAAAAAAAAAAAATGCTCTATTTGTCATTTTATTGTCACAATAAATAATCGATCAGGTTTCAATCCATGTCAATTCAACCAGGCCTTGTAAGCCAACCGACAGGGATTGGGAGGAACTTTGTGTACGTACCACCCCTACCTTGATATGAACCCATGAAAAATTTTTCCTTCCTAGTCCTCATAGTTCGTGAGATATGGGGTGTCCAATTTATGGATTTTTCTCTAATCGCACATTTCTGGTTCTTTATTTGTAGATTGTGGTTCTATCTTCAAAAAATTGTTTCTCCGTATCTGAAATTTAATGTGCTTAAAAATATCACTGTAAGTACATCAAAAGATGCAGATTCTAATGAAAAAATATGTAAAAAATTAATTTTTAGGGCCAAAAAATGAAAGTTATGGTTATTTTTCTGAATTTTTGTTATTTCACAAAAAGGCAAATGAAATTTTCAATTTCATTTTGTTTTAAATAACAGTTTACACTTTGGGCTTTTTATTTATGAAATAAACATTGTTTTTCTCATGGCTTATGTAAAGGTTTTGACTTATTTTGGGATACTGTACTTATCAAGAGATAAAAAATCTCTCTCTAACTTTGCTTATAATCACTCATTTATTTATTTTTATAACAGTAGAAAATTTGTAATGTGCAGTCTTGGTACATATCACAAATTATCTGAAATTGCGTTGTTTTCAATTTTGTCACATATTTTTGTCGCATAAAATTGCACCTGTTATTTGTTTTAAATAGTTCACTAATTTTTAAAATGAAAAAAAAAAAAAGTGTTTTGGGGCACTCAAACTTTTTTTTATGCATAAAATATGGACTTCTTTTTGAAAAATTAAAAAGCTAAGTTACTACATAATACATAAAAGAGAGAGAGAGAGAGAGAGAGGGGGGGGGGGGGGGGGTGCATAGAAACCGTATTTTGTTACTAAAAATTAGTCTTAAATATTCTAAAAGGTAAAATCTGTTAAATTGCGATTTAAGAAATTCCTGCATCGCCCAGTCCTATGGATTCAATGGTATATTTCTATAAATACTTTCACAATACTGTGGAACCACGATTTAACAACGTTCACGGGATGACTGCTCAAAAACGTCGTTAAAAGCGGTAAAACATTAAATTGGGGTTATTATAAGAAAAACACTATGTATGTTTTTTAAAACATCACCAAAATGATAAAATTAAGTTTAAATTAATTTAATGAAACATAAAATATAAAAAAAAGCATTTGTATGTAACTAGCACATTTTGTTACTTTAATAAGAAATCAAAACTTACATTATTTTGCCGTAAAAAATCTGAGATTTCGGTTTGAATGTTTGTTTTAGATTGCAAAACGCACAAGAGAGTTTCAAGCATTAAAATTTCATCCAATTCTTTTTCTTGAGCTTAATGTCCTTGAAAAAACTCAGTTTTTGCAAAATAGGGTGCAAAAAAATCGGATTTTTTTGATTTAAATCAGATTTTTTTTTTATTCAAATCTGATTTTTATGATTTTTTTCCCAGCGTTCAAATACGGAATAGCTACCAAGAGTTTTAGGTTTCCAAAACAATTAAAACACTAATTGCTAACAGAATCTATGTTTTTACACTTTTTACACTTTAATTAATAAAATTATAATTATTAGTTAGTAATTACAGAAATTATAAAAACTGCAAATTAGTAGTTTCATTAGGTAAGAATCATACAATAATGTTATATTCATTAATATTGTAATAATTATGTAAAACTTTATAAATACTAGGGATATTTAACATTTATTAAAATTATTAACTGCATTTTATATTAAATAGTTAACACTACTTCAAATTAATAATTATTAAATAATTAACTCTCTAATTAGGACCATATTATACATTTTTAAGACTTAATTATTAAAATGATAATAATGTAGTATTCATTTTAGAAAGTAAAAGGGACAGGAATCCAAAAAAGGGCACTATTTCATGAGGAAATATATTAGTAATGATATTAGGGAGGGAAAAAAAAATTTTTTTTTTTAGTATGATGAATAAAGTGTCCTTAATTTTTAATAATTTTATGAATAACAATTTGAAAAATACAATTAAATAACATATTTTAATAATATTCTATATTTTCTAAAGAAATAAAGTTCTATGCTTTTGCGAGATCTTGGCCACATGAATTTAGAAATACTGTTGAATGGGGAAGTTTTTTGCAAGAAATCTCTGGCTACAACTACAGTAAACTCTGTCTAAGGCGGAATCGAGCAGGACCAAGAAAATTTTCCGCAGTAGACAATATTCCGCCTTAGACAAATTTTACTCAATGTCTATAGATTCGCAGGGACTTGAAAATCTTTCCGAGTTAGACAGATTTCCGTCTTACACAGGGTCCGCCTTACAGAGAGTTTACTGTATTTTTTTTAGGGCACGGTACATTTTGCCAATTTCAAAAGGGGCATGGTGCGGCACCATTTAAAAAAGTCCTAGAAGAAATAGTATAAGTAATTACAGGATTAATGAAAACTGCAAATAAGAAATTCATTAGTTAGTAACACAAATAACAAAACTAACGAATATTGTTTGCAGCTCGTTTTGTATTTGTATTTAGGAAAATTACTGTAAACCACCAAAATCTAAACTTACACACATGTATGTGTATGAAAACCAAAGGAATTATGAAAATGAGTTAAACCCATTCATATAGGATAAAGTTAGCCACTTATATCTGAAATCCTCAAAATATTTAAGTAACAGCATTATAACCTTTCAGTGTGGATTATTAGCTTTCAATGGTTCAAATTTTTTTTTTTTTTCTTTTTAAGAAAAATTTTGCTGCCTTTTTCAATCTCTAATCATCATTTTTTATTTAGTATTATGTGAGTTACAAAGTTAAAAACATTTATTCAACCTATACCGAAGAAGTTCTTGGTGAGCTTAGCATTTTTATACCAGTTATTTCTTTTTCTCTTATGCATTCATTTACAATTTAGCTTTGAAAAGATATCATTCTTTCATTCTTCTTTAATTTGCGATTGTTACTTATTACTATTTATTCTTTTACTTGTAGAAATGTATTATGTGTCATTTTATATAAAATAATGCATAAAAATTGATTACCTAAAGGAATTTATGACATTGCAAATTATATTAGATTTAAATATCATTTTTAAATTAAACTGTTTTAATTTCGATAAAAACTTAAAAACAATGGTTTTTATAAACTCAACTGTTTTTAATTTTTTACAATAATCAGGAATTAAGCTTAGAAACAATTATTTAACTCTTTTTTTTTTGTTGTTGTTTATTCATAAGTCAAAATACCTGTAGAAACTTTCAAATTATGTTTATGTTAGATTTTAATATATTTTTTGACATTTTAAACATTTAGAAATTTTTTGATTTAAATCAGTGATTTAAAAAAAAAAAAATTGGTTGATAATCGTGATTTTAATGGCTGATTTAAATCAACTGATTAAAATCGTTGACACCCTATTGCAAAATAGCTTGGACTTCATTGAAAGACGGAATTGATTCAACAACTACACGGTCTTTTTCCTCAACGCTTTTATCTAAAGACACGTAACACATTCTGAATATTCAATGAAATCTCTATCAATTCCCGCTGAATCAAACTCAGTGGAAACGTTATTCCGTATGTGATCATAGGCAGACCGTTTCGATGGGACCTGGGTCGGGAATCCACCTTTCTTGAAGCTGTGGGAAATGCAATCTCTTGTAACCCTTTTCCATGCCGGCGATATCAAATGTATGGCTTCCAACACATTTATCATCTTCTTGGATTCGGGTTGGTCACTGGAATTGACACAAATTCCAACTGAAACAATGCATTTCGTACAAGATATTGTCTGTAAGCCACTTTGATGGAATTAATTATCCCTATGTCACAGGGCGCTAACATACTGGAACAATTTGGTGGAAAAAATTCTAGGCGCACATTTTTCACTGTTACATTCTTGTGAGCTGTGCATTAATCTACAAAAAAGATTATTTAACGGCTCTCCATTTGCATTTTCTTATCCAGTTGCCGCAAATAATCATTAAAAATAACTTCTGTGATCCAGGATTTTCTATTAGCTTTGTAACTTGTGGGAAAAGTTTTAATGTTTTAAAACAACAAGGTTTTTTAGCATGCTCATAACAAGCGGAGCTAGTATTTCGCTACCGTCAGTATTACAGCACAGTAAAAGAGTTAGATGTTCTTTTGACATCTTTCCTCCATTTCATTATTCTCCTTTTACTGTGTACTCTTATCTTTAAGGAGATTTAAAAATAAGCCTGCCTCATTAAAAATATTCTTCGGAGTATTATTTTCTACCAGAGATGGTTGTGCATCCCTTTTCCAGTCATCAACAGTGGCTTGATCGACTCTTGCTGTTTCTCAACACACTGAACTGTATGCCACTTTGTGTCACTTTTTGAATCTGTCGATCCACCCATTTGATGCGTAAAATCCTGTTATGCCTAATTTAAGTGAAATTTCCATAGCTTTCTCTCTTAATACTGTTCCATTAATAGGAATATTAGCAGAGTGTGCTTGGTGGAGCCAATTAAGATTTTTTCCAATTCAGCATATGAAGAACCTTTTAAGATTTTAATCCTTTTGCAGAATATCCTATCGAACTGTTTCGTGGTTTTTTTCGACCCATGGATTTCCATGCGTAAATACGGGTTAGGTTCCCTTAGAAAGACTCCCACGAAGGGCACTCCTCCATCGGTCCTATATCCCTAGTGTAGATAATCGGCCGTCAAAAATCAACCATCAACCAACCTATCAAACTGATTTTGTTTTAACGGCATCTTGTTGGCTTGAAATTGTTTTAAGAGTAGATTTTGAATTCGCAAGGAATTTTGACAATTCTGCTTCAGACCCTGAAAAATGCTTCGGTTTTTCGATAATGCTGGCCTTATCGGTAATAGAGCATAACTTCCGTTTTGCAGTTATTTCTCGCTGAATGAAAGCGAATAAAGTTTTTTGATCTTATCCTTCAGTTCAGTTTCTATTGGAAACCTAACATTCCTGCCATCTAGCAAAGAAAAAATGATTATTTGTTCTTCTAGTTTTTATGTAGAAGTAATTTTGAATGCAGCAAGAAAACTGCAGGTTTCTTTGTCTTCCAAAAATGGAAGAAATAGCTATTACAGTAAACATCCTCTAAACCGGCACGTTCGGAAGTTGAAGGATGCCAGATCATGAAATTTTCCGGATTACAGGATGCATGTCGAAAAAAAAGTATAGAAGTTAGAATTCAGCAAAAAATGCAGTAAAGCATGTCTTTTAGTCTTTAAACAGCTTGAATAGAATTTTAAAAAAAAGACTACATAATGTAAAGTAGAACATATGTACATGACTATTAAATGAAAACTGACACTGTAGGCCTACACAGTTAGGTCTACTCATAGAAACCATCTTGAACAAATCTCGAATATTGGTTTGTTTTGTAGTAGTATTCTCTCTTCTTTTTTAGGGTTTCGTTCATCTGATGAAACCCTATTCGTTTCACTCCTTTGCCTGTCTGTCTGTCCGTCCGTCCGTCCGTCACAGAGCCCGTTCACAGAAATTATACATGTTAGAGACTTGAAATTTTGGGTACTTATAGCTGAACACCTCACATCAAACAACAAATCATAAAATTTTGAAAAAGTTGGTAATTAACCGAATTACGGGCTAATTAACTTCTAAAATTAACCAATCCACCTTTTTAACGCAGGTTCAAACGGAACTTCTCCAAATCATCCGTGTTTCTCCTAAGGGTTACCAGCAAAATCAGTCAATGCACGATTACGTACCGATTCGTTCATTTGACTAAACCCTATTCGTCTCATTCCTTTGTCTGTCTATCCGTCTGTCTGTCCGTCACAGAGCCTGTTCTGAGAAACTATACATGTTAGAGACTTGAAATTTTGGGTACTTATAGCTGAACACCTCACATCAAACAACAAATCATAAAATTTTGAAAAAGTTGGGCTAATCAACTTCTAAAATTAACCAATCCACCTTTTTAACGCAGGTTCAAACGGACCTTCTCTAATTCATCCGTGTTTCTCCTAAGGGCTGCCAGTAAAATCAGCCGTTGCATGGTTACCACGGAGGAAATTAAGCCGAAAAATGAAGTGGACATTTTAAAGCGAAATCTCATATGAGAAATTTGTAAATGGAATAGACAGACACGGGAAAAAATCTACTTTCATTTGGTATAAAGTTCACATTTCTGCGATGTGTATAAGTTAAAATATCCACTAAAAATCGATCGATAAAAATTTAATTCCTTTAATTGGAAAGACAAGGAAAAAAGATTTCAATTCGGCGGGAAAGCAGGTAGACATGACGACGCTGCAGTTTTCCATAATAGCATATTTTAATACGAAATTTTAACATTTTAAATATTAAATTTTTTGGCATCCTGATGTCAAATTTCTCGCTGATTTCATTGATACCCATATCTAAGTCCTATCTTAATTACAAGCTAAAATATTAATTATTTAATTAATCGGTTTATTGCAGTCAAATGTGTCGATTAAAAAGGAGACACGTGCCTTTTTTAACCACGAATTAACTTAAATTAGGAAATCTAATAACTTGCATGGGGTTTTTGAACAGCGCTATGAGATAAGTATAACTTATTCATTATCAGAAAGTTTACAACTATTCATACCACTATTTTCGAATAGTAATTTCAGAAAATATCTTGAATTATTGGTTAAGACCGCCACTCGATGTGTTTGAAACTTTAAGATAGTTTATAACACATAAGAAAAAGTGTAAAAAAGAATGGAGTGTGATATTTCGAGGAGGGGGATGTGGGGGGGGGGGGGGGGGGGGGGGGCTAGAATTATTTTTAAAATCTTAGCATTTGTTACCGCAGCAAATGTTTTAATTTCTTGTTTAAGACCACCACCATCCCGACCCATGTACCTACAGAAAGATTGCGTAAAGGAGTTTCGTTCAGATATGCTTTTGTTAAGAATAGAGTGCATTCCCTGGTGGTGGAATGTGGAACTAACATAACGCGATTTTGTTAAAATTAGAAAATCCAACACGTCGATCTGTTTGAAACTTTAAGATATTTTATAACACATAAGATAAAGTGTAAAAAAGAATGACAAGTGAAATTTCGGGGGGAAGGGGGGCTAGATTTCTATTTAAAAAATTAGCGTTTCTGGCTGCTTTTAGGTGCCTTTTTTGAGGGAGTCCTGAGATATATATCCTACTTATTTAATATAAAATTGTCTAAAGTTTAGTTATCACTATTTCCAAATAGTAATTTCAGCAAATATCTTAATTTCTTATTAAGACCGTTACCACCTTGAGTAACATATCTACTTATAGGTTGTTTAACGGAGTTTCCTTCCGATACAGTTTTGTTAAGAATAGAGGCGCTCCCTGGTGGTGGAATGTAGTACTAACATAGCGCGATTTTGTTAAAATTAGGAAATATAACAAGGCGATCTGTTTGAAACTTTAAGATAGTTTATAAGAAAAAGTTTATTAAAATGGCATGTGAAATTTCGGGCAGGGGAAGAGGCGCTAATTTCACTAATTGATTTATTTCTATTATATACTTATTTTACAAGGCAGTCACGTGATGTTTCATTGCAGTGTATTTCTCAACGGTGTCCAATTTTTAAAAATACAGCATAACTGTTACTTATGCCAGATAAAAATGTCAGAAGTATCGATACCACTATTTTCGAATAGTAATTTCAGCAAATATAATAAATTCTTGGTTAAGACCGCCACCCCCTCGACTAGCATATCTCCTGATAGGTTGTTTAACATAGTTATATTCAGATACAGTTTTGTTAAGAATAGAGTGCGGT